>CAVLJG010000010.1:74717062-74866084 GCA_963669975.1 Acanthoscelides obtectus
ACGGTCTGTTGTTCTACGGCGGCGTCCAGTGCTCTTTGCGTACGGCCTTCTCGAAGCCATGCCTGACAACACCTAACCACAGTGTCTACACTTCTTTGCACTCTAACTGCAATTGCCCGAAAAGAAAGTCCACCTTCCCGAAGTCCCACTATACGGCCCCTATCAAACTCACTAAGTTGACGAAATCGTACAGGTCTCCGTACTCTAGCATCGTAACCGATCGTAAACGATGTCAAGAACCAAAATCCGCCAACGTTGATTCTTTACTGCGGCTGAAATATTCATTTTTAGAGCGTTAGTGAATTAAAAAAAAGTATAAAAACCCGAATGTCCCGATAAGGCTGAAAATTTTTCACTTGTTATTTACAGTAAGATAAATACATTCACCAACTTTTATTAAAATAAAACCATTTAAACTGGGTGTTCGGATTTATGTGTCACTTAGTATATAATTTTAATAAAGTAGACACATGAGAATTTTATTTTTAAAAATAACATCATTGAGATGTGATCCATCGAGACGTATGCACTCCTTGTCTAACCGCGGCTCTTGAGGTATCCCCAGAGAAAAAAAGGCAAGTGGCGTGAGATCTGGGCTCCTGGGAGGCTAAGGAATGTCCCCTAGTCGCGATATCAGTATTTCACTAAACATTTCGTTTACATCTGCTAAAGACTCGTTGGCGGTATGGGATGTTTGAACCAGGTCCTGCTATGGTAGGCTTCAAAATTATGCAGTTGTTGAAAGAAAAAGTTACGTAACATTGGAATTTAATGTTACAGTATGTCCTTGCTCGTTTTCGAAGAAATTGGGCCCGATCAATCCTTCAGCCGACATGGATGCCCAGACTGTAACATATCGCGAATGCAAAGGTCGTTGGTGTTTTAATTTGGGATTTTCTGTGGTCCAATACTCGTTAATTTTGCTTGTTGACAAATCCACTCAAATGAAAATGAGCTTCATCAGAAAAGAGAATATTTTTCAAACCTGGAAAGGGCTCTAGCATTGTTTTGGCAAATTCACGGCGTAGTCGGTGGTACTAAGTTTATATGAGTGCAATTTAAGGTTTTTTCCTAAAATACGCCTTAAGGTGGGTTTACACGCTACGTCTTATTGTATGTTTTGTGAGACAGGACAAATCGTATCCAATAAAACTGTAAATAGCAAAACGTACGTCTTGTCGAATCGAAATGACATCCAAGGTCAGATTGAAAAACTGATGGAAAATCATTTTGCGAGAACTGGTAGGACAAAACGAAACGTGTAGACTCATGTTCAGACAAGACGTCCGATCTTGGCTCAGTTCACGAGTTGCTCCACTTCAGTTCGCTTCCTTATTCCCCAAAAACCTAATAATGTTAGACTTGCGGCAATGCACCCACGACTTTCTCGGGGAATTCATTAAAATGTATAAGTTTTCCGTGTTTGTAGAAAGTGAAAAATAAAGACTATAGTGACCGTAATAAAAAAAAAAACGCCTATGAGGATCTTATAAAAAATCCAAAGAAATAGACCCTATGGCAAATAAAAAGACTGGTACAAAAAAATAAACTCGTTAAGATCGGTTTACAAAAGAGAGTTGAAAAAAGTGAGGGGATCAGACATCTCTGTTACTAACCCTAGCAATTCACAATTCGGAAATAATTGCGGCTGTCATCAAGTTGGCTTCTCAGTTGTTTCAATAACGAGACGTGGGAATACTAGCTTCTTTTCAGAAGCCATTCCCTTGACCATCTTGTCTTTTCCCTCTACAACCCTTTTCCTCTTAGTCATTGTATCCTTACAGTTGCAAAAGCAGTAGTGTTTCCTCCATAATAAAAAAAGTCTCTCAAAAAAAAATTGACTACACCTCACACAACTCTAGAGTTTATATTGGAACTGTAGTAGAAAGCGGAAGGTAAAACACGTAGTGTATATACACTGGACAAAACGTTTTGTCGTACGCCCGAAAAAACGTACTTTAAGACGTAGCGTGTAAGCCCGCCTTTACAGATATTCTTGATATGGAAAGCTCAGCTGATCTCTTTCGGGATGATAACTGGTTCGCGCCGTACGGACGTCGCAACTTCGCTTACATTTTCCACTGTTCGTATTGATCTTGGACGCGCTGGTTTCTGATTCAGTGCTGAACCGGTAGACTCGAACGTTCTGACCCATGACCTTATCACACTTTCACCATGACATTGATTTAGATAATGTAAAATAAACTCAGAGCGAATCTCCATTTTTGTTATAAGCCTTAACACAGAACGCATGCTGCTCACCGGTGGAACGCTCCATGGCGACTAAATTTCCGAGCACCACGCTACTTATCTCCACTACCCGTGTCCCGCTGCCGCGTGCGGTTTTGAAATTGGTACGTCCTTCTGGTCCACCACGTACTTCACCAACTAGGATTTTCTTTTCTTATCGCTATCTTTTTGAAATTCAGCAAATTTGCGAAATGTGCGAATGACGTTTAGGCAACATGTACAGCTATGGAAAGAGTACACAGCAGAGCTAGTGCTAAGTTTAGGCAACAGGTTCAGCTACAGAACGACTGCACATCAAGTGAACAACAGCTATTCTCTAGGCGCTGAAGAGAAACTAAACCCAAACAAATACACGCATATTGCTCGTGAGTGAGTGTTTAGGCGCAGGAGACATTACAGGACCGCATCAAGATATTATGGGTAGTCATCAAAAATTTCATACAAGATATTATTATCTTTTACAGTAAATTTCAGTTAGAGATTCACAAATGAGTTAACTACACTTTTTAGTTATTAGTAAGTAAGCTGCGCGCACTCATTCAGAAGAGGAACTTGAATCTTCTGAATCGTTTAAATGAATTATTAGAGGTTCAATTTGGGTATCGATGACATTGTCCAAATCCCACATTTTGACCTCAACCTTCTCCCGAACGTGGCGGATACAGTTTTTCCATTCCTCTGCCGTAACTCTATTGACTGCGATGTGAAAGAGATTTTTAACATCAGAAAATTTATAAGTATTATTCGACGCCACGTATTGCTTTATGTTGGCCCAAATCAGCTCAATAGGGTTCAGCTCACAATGGTAGGGTGGCAGTCTCAAGACAGTTTTATTGTTTTTTGGCCATTTCGTCGATCATTTTAAAATCGTATTTGTATTTATGTCTATTGACTATACTTATCAATTCACCCTTGACCATTGTTTCATCAAAATCGATCTGTTTTGAGGCCAGCCATTGTTGTATGTTTGCTTTTTTAGTTGCCATTGTGGAATTTTTTCTATTTTTCTAGAATGGTACGGGGCATTATCCAGTACAATAACAGCGTTATTCTCCAGTTTAGTAACATTTTGGAGAACCAATTTTCAAAGGAATTGCCGTCCATCTCCTCATGATAGTCCCCTGTCTTTTTTGATTCAAAGGCCCACAGTGCTTCGGGAACAAAGCCGTCTTCACTACCTACGTGACAAATGATCAGCCGTTTGCCTTTTCCTGGCCTGGAAATAAATTATTCCTTACACTATGGATTGATTAAATTTGAAGGAATGAGGCAATTGAGTTCATTTAGCTGAATTTAAGAGTCACGGAATGCTGATCAAAAACTGAAAAACGTAGAAAATTGAAGTTTGCAACTTCTCAAAACCCATTCAAAGCAAATTGACTGCACCCAAAAATGATAATAAATTTCAAAATAACGCTTAAAAGAGGGTCGAAGTTTTTTTCCTAATGACTACACTGCGAATGCACCATTTTTGGAGAATATCACACATATCTGCTATCACAGCATATTATTGCCCGAATTTATCAAATTAAATTGCCGGATAGATGAAGGAGCTTACTGCAGGATTTTTCAATCCAGCCGAAGACGTCTAGAAAAGCCTGCCTTGATGATGTTACTGATTGTCGACCCAAACTTTCGCTTGAGTATGTCCAGCATTCACCCACGTTTCGTCCAAATAGTAAATTTTTCTTTTTCATCGCGAAACTTCCGAATCTTCCTAAGGTATTCCCTTCTCACACAACAATTTCTTCTTTCTCTATTAACATACTGTTTCTTCCCCGTTTCAAGAATCGAAAATTAAGTTCCTTCAAAAGTTTTCGGAATGTGGTTCTTTTAAATGATGGAGGATCCTCATCAGCATTAACTAATCTAATATCTTATCTACTGTAGGTATCTCATTTCGGAAGAAAAAATTATGCACTTTCCTCCTGATGGCAGTTTCTGTCAAAGTCATCTAGCTCCGTTCCGTATCCTTTTTCTTGCAGGATACGGTTTTGGCTCAGAAGTGAGTGAGATGCTCCTATATTCCTTAATGATCCTATAACACTGGACCGACATACTCCAGAAATATGTGCTACCTTACATATAACTTCGTCCACGACCAAATCGGGTTTGGTTTTTGTATATATTTAATATGATTTGTTTTTCATTTGCACTTAAATGTAGCTTCTTAGCCCTTTTTTGGTGGGATTGCGCTGATGTCAACCACTTCTCGGCTGTATCTGTGTCAGACATCGTATCTTAGGCAATATATAAACAAAACGTTCCACTCGCGAAAAAACGAGTATACGCTACTGAATGCGTAATGCGTATGCAATGCAATCCTGTGCGTGAATTAACTGTTAGATGCCTGTCGTGTCATCTACAATCACGTTTCCAAGTCCAACCTGTGCAGATTCGTAGAGCGCCGACGACTGCTAGTGACCTTGAATTTGTCTGTAGATCGATGTTACTCCAGTCAATTAGGTCAAAGTGGATGTTTTTCTAAACCAATTTGTTGTTCCTACATCAAAATATATCGATGAGTTTTGTACTGGAGCTCATGAAAGATCAAGGTAACTTATTTTAACAGTCATCCTTTTCTAGGCTCAAGATGACACGAAAAAGGGTCTGTGGATTCACTAGAAATACACGCCGAGGATGTTTAGACCTAAAGTGACTGGAGTATATCCGTGGATGCTTTCGAGGATCTGTTCACGTGCTGATCACTGTTTAAGTTTAATGTCTTTCTTCAGCGCCCAGAGTATAGTTCCAAGTTGATATATTGTAGAAAAAATCTACATAGTGTCACAAAAACCTAAATAATGTCAAAAATTGACATAATGACATTTTTCAAGACGCGACTGAATTTGTGATATATTGCTTTCTGAGTGTTTATGTGTTTATCGAAATTACAGAGACATCAGCTCCATCCAGAACAAATATGACTTGATCATAAGCGACCTTCGCGAAATGAAGGAGAACATCCAGGAGCGAATAAGGATCGTGGAAAAAACGGAACTAATCATGAATCTGCTACAGTACAGGATGTACGAGATCCGTTTACGATTTCACGATGAAATTCAATCAATTAACTCAACAGAGAAACGAACTCAAGACCGGAATGATGTTGAAGGAAACAGAGTCGCAGGCTGCTTTCAAATCATAGAAACAGAAAAAGAGATTGCAGAGTGTCAAAATACGTACGATGCGCAGCATAGATGTGTCAAGGAACAGATGCTGGTGAGCACGAAAGTAACAGAGCCTAACATTGTCAATATTAATATACGAGTATGTATGTGTTTGCACCTGAATTGCACATGGATTTATTCCTACGAATGCAGCAATTTATGGTTTCCTATATTATTGTTATAAAATTGATACCCATGCATACATATATCATTATGTTTCCGCCTCGTCTCGTAAATAGAACAGGTGTAGCCCTCTGTTTCCCCGTGCAAAACGCGGCAACCGCGCCCTCCCAACTTCCTCTTACCAGGCCCCTGGTCTACAAACTTTCATTCCTTGTTCTCGTGCCACGCGAAACACGTCGACTTACTCGACTTCGTTCATCATAATTTACATTTTCACTAGTGTCGAGGTGCTCAAACATAAGAAACGACAAAGGAACAGCTCCTCAAACGAGCAATCGCTCAACACAAATATTAGAAGCTGGAGCGAAGGTGGGCCGATAATTATGATGTGCACACACCTTCTGTGTTTCTTTCGACGCGGATACGAAATATAGCAGCGGTGTATTCGTGGATCACCAACCGCCTTACAGTATATTCAAATAAGAGATAGACCGGACATAAACAAGACCACGTGATCATCGAACGCTGTAACATTCGGCAGGGACGTATTAAGAGTCACGCAGTACATATTTTAGATAGTAGATGCTGCTTTGCGTAACTTTGTAGTAAATTAGCACAATTCGATGTGTATACGATTGGTGATGGATATAGGATCATGTGGGGGTGGGGTAAGAAATATATAATGATGTAAATATACATAAGGGTTTCAAAATTTTCGCTTCGATTTCCAGCTTCGGATGCCGCCTGATGTTTGGTGAAATACAGTCGAATATAATCTCAAAATGGCGTTTAAATTAGCCTAAATTAAAAATAATCGTATATCTCTTAAAATTGCTTTTAGAATATTGATTAGTATATTTTTTGATTTCTAGGTAAAATGTAATCAAATTAAAACGTTCAACACGTAAAAAAATGTGCATGGTTGAACATTGTCAGAAAGTAGATTCTTGAATAGGTTTTGCCAAAATGGGTTCAAAAATGTCAATAATTAATTAAAAAATACAGTAGCTTTATAATTACTTATAACTTAACGAATTTGATGAACGACATCTTTTATTGGAAAGATGAGCTTGATGAGCTTTCATCATCGCTACTGCCTGAAGCACCAACGTCTATAATGAATGGCTCGACTTGTTCCTCTAAAATATTGTCCAGTTCCCACATTCTCTTTTCAACTTTGTCTTTCACGTGCTTAATACAGTTTTCCCATTTTTGCGCTGTTATTAATTCTAGTGCTTCTTTGAAAAGTCCTTTGAGGTCACAAATTTAAAAGTTGTATTGTGCTTAGCTATATAATTTTTAACCTCTGCCCATATGAGCTCAATGGGATTGAGCTCGCAATGGTATGGAGGTAAACGGAGCACAGTTTTATTTTGACTTGCTGCCATTTCGTCAATGGCGTATTTTTGATATTCCGCCTTGTGATCCTTGACAATTCTTAATAATTGTACTTTCAGCATTGCTTCTTCAAAGTTGATATTTTTCGAGCGGAGCCAATTTTGAACATCAACTTTCCTTGAAGCCGTTGTTGGGACCTTCTCCATTCTTCGAGAATGATAAGGCGCATTATCCTACACAATTACTGCGTTTTCCTCAAAGTTCGGTAAAATTTTGAAAACCACTGTTCAAACGATTCGCCATTCATTTCCTCGTGGTAATCTCCAGTTTTCTTAGACTCAAAGCACCACAGACCGTCAACAACAAATCGATCCTCACTGCCAATATGGCAGATAATGAGACTTTTCCCTTTACCTGGAAATCGAAGTACTAACTGGTGTAGATTTATTTCAATAAGCGAACCTTTTTCAAATGTTTTCATCATATTCAGCGAAAAAACATTGAGACATGAGTATCAGATTGCTATAATTGGGATTATTTAGTCATATTGAAAGAAAGAATATTGAACGTCGTATGATTACTCAGCGCTTCACAATTTAATTTAAAGTTATAAACCTTTAAAAAATGAATGATCAGGAACCTGATATACGCACAAATATTAATATTAACAAATTATAACTTTATAAAGCTTAAAGTATGAATTAAAATGATTAGAAATATTAGGAACGGTACACAATATAAAACTTAGTAACTTTTTTTAAGTTTATAATATTCGACATATTTTATTTTATTTATTATTTTGAAAACACATAAAAACATGGCTTAAAAAAGTTCTAACAAATGAAAATGACAATAAAACATCCACGCATTTTATCGAAAGTTATAAAAGTTTTGTTACTTGTAATATGTTTTATCTGCCCCCTGAAATTAATGTTTAGAACCTTGTTCCCAAGGTTTGAAAAACATCCGATTGTTGTCTATTACTCGTATTTACCTGCTGGATTTTTTAATCCGGTGGACAGTCCATCTAGAAAGGCCCTCCTGGATGAAGTTACAGAATCATCAACCCATACTTTACTTGTAGTGTGTCCTGCGTTTACCCACGTTTCATCAAGGTAATAAATCTTCCTGTTTTGATTTCTATATTTCCCAATTTTTGTTAAATAATCCCTCCTCCATAGCACGATTTCTTCTCTATCCAGTAGTAAACTATTACGACCCCGTTTTTTCCATTTGAAATTTAAATGCTTCAGTAACGCATGGAAAGTTGATCGTTTGAAATTTGGCAACGTTGTATCTCCATTTACCTCCTGCAGTACTTTATCTATAGTAGGTATTTCATTCCTAAAGAAGAATTCATGCACTTTCCTCCTAATCGCATGCTTATCAGCTTCATCCAATGATTAACAATACTTTTGCGATGTTTACTGGTCATTGGCTCAGAAAAGGTGTGATTTTTTTTGTATTGTCTTAACACATTAAACACTGATGCGTGACACACCCCAACTTTGTGAGAAACCTTCACAACAATTTCTTTGATGGTTGATGCCTCGTTCTCCTCGCGCTCGATCTTATATATATATTCAAAATGATCTCTTTCATTTCTGCACTCAGGTGTCTTTTTTTAGAGCGTTTCCTAGGTGGACTACAGGAGTTTACAACTTCATCGGCAGTATCTGTACTACTGGGCATTTTGCGCAAGCAGTTGATAACAATAACAATCAATAACAAGGTATAACAATAACAACGACAAAATCAACAACTTAATAAGATAACAAACGAAAACGTCCAAAGAAATATCAAATTGCAATGATGCACACGACATACGTAACACGTCTGAACCTGAATGTGACTCTGCCTTGATACGACTGCTCTGCCGCTCGGCATAGGCATTTAATTGCGAATTGACCAATGAGGGCTCCTGTTTTACGTCGAGACGGCGGCGTTAGCGTGAAAATCACCCGAACCTTTTGTTTACATCCGGTCTATCTCTTATCTGAATATACTGTAGATGCAGACTCATAAAGTGGCGTGCCGGCCTCTTTTTCTGAAGGGACGTCACAATCACGTCATTGTCAACTATTCTATTAGTAGGTAGTTTATGAAGTTAGGTAAATGTTAGTGCGGATGCGTCACCGGCGTTCCGTCATTGGGCTCAGTTGTTTGAGATAGCAACGTGGACCTGGCTTGTGATAGTCATCTCCACGCCAATGACGAAAGAAGGCGTTTGGGATAACGACTCAATACTGAACTCTGTTGCTTGTGATGGTAACTTGTATTAAGCTTGTGATGACTAAGATCCTAAGACAAATAACAACGCTGAAAGCATTTGGGACAACGTAACGACACATTATGGTCAACAATTTCTTTCCATTTGCTTGTGATAGCAAATTCCACCTGGTTTGCGGAACAGGACTGTAAGTATGAACATGACAGGTTATTTTCGAGTTTCCCAGTTCATTTCGAGTGGTTTCTTTATCATCATGGCAGACGCAGAAGATCCGCCACGACCTCGCCATAGCGAGCACGGGCAAACTTTTACAAATGAAGAATACGCAGACATAATTTTCTGTTATGGACTTTGTAACGGCGATTCTGCAGCTGGCCGCCGTGAATATCGGCAACGTTTCCCGAATCGCCGAACACCTCATGTTACTGTGTTTGACTCTGTGTATCGGCGCATCCGCCAAACCGGACGTGTTCAAAGGCAACATAGTGATGCTGGTCGACCCCGAGTCTATCCTCCTGAAGATGAAGAGGAAATCCTTCGTGTGTTTCAGGAAGACCCTACTACGTCTACGCGCATTGTGGCTGCTCAGTTGGGTATATCACAATACAAAGTATGGTTTACTGTGCATACCGCAAGATTATACCCTTATCACTACACGCCTGTGCATGTGATTGAAGAGGGCGATCCTGCAAGACGATTAGATTTCTGCAGGTACATGTTACATGCAGATACAGAAGATCCAGACTATTTTAAGAAAATTCTGTGGACCGATGAATCGAGGTTTGATAAGGACGGGATCACTAACTACTATAATGCTCATTACTGGGCTGATAAAGAAGCTTTAAACCCTCGAAAAATAAGACCGACGGGGTCTCAGAGACGGTTTTCAGTCAATGTGTGGATGGGCATCATTGATGGATATTTAATTGGACCTCATTTTCTGCCCGCCAATTTAAATGGAGAGTGTATGAAGAGTTCTTGAAAAATCACTTGTTTCCATTAATGGAAGACGTCCCATTGGCGACGAGACAAAATATGCGGTTCCAGCACGACGGCTGTCCCGCACACTACAGTAGATTAGTACGGGCGTATTTAGACTCTAAATTTCCAAATCAATGGATTGGCAGAGGCGGGCCCATTGCCTGGCCAGCAGAAGCCCAGATCTCACACCGATGGATTACTATGTGTGGGGACATATGAAAAGCCTGGTGTACGATGTTTCGCCCGTACCAACGCGCGATGAATTAATTACAAGGATAATCAGTGCAGCTGACCAAATAAAAAGCCGCTTAACAACTAGAGTTACCAAAAGTGAATTACGTAAGAGAATGCGGGCGTGTATTCGTAACAGGGGATTACAATTTGAGCAGAATCTGTAAAATACTAAAGGAAATGTAATTAAATAAAACTGTAGTTAAAATAAAAGCCTTTTATTTATCCTACGTAATTATCGTTCGTACAACTTTACTCACCTTTTTTTAATTTTATGTCTTTGTACTTGAGTTAGTTGTAACTTTTATACCTCAAATGAAAGCTTGTTAGATAGAGATATTATTTACATAATTTGCACATTTCATTACTAGTAGATTTTTTACAGAAAATTGCATTTTTTTATCGAATAAGTTAGTAAAAAAATAAGAAAATCATAGATTTCAAAAGCGTAATTTTAAAACTATTGTAAGTTTTCAACATTTTACTCATTATGAACTATTGGAATGTCCGCTATGCGACGATAGCAAAAAACTCAAAATCAAACATGTAGTTTTTTTGTATTTCAAATTTAACCGTCTGAAATCGGAATAAAAAATAAAAAAAATCAAATTCAAATAACTCAAAAACGGTTAACTTCTGAATAGGACATTGTAGGACAAAATCGGTTGCTTTTGACCTAATCTTAACAGGAATACGTGACATTACAAGTCACTCTATCTATGCGAGACCTGCGTTACATTTTGTTTGTGTGCAAATTTCATCTGGTTTGTGATAGTCATGGAACAGGACTGCAAGTATCCACATGACATACCACGAAACCGTCGAAGTACTCATTTATCATTTATAACAGATAGAAATTAGGTACATCTATGTGAGACTAGCGTTACATTTTACTTGTCATAGCAAATTCCATTTAGTTTGTGATAGCCGTGGAACGGGTCTGTAAATGTGCACATAACAGGTTACGAAACCGCCGAAGTACCATTTTTCATTAATAACAGATCGAAATTAGGTACATCTATGGTAAACTAGCGTTACAGTTTGCTTGTGATAGCAAATTCCACCTGGTTGGTGATAACTATGAAACAGGACTGTACGTATGAACACGACCGGTTAGGAAACCACCAAAGTACTAATTTTCAGTAATAACGGAGATTAGGTATCATTATGCCCGATTATCGTTACATTTTGCATAGGTGGCACTCGAACGGCAGGGCGCTCTGGATTCTGATGTCTTAAAGGCCATGCATTCTATTCCAATAGATGACGCATCACCACGATGATGGGGCGACCTTAGTGTAATGTTCACGCAATATTCCACGGCTGACATTTCCAGGGCAACTGACATTGATGAGCTTAGATTAATAAATTTTATTCTAGCCACCTAACCTAACGCTGAGGTAGCGGCCGCTATAATAGAAATTGTCGCACGCAGGGATGCGCGCTTTGTCTATATACGTATAAGATCTTCATTAACTGCAAGTGGCAATACTCTCTCCTCCATGCTCAGAGAAGGGACGGGGCATGAGCTGGCAGATATTCATGCAGGGAATCAATTTCTCGTCAAGAGCTTATGCGGCGAATTTAAACAAAGAACTGAGGAGTACTCTAACAGACGCTTCTATTGATAACTTCCTCTTCGGAGTGAGTCTGATCAAACAAGTCAATTCTAAATAGAAATCAGTTAAATAGGGGCAGCAACTGAAGGCCAAAAGGCCGGAAAACGTGCTAACAACATCAGCCATCACCGATGATTGCAAATGAGGTGCTTAGATCAGTTCATGGTTTTTGGTTACCGGAGAAGATCTCGCATGCAAGTCATCTGGAACCACTAGCAGTTTTCTCCGGTCGTGAACGTTTTGCTCGTCGATGATGCGACGACTATATCGTACATCAATAGAATGGAGGAGTTTCCAGTTTCCACGCCTTCACCAGGTTGCAGGACAGCTATGGCAGTTATGTAAAGGGAGAAACGTTACTGACCTCGCGTCAAATATAAAATCTAGAAGTAATACAGATACAGATGAGCTTTTGCGTCAGTAGAAACGAAGTAGGAATTCCACCTGACAGCGTCTTGATGGTGGTTCATGTGGTCGGTATCCCTGAAATTTCGCTTCTAGAAATAACGCAAAGTGTGAAGCCTTTGTATCCTGGTGGAGGGACCCAGGACCCCGCTCCCACTAATACTGAAGCTTACTCTGGCTGTCGTCCCTAGAAAGCTATCATTAAAATCAGCATCTACAACCCAATATCGGGAAGAAATATATGTCTGTTTTTCTTTTCTACTTTGATAACCAATACCTTGAAATTTCTCACCTTACAGTTTGCTAAGAGATATAATTGTTTGATTTTATAAGTCAGCTATCAGTCTTTTATCCAAAAAGTTACTAACGATGCACGTATAAGACGGTTTTTCAAGGGCGTTTACAGGTTGAGCTCTCAGCCGAAATATAGCCCCACTTGAGATACGGGTAGTGTTTGTTCTCAACCATCTAGAGGGGTTGCTGGTGACCTCTGTAGATATTATATTGGAAGAGGAAATCAGCAACACTGCTAGCCCTAACTTCAGGTCAACATCCGGCAAGCGTATCATGTAAAAAACCTATAAAACGTCAAAAAAACCTATTAGATGTCATCTTGCAGACTAGATAGTTTTTAGGGCGCAAACAGTGATTCTAAGTTTGCTCACTAGGATCGTTGTGAACGACCACCTATGGAGGCATCACTCAACTAAACTACACGCAGGATTGGTTGCATATATTTTGTGAGGCTGAGTGGTCCGTGTCTGTAGTTTCTATCTCTGAGAAGAAAGTTGGTTGAATAGCAAGATCACATCTGGATGATTATGTTTATTGGTCTGCATGTGTATAAAATCAGTGACATTTGCTGTGTGAGAAAATCATTACCGAATGATTGCTGAATATGACGAGCTATTTATATGTTGTACTTTCTGAAGAGAGGTTATGTTCAAAGCTATAAATTACGAAAAATTGAGGAGCATTACGGGAAATCATCACCGCGCCCGCGTTGTGTGTAATTACTGTAAGCATCTATATGGCTTGTACTTCGACAGTGTTCAGTGAATATAATTATTTCTTATCTCCCTCATTTTTTAAATTCAGCAAATTTGTATATGTAATTTCCAGAATGGATAAGAAAAAGTGGCTGCGCAACTAATTTCTAGCTTTGAATCTCGATTAAGTGTATTTGAGACAAGAATTCAATGGAGTTATCATCAACACATAACTTACAGCTTGGACCTCCAGTAATGCCATCTCTGCATCAGATTTTACATCACATCAGAGCCAAACATTGATAACTAAATTCTCATGACGTTTAGGCAACACGTACAACTAAGAGCTAAGTTAACACCTTGTAGAAACACCTACATGATGTAAAAAAAACAGTAAAATGTCAAAATAAATCGATATAACGTCACTTTTCAAGATACGTGATACTTGTGCGGATCTGGTTAAACAGTATTGAAATTGAGATTTCTAGAGTTTTTGGAAGCCTCGGCGCCACTCATGTTGCAACCACTTTTACTTTACTGTAATTTACGCCCAAACGTCTGTGCTGCCAAATTACACTGGTCAACAAAATTTTAACTTTGTCGTGCAACACGGACTTTTTTGATATTTTTTACTTTAATTGGTGATTGTAAGAAAAAATAAACAGTTAAAAAAAATTTGCTAGACAAGGATTTTATTCTATTGAGTAATTTAAAATATTAAGAAAAAACACAGATCTCGTAAATCAAAAGTTATTTTGATTTTTAAATGACTTAATAATCTAAGATTCTTGAATATTTAGCTTCTGGTTGGTCCCTTTTAATTGTCCAGCAGTAATCTGCTAACATATTTGGGCTCCATTTGCCCTGGTACCGCTTTTCCATATTAGAAATGTACTGATGGAACCTCTCACCGTGCTCGTCGCTGACAGCCCCTAAATTGTCAGGAAAAAAATCCAGGTGCGAGTCTAAAAAATGGATCTTAAGTGACATGTTGCAACCCAATGCTTGATATGACAATAATAGCTCGCTAACCAACTCTCTGTAGCTGTCACTCTTGTGGTTACCCAAAAAATTTGAAACATTTTTAAAAGCCTTCCATGCAGATGTTTTTAAATCGCTTAATTTTTCTTCAAATCTTGAATCTTTTATTAACTCCCTAATTTGAGGGCCAACAAAAATACCCTCTTTTATCTTTGCATCAGTTATTTTAGGGAATTTTTCTTTTAGATACAAAAATCCACTCCCATTGCGATCCATTGCCTTCACAAAAATTTTTATTAATCCTAATTTGATATGCAATGGTGGTAGAAGCACATTATTTGGCTGTACAAGGGGTAAATACTTTACGTTTTTTTGCCCAGGAACTAACGATTCACGCGTAGGCCATGTTTTTTTTATATAGTGATTAGTTCTGTCTCGGCTATCCCATTCACATAAAAAGCAGCAAAACTTTGTATAACCCAGCTGAAGTCCAAGTAATAGTGCAACAACTTTAAGATCACCGCAGATTTTGAAGGAATATGTACTGTAATTTATTTTTTCAAGTAAAAGTTTCATATTTTCATAGGTTTCTTTCATATTTGCAGCATGGGCCAGAGGTACAGACGGAAGCTTATTTCCATTATGCAATAACACTGCTTTTAGACTTGCTTTCGAAGAATCAATGAATAAACGCCACTGAGAGAGATCAAAATCTATGTCCAACATTTTCATAATCTCATTTATGTTATTGCAAAACACCAAATCTCCATCCTGAGAAAAATACGTTCTGAAGTGTTGATCACGGTTTCGAAAATAGCTAACTTTTGTATTATGATGTAGCAAATTCCATTCTTTTAGACGTGATCCTAATAGTTCTGACTGCTTTTTTGACAAATTTAAATCCCGAACCAAATCATTTAGGTCTCCTTGAGTTATCAAATGTGGCTCGTTTACAATTCCTTTTAACTCAAAATCATCGTCCTCGTCAACACATTCACCTGAAGTGGACGGTTGTGAATTGTTCTCAACAGACGTAGTATTAGTTCTGGCAATTTTTTACAATGAGAGACTGGTCTTATAGCCGAAGATAAGTTAGGGTAAATAACTGTGGTTTTTTTCTTGTAATTTATACCTTTTATGTCTGTGAGACAAAAATAGCAATCTGAAACGTGATCTCGCTGTTCAGTCCATATCATGGGTACAGCAAACGGCATAGGTCGTGCACCTTTCTTCCAGTCAGTTAAATTTTTCACACACTTTATGCAACAGACATGAGGGGCCCAGGATTTGTCTTGATGGGCGACAGAAAAACCAAAACATTGGTGATAATACTCCAACACAAGATTCGTAAAATTTCATCGTTGTTTTTTGAATGTTAGTTCTCGGCAGACATAACAAAAAGAGTTAAGATCATTATTACACTTCCTCGACATATTCACAGGGTTAATAAATCACAAAAAAGTGTTCAAATTCAACAACAAATATTTTTATAAGGATTTACTTGTAAGCGTTTCTGTTAATTTACTGCCGTAGTACTAGTTATGAGTATTACCGTATCACAACAAATATGAGGCTAATAGACATATGACAGCTGTCATGTAATAATGAGGGTAGACTGATAAAACAAAATTAGCTGTCAAAGTTCGTGTGGCAAAACCAGTGTTGACCAGTGATTTATTTGTCACTGTAAATAAACTTTGTCATTGTCATCACCCACTATATGCAGATGGATAAAGTCTGTTTAGGCAGAGAGTGGTCTAGATGTGTCACAATTGACAACCCACAGAAACGCGTCTACTTCTGCGCCAACTAGATTATAGTACGCTCAGTCTCGCGGCGGGCTGGAGCGCATTTTCTGAGACACTTCGCAAATTTCTTAAGCCTAACAACAACTTTGCTTAAGCGGCATTTGAGGTAAACCATGTTTTCACGCCATAAACACAGTTGTTATTACGTTATTTGCTTGTTACCATGTAAGAGATGGTATTTTTATTTTTGAAACTATGTACGTCCCATTACCTGTTGATAAAAGCCCTAACTTTAACTGTTACACGGGAAAGGTAAGTTTAGTTGACACATGCATTGTGTACAATTTGTGTAGTTGTGTAAAACCTATCGTTTACTATTGCAGAAAATTAGTAGTATGTTGCTGGAACTCGCTTTGAACATCTACGCCTATTCTAATTACGAGACGAGGACGAGGCCGGGACATAATCACGTGATCAAACGAATTTACCTGTAAGTGCTCATTCTTAATTATGTGAAGGCCTCGTCGAAGTAAATAGCTCCCTCCTTCCCTACGTATCACCATCACCTAATAGTTGCAACAACTTGACTTTGAAGAAAATGAGAGTTTGTCGGTCAGGCGCCGGGGAGGAGGAAGCTGGGAGGGCGCGGTTACTGCTTTTCTTCGTTGCGTGCACGCTTTGAATTCGTGTGTCTGGTCGTTAAACGGAGGACTACAGCTGTTCTATTTACTTCGAGGAGGCCTTCACATAATTGAGATCAAGCATCACTAACAGGTAAGTTCGTTTGATCATGCAATTATAATGACAACTGAATTCTTCAGACATGGAAGCGTTCCAACGTCTGTACGACCGCAAAAACGTTAATATTACGGCATTCGTAATAAGCTTGATATGTGATTTATGTACATATAATAAATAAACAGTAAGTCTGCTGCGGCAGCCGAAGTCCAAGATGAAGCAGTATTATGTAGAACTACACCCCGACCAGGGCAGGAACTTCGACATCCTCATAAATTTGTAATAAATTAGTTGTGATAAATTGGTGTGAGAGTACAGGTTGGCAATTCCAGCTTGAGCCGCGAGATGCGCAGAAAACATAGTGAGACGGTGGATGTCTCAAAGAAACGGTAATAGCCGACGGATATAGAAGTACAGTCGGCGCGGCAAATTCAGTTACAGCCTGCCAATTTCTGTTATTTCATTTAATTTGATGAAAGGCTACCTATTTTACGATTACAATTCGCCCTTCGTAGTCAACCCCTGGATTTCGCTTACTATACTATAACTATCTAAAACTGTAATGACTCATCGATGTTCACGTGAACATCGCTTAACTACCAGTAGTCGGCTGTTCATAGGCGGGGTATGAATGTTCAACATGGGTGAACTAGATTTGTCACATGCTTAATAAAGAGTGGTTTGAAACATATTGTAAGTCAAAAATTTGGGAATTACCTTTATTCATCGTCGCTTCCACTTACATCTGACAGTAATAAACTGTCGCTATCGCTTTCCTCGTTGAAATTGACTATAACTGGCTCTATGATGGTGTCGATGTGGTGGTCAAGCTGCCACATTTTTGTTTCTTCCTTCACAACATGACGGATAGCATTCTGCCAAGCTTCGGGCGTTACTAGCTGTATGGAAGTCTCAAGTAAAACCTTAACTTCTGGTAATTTGAAGGTTGTGTTATGGCGCGCAATATAACCCTTCACTTGAGCCCAGATGAGCTCTATTGGGTTCAGTTCACAGTGGTAGGGCGGTAACCGCAGCACAGTGACACCACATTGACGGGCCATCTCATCAGTCACGTAACTAATGTTCGCAGGTTTGTGCTGTTTAATTTTTTCATACAATTCCGCTTTCACACATGAATCGTCAAACGGGATTCCTTTTTCGCGCAACCATTGCTGCATGTCACTTTTTCGAGATCCCATAGTCGGTACACGTTCGGCTCGACGACTATGGTAGGAAGCATTATCCATAACGATCACAGAGTTGGGCTCAACTCGCTGAAGCACCCCTTGAAACCAGCTCTCGAAGCAGCTGGCATTCATTTCGTCATGGTAATCACCTCCTTTCTTAGAGACGAAAATCAAGTCACACTCTTCTAAAAAGCCACTATCGCTATCAATATGAGTTACGATCAATCTTTGACCTTTCCCTGACGGTCCACGAAGACCTGTTGACAAACCTTCAATGCTTGCTTGTCGGTTACTCACTACGTTTTTGTCTATCCAGGTTTTTTAACTGTGTGACCTGCATTTACCCATGTCTCGTCCAAATAATAGATTTTTCTGCTTTGTCGCCTATATTCAATCATTTCGCGAAGGTATTTTCGACGCCAGGCGACTATTTCAGGTCTCTCTATCAATACTGACTTCCGATTACGCGTTTCGTAACGAAAATTAATTTCGTGCAGGGATTTCCTCATTACCTCGACGTTCATTTGGGGTATAATTTCATTTTCCTTGATCGCTGCATATACAGCCTTGAGGGTTGGTATCTCATTCCTAAAGAAGAATGAATGTACGGTTCGCCTTAACGCCATTTTGCTATCGTCATCCAATTTAACGGCCTTTCGTCCCTGCAAATTAAACTTTGGATCAGTAGTAGCTCCAGTTTTCTTCTTTTCATGCACCACCCTGCGAATGGTCCACTCTGGAATGCCTGTCAAACTTTCACAACGCGCGAGTGCATCTACCTGCGACATAGTTCTGTTCAGATAATTGAACACGTTGAGCACGATTCGCGTCCCTCTTCAGTGCTTTACGAAGCCGTCTACTTGTTCCCTGGCTTTCAGTACTTCCACTCGTGCCATTTCTACTCTCCATGGTTAAGTATAACCAAAACAGTAACCACAGAAACCACAACAATAACAACCACACAACAATTCTTATAAAAACACACAATATGCGATCGCTCAACGAAACACGTTCCAATGCGTTGCCGACGCCTATGAGTCGGCCGGTCGAGGCGCGTCTTTGATTTCATTGGTTCTACCGGCGGAGAACAATCAGCCATTATTTCCATCTCTGTCTGTGCTGTTGACCACCGCAAAGCCACAGAAACGACATATGTCGTACGCTATACGGCTGTACTGGAAGGAAGCCGGGATCGAGCTCTGATCACGTGTTGATCACGCGTATGAGTCATTACAGTTTTAAATAGTTGTAGTATAACTACACCGAGAGAAATTTATAAAAGACATCCGAATTCGGCATTTCACTAGAACTTTACGGAAAAAATGTTGGGATGCAATTCTTATTAAGGGATTGATTGATTAGCTAATTGCTTGATGGTCGCATATACATTGAATCTAGCTGAATAGGGCGGATAACCCTTCATAAAAAACGTGCCTCAGCTCTGAGCCTAATGTTTAGATCTTTTCAGAAAACAGTAAATTGTGTACAAGGATGTTGAAACCCTATATCTTTTATAATGTCTCACAATTTATGAGATATGCTCTGCTCTAAGCTTAATTTTTCAAATAAGGAAAGAAATATTGATTTTAACTGAAAAACATAATACAAAAAAGCTTCAGGTGGGGGTTTTAAACCCTAAAGATTCTGTTATCATTTTCGAAAATTTTAAAATGGAACAACAGTTTACTATCCAAACTATCAGCACCTTTAGAGAGTTCTACACATATGTCTCAGGAATGAATCTGCACTTTCATTTATCATCATCAGCCTCAAAGATTGATGTACGTCTTATCAGAGTTGGTTTCATACGCTATAGAGTCTCCTACTGATTTTACACCCAAAATTCTTCCTCACTATTTACAGACGCGCCTGCACTTCCTGCGTTGCGGTTTTAAACATGACAAAACAAAGCGCTTGGCCACAAATTACGCTTGGCGCATCACACTGGACTTCTCAACCTGGCAAAAATCGAACTCAACGTGGGCTTTTGCCTTTAGATGTAAGGGCATGTGCACCCGATACGTTCAAATTGGAACGTGTTCTTGGATCGCTGCCATGTGTACGCCCCAACCTTGCACCTTTTAGCGTACATGTATTTTCAGTACTTTTTACGCCTTTTCTCAAAATAGTCTTCTAAAATTGAAGAGAGACGTCAATATTCCAGGAAGCGCAAGCTCGTTACGAAAAGTCAGTAAACATACTCGACGATGGTTTGGAAGTGATGAAAAAGAATTTTTCGAATTTACTATTACTACTGGAAGCAGAGAAGGCTATAATGGAAGAAAAACAGTTTAGTTTGGAAGATGTCAAGAATTTTATAGCAATGGAAAATGTTGAGGCAGTTATGGAGAGATTTACGGAAATGCAAACGGAAGGATGGAAGACTCGTGCCGTAGATAACGTTTCAGGTGGGTACATACGTTTGAAAATAGCTAAAAATTATTTCAAAGTAGTCATAGCAGTATTTTTGGATTTGAAACGACTGATAGAGATATTTTGTTAGGTAAATTGAAGGCATATGGTATAACAGGAAGTGTTTTAGATTGGTTTAGAAATTATTTGTCTAAAAGGATGCAAGTTACAAAAGTTAATGACACTATTTCATCAAAAATTGAAAATACATTGGGTGTTCCACAGGGCAGTATCCTGGGACCACTTCTTTTTATTTTATACATAAATGATTTACCTCCATAGTAAAAAAATGCAAAATTCAGATTTTCGCCGATGACACTATGATTTATATAAGTACTCAAAATATTCAGTCTGGTATCTCTTATATAAATGAAGACCTGAAGCTTGTCTCAAAATGGTTAGCATCTAACAGACTAAAATTAAATGCAAGTAAAACGAAAGCCTTGTTAATCGGAAATAAACAATGTACAAATGTTCAACTGAATATTGATGGTGAAGATATTGAATTCGTAGAAAATTTTAAATACCTGGGGGTTTTTGTTGACTCTCGATTAATTTTTGATATTCATTATGAAAAAGTTATAAATAAGATTAGTAGTAAAGTGGGATATTTATCGAGAGTTTCTGGATGTCTGAGTTCATATAGCAGAAAAATTATCTATAATACCATCATTCTTCCAAATTTCTTGTACTGTTCGACTATTCTATATTTAGCAAATAATTCCATTTTTGAAAGACTGCAAATTTAACAAAATAAGTGCATGAGAATAATACTGAATAAAGATAAATATACTCCAATTAGGCAAATGCTTAGCAAATTAAAATGGCTCAATGTAAAAAATTTTATCAAATATCTTGTAATGATATTCAATTATAAAGTAAAAAATAATATATTTCCATCAAGTCTAACTAATTTAACATCATCAAATGTCGACCATCATTTACATAATACCAGAAATAAAGATGACTTCCATTTAATGACCAAAAAGTAAAACAAAATCTGTATTCCATCAAGGGTTGATTGAATATAATAAATTATACTCGGAGATAAAAGACCAGAAAACTTTGACAAAATTTAAAGTAAAATTGAGAAATCACTTGTTAAATCTACAATAATTATAGGTTGCCCAGCATTTACATCATACACCATATGGCTTGAATTTACTAGTTCTAAGTTGTTTACAATTGTTCTGTTTATGTAGCCAAATGTGCTAAATAAATCTTTCTACTACTACTACTACTCCGGAGTTGGGTAAATACCACAATTTTACGGTGATAACTATGACATATAACAGCTGATTCATGTCGTCACGGATCTTATAACCAAAGTGATATCCGCACTCGCCTGAACGGATCGGTAAATACCAATCCAAAATGGTAAATACCATTTTCATTTGGTTATTCGCTTGAATTTGATTATCGATCATCTCATTTTGTCGATGCAAGTGTCTTTTCAGGTGCGTTTTTTTTTTCTTATTGTCCATACAATTTCGTGAGAATGTTATCCTTTCATTCTTGATGTAAGATTACATCATTGCCAAAAAATCAAGATGAAGACATTATTTTTTCTGGGTATAACACTTCTAATGTCACTGTGTATAATTCAACAAATGTCCACACATACTAATATTTGCCTAAAAATGCTAAAATACATTAATTCTCGTCAACTCAACACCTATTATGTAAGAACTCATCACCCACATCCGGTTTAACTAAGACTTTATTGAAACTTCTACAAAGCTTTTCTTGTCCCCGGTATGAGACGAATGACAAGACGTTGACAGAAACTGTAACATAAAACAAAACGTGAAATACTTACCATCTTTGTTACTTATCAATGTTAGTCTGACAATAATTCTAAATAAGACTTAATTAAATAGGTTAACTATCACTTTTATCGTGTCGCTTTAGCTATAATTTTGACTATGCTTGACTAAGTTATATAGGGTATTCTTTTTTCTAGGTAATTTGGTCCTCTGCTTCCAATATATGTGCGAAATTACATCCAGAAAATGTGACAATTTGACAAAGATCGCTAGTTGAATATCGCATTAAATTCAAATTACGAAATGTAGTGTAAAAAATGAGTAACATGTAAATCGGAGAAAATTATGCGCCAAAATAAATTATATCATAAGCTCACAGCGTTTCATTTTTTTTAGACTTACCTGCTACTAAAGGTTTGAAGATTACTTCCACTGGTTTATTAGTCACGGAATCCGGTCGCCAGGTCACGTATCAAGAAGCACGAGAGCAGAAATTGTTAGACAACATCAAGATATTTGATTTTGTCTACGAACAGGATAAAAAATCATCTAATGATCTTATGTCTGTAAAGTCAGCAGGTATATTTTCCATTTTATCATCACGTATGTTCTTAGGTTTGTTACAACCTGGGGAATCTTGATTTGTGGTGGAAATACCCACACAGCACATTCGTTTTCAGAGATACTTCCGGTATATTAGATATCTTTTTTTTTTTTTTATACTCCAACTACCACGAAGGCCTAAGGCCTAAGCACCCATTGGGTACCGTGGGGCTATGGGGGATACATGGGAAAGGGGGGACGCCACACGGACTCTGACGAGGGAACACGTGTGCATGCAACATGCACACATTCTGGCTCCGCCTACGAGAACCGCCGGGTGGTACCTCCGCGTTCGACAGTCAGAGACCATCTACCACCTACGGACAATCACAACATCCATGGCCAAGAGAAAAATTTCTCCTGGGACGGGACTCGAACCCGCCCAGCGCACGGCGGCTGATCAGGAGACCGAAGAGTCTACTACTGCGGCCACCGCTGCTGCCTAAAACAAACACACAACATCCATGGCGAAGGCGAGATTCGAACTCGCGGCCCGGCCGGCCGGCTGATCAGTAGCACGACACTCTGACCTACGCGGCCAACCGAGGTCCCCTTTAGCAATATTACATTTCAAAATTGGTATTCCGTTTTAGAAATATTGATTTTGTAATATTTCGCAATTTATGTTTCAGAGACATTATTGAAATGAGGGATGAGGAATATTTCGTACTGTTTCTGAAACATCACTCAGTAGAATTAGATATATTACAGCCAGAAGAAGTAATTTATTCAACTTGTTTTTTGGCAATATAATAGCTACATTTGAAGCATGCTGTGGCAACAATGTCAACGTTTTATCTTTGTTTTTATTTAAGTTTGTTAACATGCTATCTCTTAGTTTTTGTGGAGAAAGCAGTTTCTGAGAACTGAGTATAGTCAAATACCAGAATTGATGACTGTAGCAGAAGTCATCGAGCGTCACTGCTTTGACGCTGTACATTTTGATTACAGCGACGTTTACTGACATTTCACAAAGAAGCGCCGCATTTTCGAAGGAGTCCGCGTAATAGCAGTGGCGTACGATGAGTTTCGCTAATGTCATCAATTTTGGTATTCTGCTATAGTACAGTAACAAACGCCTCGAGTTCGAAGACGTCCAAATTATCACCATGTTAGCGAGTTTGACAAGGGTAGAATTATTGCCTATCGAGATGTTGGTTTGTCCTATCGCGAACTTGGGAGGAGACTATCCACTTTGCGCCATCCGCCACAGACTCTGCCACAGCTAATCTACGAAGTCCGGGTTGCTTGGAATGAGGTGCCACAACCAGACATCGATCATCTCATTTTGTCGATGTCTAGACGTATACAGTATATCAGCTGCTGGGTCGCCCAACACATTAATTTTTTTCTTATTACTTGTCAATAAAATTTTGTGAGAATCTTATCGTTTCATTCTTGACGTAAGACTGCCTCATTGCCAAATAATCACGTTGAAGAAATTATTTTTTCTGGGTGCATCACTTCTATTATCACTGAGTATTTCATGAGATTGGATTCATAGTTAGATAAATAGATCTTTTCAATATATCGATTTATTGCTTCCATTCCAATATCAATGCAATAGCTACCCGTATGCACATCACTAGGGGTAGTTACGACGAAAAAGTAAAAATAAAATGAGTTTTTTCATTTCTTTGACGTGGTGAATTTTTGATGACTTTGTGTTATCCCGTTTTGTCAGTCCATGAAAAATATATTGGTGAAGAAAAGAAGGCACCTACGTACGGCATAATATATGAGAACAGCTGATTATAAATTTGGCGCCATCGGAATTCAAAAATGACAATTTGCGATAGCGGATTTCTTAACGGAGAACCTAAGTCTCCTCAGCGCAAAAAGATCGGTTTTAGTTAAGTTGTCGAATCGTCAAATACTCCGCGATACATGCTTATCAATGACATCAATTTCCTTTTTTTTGTTTTTTTTAGTCGCGTGAAGGATTTGTAACTGTTGCCGAAAACCCGAGCCCATATTACGAGTATGTAATAAATATACTTGTCACACCATGATTCAGAGAAAACACTTCCTACTTAGCGGGTTTCAAGCCCACGTCCAGCAATTTCTCCTTTTTGCGGATTTTGCCCTTTATTTTCCTACTTGTTTATATATATATATACAATATACTTTTTGTATATATTTTATATACAAGTAAGAAAATAATGGGCAAAATCCGCAAAAAGGAGGAAAGTGGATTCGAGCAGAAAATAGAATAGGTAACCCGAGCGATACGTATTTCTGCTGGTTGGCTTCATCAGGCCCGAAATGAATGCACATATGAAACTACAAAAGTAGATACACATGCCCACACATCCGGATACGGGTGTAACCTGAGGAAACTAAGTTGGAGGGGAAAAAGGAAAACAAAAACGACACACGAAGTCCACAACAAGAGCCAACCTATACATTGTAGTATAAAATGGCTATACGACCTCGAATTTTCAAGGAGACGTCTAACCACCACCACGCGGCCGGTTATAGCCACTTGCTGTGGTACTTCAAGCCCAAAGGATCTCTTTGTAGAGAGAGAAATACGTATCGCTCGGGTTACCTATCCTATTTTCTGCTCGAATCCACTTTCCTCCTTTTTGCGGATTTTGCCCATTATTTTCCTACTTGTTGTTGTATACCTTTCTCCGCATGATCATATTCTCTATATATATACAGGGTGGCCCATCCATGTGTGGACAGAATGTTAAACATAAACAAATACATTTTGGGAAAATCTATTTATGGGATATTGTACATGATATTTGAGGACACATTTGTAAAATATTGGCCATTACACAGGGTGTCCCAATTTCGACCTACATATCAAAGTTGTGATTTTTCAAATGGAATGCCTCAAATTTTATTGCATATTTGGATAAACCAATTCCAAAGAAGAAAATTGATATATCTTACTATGGGGCTTTGGTAATTAGCTACTGAGATATAAGGTGTTTTGTCTAGAAAAACCCCCCACTTCGGCAACCCCTCAGCCCGCCATTTTGAAATTTGGAGTGCTGAATTATGTATCAAAACAAACTTACTGACCTCAGCTTTCATCTTATTTGTTACTTTTTCGAATTTATATATATTTATATATATATATACAGGGTGACTTTGAAGTTGAGTCATTAATTTTCAGATAATGATTGTAGAAGGAAGATAAACCAAAATATGTGTGTAAAAATAAAATAAAAATTAAAAAAAAAATTTTACCTTGTTTTATAAAGTATCCTCCCGACAAGTATTTCAGTGCGGACCTGTATTTGATCGTGAGGTCTCCTGTGAGGTCTTAAGTCACTTGATTCACGAGCCCGTTGTACTACATTAACAAAGGCACGAGGGGTTGGTTGCACTCGATTGGGAAACCGATCCGCATAAACTTGTGCCATTTTTTATTTCGTTTGAGCCACGCAACAGACACTATTCACACGCCTTACCGACTGACATTGACTGTATGTATAACTGAACTGAAGAAAATAATTGTAAAACATCGTTCCAAATTCTTTCGCTTTTTTGTTTCCGATGCGATGAACCGAGGCGGATTATATCCGTTGTTGCCAAACACGAGCACATGATATTACGAGTATTATTGAACAGGGCGGTACTCAAACTTCCAAAGGGCTATAACTTTGTTACTTTAATTTTACCAGAAAAATGGTAAAGGAAAAAAACATTTCTTTTGATCAGATCTACTCACTGTTAAAATAAATGACTCAACTTCGAAGTCACCCTGTATATATATATATACAGGGTGACTTTGAAGTTGAGTCATTAATTTTCAGATAATGATTGTAGAAGGAAGATAAACCAAAATATGTCTGTAAAATAAAAAAAAATAAAAAAAAAATGTTACCTTGTTTTATAAAGTATCCTCCCGACAAGTATTTCAGTGCGGACCTGTATTTAATCGTGCGGTCTTGGAGCACCGGCATGCTGATTCATGAGCCCTTTGTACTACATTAACAAAGGCACGAGGGGTTGGTTGCACTCGATTGGGAAACCGATCCGCATAAATCCGTGATGCCGCGGCAACATTTTGTAAAGACTCCCTCCCCCCGGTAAATAAGAATCATGTCCACAAGTTCACCATTTTCGTAAACATGTGCCACGCGTTACCGACTGACACATTGACTGAATACAACTAAAAACATCGTGATAAGCGTTTCAAATCCTTTCGCTTTTTTGTTTCCGATGCGATGAACCGATAAGGCGGATTATATCCGTTGTTGCCAAACACGAGCACATAATATTATTATTGAGACAGGGCGGTACTCAAATTTCTAAAGGGCTATAACTTTGTTAATTTAATTTTACCAGAAAAATGTTAAAGGAAAAAAAACATTTCTTTTGATCAGATCTATTCACTGTTAAAATAAATGACTCAACTTTGAAGTCACCCTGTATATATATATATATATAAAACACGCACCTAACCTATTATTGTATATGTAACTCAAATATCTTTCTTCAACGAAAACGTTTTTAAAAAGATTTATTTTTGAGAAAGACCAAATACAATGATGTTAATTGAATGAGTTCTGAATCGAGACTGACTGCAAAGTTCATTATACAAACCAAAGTAAAGAACAAATGAAATACAATACTGTAACTGATAAGAAAGGAACGTGGAGGCAAAAGTCCTTGTTCAGCATATTCTTCTCTGTAGACTGGTACATAACTCCTCCACCCCTAGAATGAAGCTTCCCCTGGAAGGTGAATTTCTTTCTTCTTATATCTTGAACTGGAATCTTCTCTTCTAGTGCGTTTTGTGGGACTTGGACCTTCTTCTTTCATCTCGGCTAATTCAATGTCGATTTCTAACTTGGATGCTTTCTTGTTTCTCCATCTTCTATATAAGATTATGCAGCAGATGCTTGAAAATACGAGATATAGTAATATGGTCCAAATACTGGGTTTTCCAAAATTTTCTATGGAATTTTCTTCTAAAATTGGTAACATTCGATTAACTTGTAATTCTGGTAAATTTAACGTTTTCAGAGTAATTTGTGTCTCTGGGATATTTTGTTTCATAAAATGGAAATCCATTTTGTCAGCTACGAGGGGCTTTCCATAGGTTTTGTCTTGAAAGATAATTTCATTGTCTTGGAATGATATTTGGCATTCACTGGCTTTGACTAAGAAAATGCCAAGTAATGACTTTGTATCGATTTGTTCCTTGCATTTAATTTTCAATTTTTCTTCGGTGAGAAATACAGCTAAATACTGGTTAATTTCGGGAATAAATTCAATGTGATTTTCTTCAATCTGAAGCTTCGTGTATCTACATGGTTCTGTATGATCTTCTGTAATTATTGACTTCTCGCATTGGGCTTTGTGATTGGCTAATATATGATTAGGGCATTGATAGATTCTACCTTGGGTACAAATCTCGTGCAGGGGTTTGATCTCATTTCGATCAGATTTTAGCAAATACTTATAATTTGGGATAATAGTGACGAATTCTGATTTGTGCATCAGAGTCGGTATGGGTAACATATAATAAAGATCGAAATGTTCAGGATAATCTATAGGAATAGATAGAAAATAACTTATTTGATTCTCATCGATTTTACAGCTGATAGAAATAATAGATTCATAATCTAGCATATTTTCATACTTTACTTCAAATGGTAATTCATTTTTATAAAATGTGGATATCTTACGGAGTTCTTGAAATAATTCTCTAGTCCTTATTATACTGGGATGCATGGTTTTCAATTTGCAAAAAGTTATCGAATTTTCGATATCTTGTAAAATATTCAATATGGCATTATAAAGGATAATTAATTGATTGATAATGTCCTTCGCTGAAAGAATATCCTGGTTTGTTGTCTGGTTCAATAAAATATGTTTCAATTGTAAAATGTTATTTCTTAATGTCATCTCATTGTGCTGTATATCTTGAATAGTCCCGTTAAATTTTGCGACAAGTTCATTATTTACTGAATATTGCATTCTCAGCTGATTTTGAATATGGTGCTGATTTTCTTGTAAATGAGATAAAATTTTATCAATACGTTCTCCATCGTCGGAGTCTAAATTTCCTGTTATTGTTTTTACTACATAGCCTATGCCATTAAAAAGTCCTCTCTTATTGCGAGTCTTTTGAGAATGAGATTTAATGTATTCGATTTTCTCTTGAATCAAGCTCCTTATATAAGATACTATCTTACTATAATTTTCTAGCTCGTTATTAATCTTAGAATGGTTTCTGTAACTATAGTTAAGATTACTGTATTGAATATTCAAATCTTCATATTCCTTATATAAAGGTGATAGATCATAATAGTGCACAAAAGTATGTTTTGTCTTTTGTAGCCTAGCTGTGCCTAAATTTACTGGCAAAATTCCTAAATTGTTCGTTATGTTTCTTATTTCTGCTCCGCATCCGAAATAGATGAGGTATCTGAAATATTAGTAAATTTAAATTGATAAGTTTTCTTCCTGGGCCTTTTAATATTGGATAAATGGATATTTTTAGAAGTATTGGCATGTGTGGGATCTATCTCCGCTCTTTTTAATTTCTTATCTATACTAATTAATTTTTCTTGCTTATACTTATTCTTAGTTTTCTGTTGCTTCTGCTTATTCTTAACATATACCTTGTTAGGAATATCAGGCAAAACTTCACGTTTCTCATTTGCTTTATTTATAACTTTTTCTTTATTCTGTAATATCTTTTCATTTAAATTCCTATATACTAATTTCATTTTTTCCTTATGATTCTGTAAATAATTATTTAATAATTGCTTATCTATGTCTATATTAAAAGGTGATTCTGTTTCATTAACATTTACTTCTATTCTAGATAAAAAGTCCGCATTTGTGTTTGATTTGCCTTTCCTGTAAACAATGTCAAAATCATGTTCTTCTAATCTTAAGCGCCATCTTAGTAATTTTGAACTAGCATCTCTAACTGAAAATAACCATTGGAGGCTTTTGTGATCTGTTACAATAGTAAACTTACGTCCGAAAATATAAGGTCTGAAATATTTTACTGCATATACGATACTTAAAAGTTCTTTTTCTGAGAGAGAAGAATATGCTGAACAAGGACTTTTGCCTCCACGTTCCTTTCTTATCAGTTACAGTATTGTATTTCATTTGTTCTTTACTTTGGTTTGTATAATGAACTTTGCAGTCAGTCTCGATTCAGAACTCATTCAATTAACATCATTGTATTTGGTCTTTCTCAAAAATAAATCTTTTTTAAAAACGTTTTCGTTGAAGAAAGATATTTGAGTGGCGCAGTCAATCCAGTAGGATAGCCAGACGAAAAAAGGACATTTTCGGTTCGTTTCAACGGTTTACTGGCTATAACGAAACCAACCGCGATTGGTCGCGAACGATCCGACGGAATATCGATATCGTTACCGTGATCACCGGAACCAGATTTGGGATAGAACCCTACCCAAATCGAGAAGCCAAGACGACAGCAGCCCAGAGGACAGAAGGAACATCTGCTCCAGGACAGGCAACCCAGCAGTGGCCCAGGCATACGGACACATGGGACGGATTGGATTACTACTGTAAGTACGAATGTCTTACAGGGGTGAAAACAATCAAAAGCTGTTTGATGATATATTGAGTGACACTGATTCGGACTCACAGTCGGATACGGAACATATCCAACATAGTTTAAGGAATTTGCAATTAAGACCTAGTATACTAAATAGTACAGTCAATATGAACAACAGTCAAGTAAATCAATCAAGCATGTCATTACGCCCAGAGTATCTTAACATGATACCCGAATTTTATGGTCAACAAGAATTATTACCAAGATTCATAGATATTTGCGAAAAGTTAGTGAATAAATTTTATAGATTAGAGGATGAAAATGACTTCCAGAACGAATATCTTATGAGTAGTATTTTAGCGAAAATCAAAGGTAATGCAGCTTTAAATATTAGTAGCAATATTATAAAAAATTGGACAGACTTGAAAACTGCACTTTTAAATACATATCAAGACAAGCGTGACGTATTTACTCTAAATATAGAAATGTGTGAATTGAAACAGAACAATGAAACCCCCTTTGAATTTTATAACAAAGTTCAGAGTTTATTGAATTTACAAATATCATTTTTAACTACACATTGTGTGAGTGAAGAAGCTCAGATAATATGTAATTTTTGCAAAAGCGTAGCATTAAGAGTATTTCTAAAAGGTTTAAAGGAACCTCTAGGATCGCTCATGAGGACGAAAAATCCTACTGACTGCGCCACTCAAATATCTTTCTTCAACGAAAACGTTTTTAAAAAGATTTATTTTTGAGAAAGACCAAATACAATGATGTTAATTGAATGAGTTCTGAATCGAGACTGACTGCAAAGTTCATTATACAAACCAAAGTAAAGAACAAATGAAATACAATACTGTAACTGATAAGAAAGGAACGTGGAGGCAAAAGTCCTTGTTCAGCATATTCTTCTCTGTAGACTGGTACATAACTTGTATATATATTGCCAAACACGAGCACATAATATTATCATTGAGACAGGGCGGTACTCAAACTTCTAAAGGGCTATAACTTTGTTACTTTAACTTTAGCAGAAAAATGTTATAGGAAAAAAACATTTCTTTCGATCATATCTACTCACTGTTAAAATAAATGACTCAACTTCGAAGTCACCCTGTATATAGGGTGTTCCTTAATGATATGCGAATATTTAAGGGTGTGAATCTACATGAAAAATTAATGTTAGTTTGCTTTATGAACTAAGGTCCAAAAATTTTTCCTTACAATAACTCGGGGTGTTGAAGTTTTGGGAAAAAAATAGAAATTAATTAATATTTTCATAACCGATTCAGATATTTCACTGATATTTAATACGTAGTGAAAGTTAATAAAGTTGCATATTTTTCAATGCAAAAATAATTTTTTGCTTTAACAGTCGCGTGCGTACGTGTATTGACTTCGATATTTTTCAAGAAAAGAGTGGTATGCTAATGGTTTTCGAATTCCCTGTTCAATTTAAAACAAATAATCTCTCTTGAATTGTTTTCCTTCGATGCGCCATTTTTGAATAAAAAAACAAAAACCGTTCTATTGTCCGAGAAAATTAATGTAATAATTGAGGAATGCAATTTAGCAATAAATATCTAGTTGCTCTGGAATATGTCACTGGCTTTTGACATCTGACAAGTCTCTGTTATTCAAATCTGTTCGCTGTGACATCTTCTTCATTATTTAGTCTTTACAATCTTGTTATTGAATTATTCAAATGCAGAAATGGCGGAAATGCATTACGTATATGTCCTTGCCGACGGTAATGGTGAGCAAGCCAGACGGATTTATCACCAGAGATATCCCGATCGTGCTTTGCCAGATAGTCGAACCTTTTCTAATGTTCATCGTCGTCTTGTTGAAACTTGTTCTGTCCGAAAAGGAACATCTGCAGGTAGACCCCTATGTGTGAGAACACGTGAAATTTAGGAAGCAGTGCTGCACGAAGTCGAAGAATCCTGAAACGAGTACGAGGAAGATCGCTAGACACTTAAATATTTGCCAACAAATTGTTTGGAGAATTTTAGTGGATTTTTTGTTATATACTTACCATATTTTAAGAGTAAAGGCATTACTTCATTGACTTTCCAAGGCGTGTGACCTTTTTTCAGTGGTATCTTCAAAAAATTACACAAAATCAGCAATTTGAATCAATGATTCTGTCCACGGACGAAGCAAATTTTTCTCGAAATGCCATTCAGAATTTCCACAATAATCATTTGTGGGCAGAAAAAAATCCCTATCCCGTAACCGAAACCCATTTCCAACATCAATTTTCGGTTAATGTATGGGCAGGAATTATTGGTAACCACTTTATTGGCCCATTCTTCTTGCCGGGACGACTTGACGGGCAGACCTACCTCAATTTTCTTAAACAACAGTTGTCTTTGCTGCTTGATGGTGTTCCATTAGTATATGTGGTACATGCATGATGGCGCACCAGCGCATTTCGTGTAGCGGTTTGTAATTATTTACAAACTGTTTATCCAAATCGTTGGATTGGCCGAGGTGGGCCCCAAGAATAGCCATCAAGGTCCCCAGACCTCAACAGTTTAGATTTCTTTTTGTGGGGCTATCTTAAGACACTAGTGCACACAAGTCCCATTAACACTATAGAGGAATTAAAAGAAAGAATAGTTGCAGCTTGTGATAGAATAGAAAACACTTCAGGGATATTTCAACGAGTGCGCAATTCCATGAGGAGGGCGGAAGCATGCCTACTAAGTAAAGGGGGCCATTTCGTTGGTTTTAATGCTATGTTTATGTTGTCAGTTGCTGTTGTTCATTACCCCTAATGTGTATAATTTTTCCAATTGAATTAATAATAATTTTGCAAGTTAGACAATAGAACGGTTTTTATTTTTTACTCAAAAATGGCGCAACGAAGGAAAACAATTCATGACAAATCATTTGTTTTAAATTGAACGGGGAATTCAAAAATAATTTTTATTTGGCAAATAACCATTGGCGTACCATTTTTTTCTTAAAAAATATCGAAGTCAATACCCGTAAGCACGGTACTGTTAAAGCTAAACATTATTTGAGCGTTGAAAAATATGCAACTTCATTAACTTTCACTACGTACTAAATATCAGTGAAATATCTGAAGCGGTTCTGAAAATATTAATTAATTTCCATTTTTTTTCCTAATAGTTTTTGTAAGGAAACATTTTTCGAACATATAACATTTTTCCTGTAGATTCACACCCTTAAATATTTGCATATCATTAAAGAACACCCTGTATACAGGGCGTTATTTAACTAAGTGGCCAAGCTCCAGTAGGTGATTCTTTGAGTAATTTTAAGATGAAAAGCTTATATAAACATAGGTCAAGAAATGCTTGATTTTCAAGATACAGGGCGAAATTTTCTAAAAAATCGGGTTCTCCTAAATATCTTGATAACCTTTCAGTTGATTTTGTTTAAATTTAGCAAGGGTACTAAGTGCAGTAAAAGGCTAATTTAGCCCCATTTATATTGAAATTATCAAGTCCAGTGGCGTCCCGGAAAACACCCTAACCAATATCATTGACAAAAAATTTGTGTGCCACTGACTTTTTTCAATTTTTCAATTTCTTTTTTCTTCTTTTATATCTCGCTTAGTTTGCGCGATAAAAAATAAAAAGCACTTTTTGCATGTTCCTAGGACAATAACATAATAAAACATTGAAACCATCAAACTAATTAAGCAATTAACATTAGAAAAAAGTCATATCTTGAATTTTTTCGCACATATTTAAAACTATTTTCGATAAAACAAAATAACATAAAATAATCGAATAGCGCAATAATTTATAGCAATGTTTCAAAAGTAACTGAAATTAAGAGTGCCATGAGAGGAAAAATAAATGCTACTCAAACAGATCTGAATTTGACATAACTTACTTAAAGCAGTGCGTAAGTAATGATCGTAATTATTTGAAGTGCTTTTAAGAGTCTTAAGCTATAAAATTACTAATATTGGAAAATGGTTCAATTTACAAATACAGAGATGGCAAATATGCACTTTGTTTATGGAATGGCTGGAGACAATTCTACAGCGGTTAGGTGCATTTTTCAAGAAAGATATTGTAGCGTTTTTCTGGGTTCTTTTGGGTGTGGATTAAAACACTGGATTCCACAAAAAGAAATGCACTAATTTATTTAACTTGATAGAACATTTATATACACCACTATTTATGTCTGACTAATTCTTATGTCGCCATTGACTGCACTATACTCCACTCCGCTCTTCACTGGTGTAATCTGTACTCTCTGCTTCCATCTCCCGGCCGCCGAGTTATATATAGTCCCAATTGCTGCTTCGAGAAAGGCCGGCTGAACCACAAAGCGACATCTAGAATATTGGAGGTCACTTCGCGTCGATCTAGAACGCGAGTCGCTGCCATGGTCCTCACAGACGTCGCCAAGCGGCTTGTGCGGTCGTGGTTCGCGGCCATTAAGCGCTGGCGAGTAGGGGACTCGCCCAAAGATCACGCCTTTTTGTCACAATATACTCATCGCACCATACTAAAAAGACAAGCATCTGTGAGAATACATGAAAGCATGTGCTAATCAGGCACCTTTCAGAGGTCGGCTGCTGTAATTTGGAAAGAACAGTGGAGATGGAGGAGGCAGTTTTATATGAAGTTGAGCGTTGCCACGATACAAATACACGCATAATTGCAGAACAATTAATCATCTCTCACCTCACTGTATGACAGATTTTAAGGGAATTTCAACTGTATCCTCACCACATACAGCATGTTCAAGCGTTTGCCAATTTTCCCCAACGTAGTCGTTTGTTGTACTTGACTTTTGCAACAACAGGTAGCATTTCAAAGATTCCTATCCCGTATTTTATGTCTGATGAATCGTGTTTTTCTCTCACAATAATCATATTTGGGCTAAAGAAAATCCTAATGCGGTTACAGACGTTAATTATCAACAACAGTTTTCCGTGATTGGTATTCTAGGTGATTATCTCATTGGACCTCATTCTTTATTCCCGAGATTAAATAGTCAAGAGTATCATCATTTTTTGGAATTTATTTTACCTGAACTACTACTAGAAAATGTCCCGCTCGAAGTTTGAGGAACACCTCTCTTCAGCATAGTAGCTCGCCAATTTTTGGATGCAACTTTTGTAGAAAACTAGATCGGGCGCGCAGGTCCACAGTCATGGCCACTCAGGCCACAGGATTTAAATCCGTCAGATTTTTTCTTTGGAGCATTTCAAGTCCCTCGTTTACAAAATTTTCAGTCAACACTAAAGAACAATTAACCCAACGGATACGAGATCATGTTATCAGATAAGACATACGCCGGGAATATTTCAACGAGTTTGGCAATCAATGTTAAGATGAGCAAATGCTTGCATTGAGGTTGAAGGATTGCATTTTCAGCAACTATTATAAACCTCGTGTTATTTACTGTTAAATATTTTCAATGAAATAAAAGTTTAGTGCGGTTTAAAAAAAAACCGGTTCGATCTTTTTAATTTCCAGCGTTACCAATGTGCAACGCCACTTACAAAACATTGCAACAATAAATAACTTCACGTCAATAGTTTATGTTTATTTGTTTTAGGGTATAATCTGAGCAAAGAAATTCAAAAGACGTGCAACTTAAGTATCAAAAACATGAAGTTCTTTTTATTTTTTATCTCGCAATCGAAGCGAGATATGAAAGAAACTCAGGACCCAAAAAAAGTTTTTTTAACTCGCACACATTTTTTGTCAAAGACTTTGGTTGCGGTGCTTTTCTGGACCCAACTAGATTTAATAATTTCAATCTAATTGGAGCTACGAGTAAATTAGCAACTTGCAGCCTTTAATACTTCTGATAAATTTGAACAAAATTGAATGAAACTTTGTCAATGTAGGTGTATTTAGGAAAAACCGATTTTTTAAAATAGTTTATCACCCTGTATCTTGAAAGAGAAGCATTTCTGGACCTATGTTTGTAAGAGCTTTTTCTGTTTACGTTACATACTACTCTCCTGATGATGATGGCAAAGTCCATTGAAAGCTAGAGAGAATAAAAAAGTATAAAGAGTCCTCCTTGCTTAAATTTTGGTCGAAGTACCCAACAAAAGGCGGAAGCTTTAATTTTTCACCTATATATACTAAGTGACATATAAATCCGAACACCCAGTTTAAATGATTTTATTTTAATAAAAGTTGGTGAATGTATTTATCTTACTGTAAATAAAAATTGAAAAAAATTTCAGCCTTATCAGTTGGACATACCGGTTTCTATACTGCTTTTTTTTAATTCACTAACGCTCTAAAAATGAATATTTCAGCCGCAGTAAAGAATCAACGTTGGCGGATTTTGGTTCTTGACATCCTTTACGATCGGTTACGATGCCTAGAGTACGGAGACCTGTACGATTTCGTCAACTTAGTGAGTTTGATAGGGGCCGTATAGTGGGACTTCGGGAAGCTGGACTTTCTTTTCGGGCAATTGCAGTTATAGTGCAAAGAAGTGTAGACACTGTGGTTAGGTGTTGTCAGGCATAGCTTCGAGAAGGCCGTACGCAAAGAGCAAGGGGCACTGGACGCCGCCTAAGATTATTGGCCCTAAGGGACCGTTTCTCCACTACCAGGTCCATTGCAAATGAATGGTTTGCAGAACACGGAAGACCTATTGGCATGCGAAGTGTTTAACGACGAATGAGAAGTTTTGGCTTGTTTTCATACCGGCCACACTGGGTCCTCCCTTTAACTCGAGAACACCGACGTAATCGCCTTGAGTGGTGCAGACAACGGTCACTCTGGGATCAGGAATGGAACAGTATTGTCTTTAGTGACGAGTCTCGATTTTGTTTAGGCATGCACGATGGTCGTGCCAGGGTTAGAAGGCGACGTGGTGAAAGGAGGAATCCACAGTTTTTTGTTGAAATACATGTTCATCACACTGTTGGAGTTATGGTTTGGGGTGCTATAGCTTTTGGTTCCAGGTCACCTTTAATCTTCATCAGAGGTAACATGAACGCGCAGCGTTATATCCACGAAGTTCTAGAACCCCATCTTTTACCCTATCTTGACACCCTGGCAGATCCAACTTTCCAACAAGATAATGCCCGACCACATGTTGCAAGAGTCACAATAGACTTCTTTCAACATAATGATGTCACATTGTTACCATGGCCACCAAGATCTCCCGACTTATCCCCAATTGAGCACGTGTGGGATATGATGGGTAGAAGATTGCTCAATTTGCAACGTCCTCCTCAGACTCTAGAAGCACTTCGAGAGGAGTTGGTGGTTGCCTGGAATGAGATACCACAGGAGGACATTGACCACCTGATCAGAAGCATGCCTAGGCGCGTTGGAGAATGCGTAGCACATCAGGGTGCATCCACACATTATTAAAGGTCAAAGGGCTTTAAAGCAGTGCAATCATTTTGAAATTTTTATCATTTACTTATTATGCTTCATTAAGTACTTATACAAAATTTTATTAAAATAAAACCATTTAAACTATGTGTTCGGATTTATATGTCACTTAGTATATATATATATATATACAGGGAGAGTGACTTTGAAGTTGAGTCATTAATTTTCAGATACTGATTGTAGAAGGAAGATAAACCAACATATTTGTGCAAAAATAAAAAAAAAAATGTTACTTTGTTTTATAAAGTATCCTCCCGACAAGTATTTCAGTGCGGACCTGTATTTGATCGTGCGGTCTTGGAGCACCGGCAGGCGCTCCCCTGTGAGGTCTTAAGTCACCTGATTCACGAGCCCTTTGTACTACATTAACAAAGGCACGAGGGGTTGGTTGCACTCGATTGGGAAACCGATCCGCATAAATCCGTGATGCCGCGGTAGCATTTTGTAAAGACTCCCCCCCGTTAATAAGAATCATGTCCACAAGTTCAGCATTTTCGTAAACATGTGCCATTTTTTATTTCGTTTGAGCCACGCAACAAACACCACTATTCACTCACGCGTTCCCGACTGACACATTGAATACAACTGAATAAAATTGTAGTAAAAACATCGTGATAAGCGTTTCAAATTCTTTCGCTTTTTTGTTTCCGATGCGATAAACCGATAAGGCGGATTATACTTTGATTTTACCAGAAAAATGTTAAAGGAAAAAAACATTTCTTTTGATCAGATCCACTCACTGTTAAAATAAATGACTCAACTTCGAAGTCACCCTGTATATACCTTTCAGAAATATTGCAGCAGTATTTTGTAAGTATCTTGACACATTACCATTATTTCAATGTAAGATTTCTGTAGAATATGATGCTATATGGGGAATACTGACCGATATTTACGAATACAATGTGAATATTTTTCTACCTCAACTGTACTGTCATGATCATCTACAGCCGAATCAAAAAGTTCAGGAGACAGCAGCCGAATGACCTCAGAAGACGTAAACTACCTGAAAGAGAATCTGGGCATACCTTTAACGTTAGCTCTGGCCGAGATTACAACTGTTCAACCAAAGGACCCGATACACTATCTAGGTCATTGGCTGTTCAAATACCGGTATAACCAGGAGATGTCCGATATACAAACGATCGAGATCAATCAGCTATGTGAAGAGAGAGACCGAATAGCTAGAGAAAGATGGGTACATATATTTGCGATATTAATAATTCAGTAATGAAAAGCGATGATAATTGTGTCTTGAAACATCTTTAAGTACAGGGTGCCCCACTAAAAACTTATCTCTCACCTATCTTCTTTGTATGACCGTATAGAAAAAGTTATATGGTCTATTATAAAGTGTCTGCTGTTATGTCTTTTTGTTTGTTTGTTTAAGATCTATTTAGCAAGATTGCTACAATTACATTCTTTTAAAAAACTACAACAATTACATAACATACATAAACCGGGCAACCGCTCTTGCAATGCTCCCATTTTGGTAAAACAGTTTTGTTATTTCTACCCTTTCTTGAATAAGTCATTGTTCAATATTTATCACAACTACCTAGTTGTTGTAACTTAACAATTTGAAATTACAGAGAAACTTTTTCTATGACATACGATGACACTGACTGATGCTAAATGTTCTTGCTGGTATCCATGATTATTATATTTTGCCGTGCATTCCATTACTATTAATATTAAGTTAACTTAGTCGAATTTTATTATAAACTCAAATAGATTCACAACGATTGAATATAGGTATAAACTTTATTATACAAAAGTCACTAAAAACTTCATAGAAAATCTAAAAATTGAAAAAAAATGGGGGTTTCCATTTAAAAATCTTAAGTGTAACGCAATATCTTATTTTTGGATCACCCTGTATTGTACGGCTATAGATGAAAAGACGTCCCCCTAGAATTCAAAATTGACGTGTCCGAGCGTTTTTCACAAAATATACCAGAAGAGTCACAAATAGGGGTGCGACCTTTTCGTTGGGCCACCCAGAATATCGGAAACAGCGTTGTACTCGATGGAACGGTACTGCAATAAGGCTGATTCTCTCAAAAACGGTTCAACGAAATCAAGATTTCACTTTTTCAGATAAAAGATATGGTGTTTAAAAAACCTTACTTATGGTCCATTTTTATACAGGGTGTTAAATAAATTAGCAATATTGTTTGCTATAGTAGACCATAGTAGACGAAAATACCCCTGGTTCGCGAAATAATTGTAAAGCTTGGTTTCATTGATGCAAGTTGTTTAAGGGGGTATTTAAAACATGGAGGCATAAAATGGGTACACCAATTTTTGTGTGAAAACTTTGTATTCGATAACGAGAGATTGAGAAAACGTGTTTTTTTTTTGGATTCAATCGAAAGTGTTGGCAGGAACGAAAAAACTCTTCAAATAAGATTTTTAGGTATTTACAACACCTATCACTACTAATTTATTGAGCCATATACAGGATTCGTTCATTTCATTTTCGGGCATTTTATACCGAAAGATAGACGTTAAATTTTTTCTTCTAAAGAATCATACGTGTATACTTTATCTGAAGTCACTTGAAACACTGTGAAATACCGGGTGCGTTTTATATATCTATATTTAACACGCTCTGTTGCTGCAAAAATCGCCAAATTTCGCAGCAAATATCCCCCGTATAAGAGATCAAAGGCAGTTTCACCGGTCCACGTGGAGTAAAGCACGCCTATGCGTGGACATAGCCAATGAGAAATCGTGTATTTCAGAGCTCGGAACAAGTGGCTACTGAAAATTGAAACAGTTTAGCCAGTGCCGTGTAGCGGTGAATAAACGTGTTTATTTTAGTCTGTCCGTGTTTTTTCATAGATTTTATTAGTTTGTGTGTTTTTGACTTTTGAATACTCAGTTTACTTGTTGATTTAATTGTTGTGTTGATTGTTCTTGTGTGTCCTAAATATGGCTCTTTGGAGACCTTGGGAAAATGCTCCAAGCCACGAGGAGATGGTTGATGAACCTGTGCAGGCAGAATTCTTTCATAAAGATTTAGAGGAACAGACCCAAAGAGTAATCCTAAATATGTATGATTGTCTGAAAAACGAAAATCCAGATTCCTCGCAAAATCAAATTTTAAACAGAATTTGTATCCTGACAAAAATCAGTCGGTCTACCATTTATCGGGTTATAAAAAGGGGAGATGTAGTCAACCATTCCTTCCACAGAAAGCGCATAGGGCAAAAATTAAAGAGAATAGACGTGGGTTTTCAGGAAGATATTCGTCGTATAATATACGGATTTTATAAAGAAAATTTGGTGCCCACGTTGGAAATGATACGGGATCAATTAAAAGATTATCCTGAAGATTTTTATAATTACAAATGCTTAGACTCACTGCACTGTATTGTAAAACTGTGTGTTTTTCAATACAAAAAATTAGATAAAAGAATGGTGATTATGGAGTCGTCTCGAATCGTTGAATTGCGCCAAGAATTTTTGCACAAAGTTAAAATCTATAGAGAGCAGAAAAGAAATCTGATTTACCTGGATGAAACGTGATATAATACCCATGATGTTATGCAGTACGGCTGGGTTGACGACAGCAACAAGTGCATTTTAAATGCACCATGCAACCGTGGAAAACGAATCATTATTCTCCATGCTGGCAGTGAAAATGGATTTATACCTAATGCCTTGCTGTTATCTGCCAAAAATATCAAAGAATCATGTGCCGACTATCATGAGGACATGACCTCCGACTTATTTGAAAAGTGGATAGAGCAGCAGTTAATACCAAACATTTCCCCAAATTCAGTGATTATTATGGACAATGCGCCATACCATTCCCGACAGAAAAACAAAATTCCGAATACAGGCACAAAAAAAACAAGACATTATTGATTTTATGAAGGATAAGGGAATGGAAATACCACAAAAATCAACCAAAGCCATATTATTGGATCATATTAAAAGACAAAAATTTGAAAAAGAGTATGTTGTTGACAATCTGCTTCAGCAAAATGGCCATGAAGTATTACGTCTACCTCCCTATTACTGCATTTTTAACCCGATTGAGTTGGTCTGGGCTGCTTTAAAAAAAAAGTAAGAAAACATAATCAGACCCCTCAATTAAGTGAATCGCTATTGGCCACAATAAGAGATGCAGTATCTCATATTGCTGCCACAGACCTATGGAAGCAGTGTTCTAGGCATATTATTGAAAAAGAAAATGAATATTGTGTTTTGCCTCCTGTAAATCCCGTTGTAATTCCTCTACAAGATGACTCTAGCGACAGCTCCGAAGGCGAGGATGATATATAAATACCTATAATGTAAGTCTTTATATACCTTTTTATATATGCCTGCTATGTAAATATTTGCCTATGTCAAACGTTGGAATTCTGTAATTTTTCCATTTCTTAACTTTCAGTCAACATAAATTAAACTCCCAATATAAGTATTTTTTATCCCAAATCAAAAAAATAAGAAGATAGTAAAATCCATTTATTGTGATATAAAAACATTATTATTATCGTTCTAAATAAATGACCGCACGGCTATGATACGTCATGAAATTACAAAGGACGCGCCGACCAAAGGTTTTTATGCTATTTCAAGTGACTTCAGATAAAGTATACCTCTGGTTCCTGCTTGCAAGCTTACATTGTTTACGGCATGCGAAAAGCTGTTTGATCACCAAATTAAAAGAAAAATACAGAAAAAAGGGATCTTTGTCGATTCGGACGTCCGTCCTGCAACCGTTACTCCTTTCCACTACACGACGACGCGTCTTAGTCTACTGGATTTTTATAGTATACTTGACACTGACAAATGTCAAGCGAACGTTGACTGTACGTCAAATTTGTTATAAATAATTAGAATAATCTCGAAAACTAGACAAGATAGAATACTGAAACTTTAAATAATGTAGTACGGAGCGTTTTAGCTAATTTTTCAGACGGTCAGTTCTAAACAATTAGTTGATATTTGTCTACTGTTTTTCTGTTATCTCGAGTTTATTTTCCAATTTTAATCGTACGAGATTTCGAAAACAAAAGAATACTATATTAATACCAGGGAATTATTTTTCTTCCTAAAAAAACCGGATTACGTAACCTACTTATTCGAGTCATGCAGTCATCAATAATGTACCCATTTAGCACATGCTACATACTAACTAGACATATTGAAACATAATTATCTTCAGTTTGCGGGCTAACTTTATAAACAGTGCAGTGCATTTCAGTATAAAATATTTTTTTATAAACTTTAAGGCTTACATGTGACCTTGTAAAAATTTCAGGTCTAAATATACAGGGTGTTAATAAAGTATGTAGACAAACTTTAACCATCGAACCTTTGGTCAACTTGAAGACATTTCCATATGAACATGGGTCCGCAACGGCTTTGTTTTCAAGCTAGAGCATATTAGCACTAAAAGAAATGATATTGTTCTAAAAAATTATAAAAGAATGGAACGTCTTTTAATTTAATTTAATAAGTGTGCCCTGTGGTGAATATCACATGATTTACAGTTGTTTTCAGACACTCCATGTACGTAGATATATACTTATAATTTTATCCAATATTTTTTGAAAAAATTGCATGACATTGATTTGTTTTGATCGCAATACTTTTAATATTTAAGCATTGTGCTTATGTAGACACCTATGACGTACCCAACAACAATTGAATTAATTTATTTTCTCAAATAATTCGACAGCTGTTTGTTTTCTTGTCTGGTCATTCTAAGATTCCAAATATTTCTAAGTTTTGGTGATTACTAATTCTCATAATGGTCCAGGTCAGTAATGAAGAAATGACAGGTATGCATTTCGTTTACGGAATGGCTCTGAGTAACGTTCACATTGAGCCTCAGCAACTTGTAAAACATGCAAAATATATCATAGGTTATATCAACTGTTGAATAAATACGTTTCATTATTCATAGAAATATTTGGAACATTACTCGTTTTCTTTAGTGATAGTGCTCTAGCTCGAAAAGAAAACCGTTACAGACCCATGTTGATATGAACATTTAGTCTTCAAATTGACCAAAGATTCGATGGTTGAATTAAATTAAAGTTTGTCTACATACTTTATTAACACCCTGTGTATACACAAGAGTATGAAGAAATCTTGAAAAAAAATGTTTTTCTTCATAACAAAAGGTGATGGACACTTCGGCTTTGTTATAAAATGTGTATAATATCATAAGCTTTTCGTAGCACATCTGTTCAGTTAGACATACGAAATGTTTGAATTTGTTTTTATGCAAAAAGGACTCTTTGTTTTTTGCATAAAAGTAACATTTATCTTTCGAAATGGTTTGTGATTCATATCGCCAGGGTAAACTCGTGTAGTTATTTATTTGGACGAACACAGTATATTGCCCATTAAACTAGTAATGTTTGCCGGAAAGCAGGTGTTTTGGGATAAACCATTAGAAATTCTTGAATACTACTTGACCAATTTACTCCAACGTTGTTGTGGTTACTTAGAAGTATGAAGCCTACGGTTTTGAAGAATTTCAAATAACTACGTGAAATTACCGTCGCATTACGAAGTGCCAAAACCTGCATTTTGTCCCGGTTTTTGGCCATAACTTTTTTACTATTAGTCGGATCTTTTTATGTGTTGCCTCATTTTGTAGGTCTCGTAAAAACCTAAGAATCTTATTTGAATGGTCTTTTCGTTTCTGCCAACACTTTAGATTGAATCCCAAAAAACACGTTTTCTCAATTTTTGTTATTGAATAAAAAGTTCATCCAGAAAAATTTCGGGGAAATTTTGATAATATGATTAAACTACATACACCATCTTGTTGTGCAATGATATACTTACCACAGCTTAAATAACAATCAGCTATGAAACTCTCGTGTTAGTGTCAAAAACGGCCACGGCGCAGAAAGTCGAATGTAAGTTCCTCCAGTACAAATACGGAAGTTTTTAGTGATCAGAGGCAGACGGTACACTGTATCATATCGAAATATTACCTTTTTACGATTGCAAAGACTATCTGCGGCCGCTTGCATGACAAGAAGCAACACCGGCTGCTGCCGAGCACTAGAACCTCTTTCATCGTTGTTCTCTGTACTGGGGGAATTTACATTCGAACTTCTCCGCCGAAATGGCGGCCGTTTTTGACACTGCCAGGAGGGTTTCACAGCCGATTGTTATCTAAGCTGTGTACTTACTATACTGTGAAAATTTCATTGAATTAAAGTTGTGAAGGAAAAACAAAGCGGTATTTTGCAAATCTCGTTAAAAGACAAAATATAATCTTAAGACTAATCCAAAGAATCGTACCTTGAACTTTTGCTATATGTTGTAAAAACACCTTCTATAGAAAACCGTATTTGTTTCAATTTTTAGCACAAATTCATAGAGGAAGAGGCTCGAACTGCTGTTATAGACATGATCCTCAGAGCTGAGGAGCAAGCAACGCGCAACGAATGGATAAGAATCCAGAGAGAATTAGAAGAGGAGAAAGAACATGAAGAGCGGTTAGCAGATGAAGCAAGAGACGTCTTCGTATGATTGCTCGTCAATGGAGTATTTTTGAATTACAGTGGTTTTCAACCCCCCCCCCCCCCCCCCCCCACTTATTTTTGAACGATTTCAGAATTCAAGTTAGCTAGCTGAAATTCACGTTGATAAAATTATTGCATATATACTTTTTTAGCCTAAAAGTGGCAGTTGAAAATTTCAATAGGGCGGATGGTCGACATCTTGGAACGTTTTTTAAATAGAATGGGAGCCATGAGATCTATCTTTTTTGAAGTTATTTACAAACCTAGAATATAAAACCATAGCTGAGATAACAAACAGCTATCAAACTTTTCTGTCAAAACGGCCGCCTTTTCGGCGGAGAAAGTCCAATGTAAATTGCCCCAGTAGATGAAAGTCGGTGTTGCCACGTACCTCAACCGAACCTAAAACACTTTCTCTTCAGCTAGGATACTTCAACATACACAGCGAGTTTTTAATGTGTAAGCGATCGATCATTCCTATATTTTAAAAACCTATAAAAGCTAATTATACAAATTGTAGGCAACTGTTCGCTCCACAAATAGCACAACTATACAGTGTGTCCCAGATTCGCTTCTCTATACAGGGATCTCGGCTTCTGTTATACATACCTACAGCAAAGACTACTGGGGAAAGTTTTAGAGGAAACTTAGTGCTTTGGATAGTTGCCTTCAGATTTACGATCGATCAGTTGATTTTGAAATTATGAGAAATATCAGCGAAAAAACGAAAATGGCGGAATTTGTTTTTTGCCAGTAAATCCAAAACGGTTAATTTGACAGCTCTCAAAATGTTACATTATTCGGACATTTTTTTTAAGAAAAATACGTTACGATAGCTTGTATGACATGTCTCAATCGTCTTTTGTTTTCCAGCAACCCGCCTCAAGATTTACAGTCTAGTGATGTCTCACAAGTGCATAAAAGATTGGAGTACCACCTAAACATCACACGTAATGTTATGTATTAGTTTTTTTCTAAGGAGGCTATGATTCATTTGTCAGAAAATAACAATGAGCAAAGGCCCTCTGTCGCGATCCGAAATTTTGTGCCAAATTTCGTACAAAATTAAGGTTAGTGTCAGATAGCATTTAGTATATAATTTCATATGAACAAACTTAGTGCTAAAGCATGAGAAATATGATTATTTATATTATGATGTAAAAAGCAAGGCCTATAAAATATAAAATCAAATGTTTTGGAACAAATTCCCAACTATGAGTGTGTTAATAAAAACAAGTCAGAAAAATCGTCGTAATTTTACAAAACTGTAATATCTAATTATGTAAGTGGGCATTTACAGATGTGCAAAATAACGTCCATTTGTATTCAATTATTTTTGACAACTGGTGACTTTTTCGTACAACCTTAGCTAATGTATTTCTGTTAAATGTTTCTAACTGTGCTCAAAATTCTTTGTATCAGGATTTCTATGGTCGCGGGAGGATCAAATTCATAGATCTCATTCTTTGCGTGACCCCAGAGGTAGAAATCTAAGATTGAAAGTTCACGGGATCTAGGAGGCCAAGATATTGAGTCATTTAATGAAATTATTCTTTCATCAAACCGTTCTGCTAAGAAGTTCCTGACTTGAATGGTGTTGTGGGTCGGACATCCATCCTGTTGAAACCAGGATCTTCTAAACTCATCTTCGGTTAGACTAGCCCATAAAGCCGGCACAACCTAGTTTCGCAAAAGCTCTAGGTACCTTTCTCCGATTAGGTTGTACTTAAACAAAAATGGTCCAAAAAAGGTAAGTTCGATTAAATTACCAATGACCACACACCAAACGTTAGTTCCAAATCTGGTCTGTAGACGCCTCTCTGCTAATTAAAAACTCCACAATTTTTAAACCTTCTCTCATTGGACCACGAGACATGATTTACAAAATCGGGATTTTCATTAGACTTCCTAGTATACCCCTCACGGAAGCGCATTCGCCTTGGAAAATCAGTTTCCTCAAGTCTTTGAACTCTCTGTTCTGTTCATTTTGACACACCGATTTCTATACTCCTTACTGATGCACTAGGGATTTTGTTGACAGCTTGTAAAATGTTTCTGTCGAAATTTTCATTTTCAATATTGTATTCGCTTCTACGTTGGTCAAAGGCTAAATTAACAATTTTTCTACATTGGGTTGCATGAGGCTGCCGTTGTTCAAGGTACATCCCCAAGTACCTTGCTGAGGTAATATCGGCGTTTCTGTGTGACTGCAAGTACAGCGCTAACATGTCAAACTATTCATTTGAGTAGGGATTAACGACCATTTTTTGTCAGATTTATGATTTTAATGAGAGAAAACGTACCTATTACTTATTAAAACAATTTTAATACTTTGAATTATGTAACGTCAAAGACAGAACCTCCTTAGATGAAAAAAATGCGTTATTTTATTTTCTGACAAATAAATCATGGCCTCCTTAGAAAAAAAATGATACATAACGTTACGTGTGATGATATTTCGATACTCCAATCTTTTATGCACGGGAGACACCACTAGGCTGGAAATTTTACGCTCTTTCCAAATATCCAAAAATCCAATATGGCGGCCAAAAGAAAAATGAATGTTGAGGCGGGTTGCTTGAAAACAGAAGACGATTGAGACATGTAATACAAGCTATCTTATTTGCCTTAAAAAAATGTCCGAATAATGTCACATTTTGACAGCTGTCAAATTATCCATTTCGATTTTACTGACAAAAAACAAAATTCGACATTTTCGCAGATATTTCCAAAACCAATTGACCGATCGTAAATCTGAAGCCGGCTATCGAATGCACTAAGTTTCGTCTAAAACTTTCCCCACTTAAACTTTGCTGGTATAACAGGAACCGAGATCCCTGTATAGAGAAGCGAGTCTGGGACACACTGTATCTTAAAGTCGTTGTAAAGACGACGTTTGTTACGAAAACTGTGCATCTTAAAGACGTCTTTATAATACATTCGTAAGGTCTTTAGTGCGGCATTAAAAAGACAATAAAAAACAGGCTAATTATTAAAAAGTCTTTTTATTAAAAAATTATAATTTATTGTTATCAATTTTTTTCTGGGTAGCTGTCCGGTGATCTGAGGCTCGCTTCAGCCAAGCTCCGACTGGTAGGTCCGCCTCTGGCATACATCACCCCTTCAGCAAATACTGAAATAAATAAGTAGGTACAGGTTCTTCCATAAGCTTTTTAATATTGTAATCGAAAATGTTTTTTACGTTGCTTTTGTACTTTTTAGTATTTTTGTTGGCAATACAGAAATGAGTGAATGATCGGATAGAGACTTACTAATAATCAGGTGTGTTATTGTTAAATCCTTGAAAGGGTCTTTGTTATAATGAAGTTAAAACTCTTGACAAAATCGAAGTATTGCACCCGTTACTTTATGAATATTCCTTGACCTTAAAATAATAAGTCAAAATAACTTTTTTGAAGAATTCAATTGAGATTTCCGATTGATGTTTTATTGCGAACTTACGTTATATATTCGCGAAAAGAGATATAGTTGTGTACATCTCGTCAAATATAGCTAGAGACTTGGAAATGTTGCCGTCTGCGTAGAAAATTAAGTGAGAACGCATTTGGAGAAAAAGAGATACATGATGCGCTGTGTCTCGTCGCCTCGTTGGTACACTCCGTGCAACAAGTTTGCAGAATGTGATCTTAACACTCTCGCCGGCGCCGCCACGTGTATCGCTGTCAATATACCGGGCATCTCAATATTTTAGCCGGTGTGTATGGCTTGCTATACACGCTGCTAATATTTCTTATGGATAATTGTTTCTAATGGCCTAGAAGCAACAAAGTTTGGTACCAGTTTTGGCCTATAATTGAAAATGGTGCCATAAAAACTAACATGTTTTTCTTAAGTGTTTTCAGGATAAAACGTAAGTATTAGTATCTGAAACTGTTCGTGACATATGGAAGTCAAATGACACAAATATCAGTGGCAGCGAGAGTGTTAATTTGTAAAGAAACCTCTGAAATCGAACTTATTTGTCAAATTACATATTTGTTGTAGGCAAAGATGTATGTATTTTTAAAAAGTGTAATGACGAAAACATTTCGATAGTTATTGAATAACAATAAAGTTCCTTCCAAATATAAACAAATTACTTTGTTCAAAAATAAAACTTAACTACACAAAAAACTTGAGATAATTCAATTTTTTACGTACCACAAAAAAACGGGATTACAATTGGCGTTCAAGAGGTTCACCTTCTGTCTCGGAACTGCTATTTTCCAGAGAATCCACGCTGTCATTGTCAGTATCTTCCTGCAAATTTATTATAACTTCATCGACAATTAAATCTAGAGCTGGTTCCTTTTCCATGAAATAATGCTCGAAAGAAATAGCATGTTCACAATATTTTTTCCATTCCTCTTGGGTAAATTTGGAGAAAAATTCTTCACAATATTTCTCAACATTTTGGAATTTAAAGTCCACATTTTTATCTGCCACATATCGTTTTAGAGCAGCCCACACTAATTCAATCGGATTTAAGTCCGGATGGTAGGGTGGTAGTCTTAAGACAGAGTGACCTGCATCATTCATGATCTGATCTATCTTATAGGTTTTATAACTAGGTTTGTGCATGTTTATTATGCCATATAATTCTGCTTTTATCATGTCTTCCGAAAATGAAATGTTCCGCTGTCTCAGCCACTCCTTCATTTCATCTTTTCTACACCCCATTGTGGGACATTTTTGTAGTTGGACATTGTGATACGGTGCATTGTCTATAATCAATACACTACGGGCTGGTATGTTAGGAATAAGGTTTTCCTGAATCCACTTTTTATAATTACTATAGTTCATTTCGCTATGATAATCTCCGGACTTAGTACCAGATTTGAATTGTAAACATGCGTTGTTTATGAAACCCATTTCGCCGCCTGCATGAACAATAATTAGCCTCGGCCCTTTGGACACTGGCTTGTGGAAACCTTCGATGGTATTGTCTCCCCAGTTTTTGGCATGGGTATGAGAGGAATGAATATAAGTCTCATCCATGTAAATTATGGGCCGATTTTCTTCCCTATAATGTTTAATATTCCTGAGAAAACTTCTCCGAAGCACTTGTATATACGGTTTTTCCATTAGGATTTTCCTGTTATTCTTCGTTTTCCTCCATCGAAATCCCATATCCCTCATCACTTTTCTCAAAGTTTCATGTGACCCTGTATAAATATTGTTTTCTCTAAGTTTGTGTGTGTGTCGCAAGGTAAGGACTCGTTTTTCGGTGACATAAAAATTGATTATTATACGGCGAAGTAGACTTCTGTCAAGATCATCCAAGTTTGATTTTGGGGCACATTTCATTCGTTTGTTGTTAGGCGTCGAAAATGACGTAGCACCACCTTCTTCCACATTTTTCATTTCACGAGAGATCCGTTTTATAGTGCTTAAGCTTACTCCCGTAGCTAGGGCAGCGCGCTCCTGTACTTTTTTAAATCCTTAATAGGCTGATTTTGTATCGCTTCTCGCTGCATAAAAAAGATTACATTCGCTATAACCTCCCTCGTTTGTCCAGACAAAACTGCCTTTTAATCTTGATTGAAAATCCATGTTAATTATTTAAACACTCAAATCAGTAACAACTTCCTTCCAGTACAGGAAAAAGAAACTCAACAGAATAGTTTTTGTCGCAGACTGTACAACACCTTGCGTCCAGTTGTCACGAAATACTAATGATGAAATTTTGGTGCTGTCTAGTGCGCATCGGAGGTGGAGCGTAATATCGGGAAGACCAAGTCTCTAGCTATATTTGACGGGTTGTAAATTTTACATTCGTAACAGACGCCGTCACGATACTATACTGCTACTTGCTTCAAAATACTGCTCAGCGAGTTCTACCTGAGTCAACTGACTTCTGAGTTTGTGGCAAAGTAGAGGTCGAGGGTTGATCTGAAACCAAACGTCTCCTTTAAAATTCAGAGAACAAACTGCATGAACTATAATGAGTGACAAAAAAAAGGTGAACACCTACGTATATTTATCAGATTCTAATAATTTTTGGAATATACAGGGTTTGTCCGGAAAGTAATAGGACTCATTTTTTTCCGGCATGACTGTACTTCGGAGCGTGCGCGCACCGACTGGATTCGGTAGAGGGCGTTCATAGCTAACGAATGAGCGGCTGTTCAGTTGTCTCAGAGCACTTGGAGAGTCAGGACAGGCATTTTCGCGCGACGTGTTTCTGTGAATGGTGCAAGCCAAAAATGCAGCGTTCGTTAGAGCAGAGGTACACGATTAAATTCTGTGTGAAACTCGGTAAATCTAACGACAGAGACGTTTGATATGATCAAGCAGGCTTACCCAGGTGTTGCTTTAGCAAGAAGTGGTGTGTATCGGTGGCGCCAGGCCTTTTTGGAGGGCCGGGAAGAGGTCGCTGATGAAGACCGTGCTGGTAGACCTTCGACTTCGACAAACACCGATAATGTGTCTCGTGTGCGCAAAGTTTTGAACTCAGACCGTCGACTAAGTATTCGTTTAATTGCCAAGAAGTTAAATTTACCAAAATCTGTGGTTTATGACATTGTGACACAGCATTTCAACATGCGCAAGGTGTGCGCGAAGATGGTCCCAAAAGTGCTCACTGACGACCAGAAATTGCGGCGAATGGAAGTGCGTCAAGAAAATTTGAACATGTGTGAAAGTGACCCCCAATTTTTTGATAACGTAATCACAGGTGACGAGTCGTGGATCTTGAGTATGATCCCGAGACAAAGAGGCAATCTTCCGAGTGGCACACGACGGCGTCTCCTCGCCCAAAAAAGGGAAGAATGAGCAAATCCAAAGTGAAAACGATGCTCATTGTCTTTTTTGACATCAAAGACATCGTCCACCATGAATTTGTTCCTCCTCCTAGACAAACCGTCAACGCCAAGTTTTACGTGGAAGTGCTCAGGAGACTCAAACGAAGGGTCAGTCGGGTCCGACAAGACATCGCAGCCGACTGGAAGTTGCACCACGACAACGCCCCGGCTCACACCGCCTTTTTTGTGACCAGCTACCTGACCAAGGCCGGCATCCCAACGCTTCCGCAGCCGCCCTACAGCCCAGATGTGGCCCCCTCGGACTTTTTTTGTTCCCTCGCCTGAAAAGTCCGATGAAAGGCAAGCATTTTGAGACGACAGAGGCTATTCCGGAGAATGCTTTTCGTGACGCCTTCAATGCTTGGAAATCGCGCTGTCAGCGCTGCATCGACGCAAAAGGAGCCTATCTTGAAAGTTTTTAAAGAATTGTAACGATTGGCTCAATATTTTTTTTTAAATCGACTCAGTCCTATTACTTTCCAGACAAACCCTGTATGCTCAGTACTCCCTTACTAGTACAATGATTAAATTTTCAGCTTGATTCGCCAATTGACTGCAGAAGCTGGTTCAATAATGTGTTGAGGATCCACGATTTCTTATACACTCATTGACACGCCTGGTCATCGTGCTGATAAGGTGGTCGATATCCTGTTGGGGTATCTCATTCCAGGCTACTGCAACTTCGTATGTAAGAGCTGCTAAAGTCTGTGGAGGGTGTTGCAAATTCAAGAGCCTACGACCTATTATGTCCCAGACACGTTCAATTGGAGATAGGTCAGGCGATCGTGGTGGTCAAGGTAAACGGTTGATGCGATGTTGATCCATGAAGGCTAACGATGCTCTGGCAACATGCGGTATGGCATTGTCATGCTGAAAATTTAGTGATGATTTGCTACCATAAGCAATAGCACCCCATACCATAACGTCCACGGTGTGGTGAACGTGACGCTCTCTGTCAAATGTGGGTCACGTTTTTCACCACGTCGCCTTCTCACTCTTGCCCGACCATCGTGGATCCCCAGACAGAAGCGGGGATTCGTCACTAAAGACCGCCTGATCTCATTCCCGCACCGGTATCATGTAAAAAACCTACAAGATGTCAACTTGCAGACTAGATAGTTTTTATGGCGCAAACAGTCATTCCACGTTTGCTCACTAGGATCGTTTTGAACGTCCACCTATGAAGGAATCACTCAACTAAACTACACGTATTATAGGTTGCACAGTTTTGTGAGTCTGAGTGATCCGTGCCTGTAGTTTTTATCTCTGAGAAGAAAGTTGGTTGAATAGCTAGATCGCATCTGGATGATTGTGTATTGGTCTGCATGTGTATAAAATCAGTGATATTTGCTGTGTGAGAATATCATTACTGAATATGTTGAATATGACGGGTTATTTATATGTTGTGCTTTCTGAAGAGAGGTTATGTTCAAAGTTATAAATTTCGAAAAACTGAGGAGAATTACGGGAAATCATCACCGCGCCCGCGTTGTGTGTAATTACTGTTAGCATGTATATGGCTTGTAGTTCAACAGTGTACAGTGAATATAATTATTTCTGATCTCTCTCATTTTTGAAATTCAGCAAATTTGTATATGTAATTTCCAGAATGTATAATAAAAAGTGGCTGCGCAATTAATTTCTAGTTTTGAAAGTGTATTTGAGACAAGAATCCAATGGAATTCTCATCAACACATACAACTTACAGCTTAGACATCCAGTAATGCAATCTCTCGGCAGATTTTATATAAAATCATAGTCAAACATTGATAACTAAAGTCTCACGACGTTTAGGCAACATGTACAACTAAGTGCTAAGTTAACATCAAAAAAAAAATCGGCATAATGTCTTATTCGGCGATATACCGTATAGGCCAGTTAAATAGCCGAAACTGAGACAAAAGTGATAACACAGCCACAAAGTTATGTCCGTTGGCGTACTGGTGTTATAAAGGATTGCGAATATTGTTGTATCAATTTGGTTTTCCGGAAACCAGCCGTTTTTTGTAAAACAGCGAAAAACCCAAAAAACCTCTTTTTCGCAGAAACGGCTGACGAGATCTGGGATTTTTTTACACTTAAATTTTTCTAATTTTTAGGCCATCAAAAAAGGTCTCCGCATTTTTTTTGCTAAATTGCATAGTTTTCGCGCTACAGCTTGCTGATGGCTTGTTGGCAAGGGGTTTGAGGGGACAGGGGCGGCGTACCTGCATACCACCAACCTGCCGTCGCACCGCCCACGTGTTGACGACGCAGACGATCTCTTACTATATAGTGGGGGTTATTGACTAATAGTCCAGTTGAATTTCGAACCCTGAGCTCGCTTGACAGTTTGGCGTTCACCGACTTTTCCGAAAAAACTAATTTTCGAAGTTTATGCGTTTAGTATGTGGAGTAATTTCTCTTCAATTGCTTGTCGATTGACTGGATAAGTGATTTAAGTTATCCACGATGGATTTTTCAACGGAATTGGTTTTCATTTTCCAATGTTAGTATTGTATTTTTTAGTAATAAATAGTACAGTCCAAATTCAGTATATCTTGTCCAAAATTCACCATGTTTTCGAATTCCATTAGCACTATGTTCTGGTATTAATAATAAAAATCACACATTTTAGACTGACTGGATCGAAAATTGCATTACACTTACTGGAAACCGATTCTCACCGAAATTGTTTCTGTTATTCAATAGGAATAAAATGCAGCAAAATAGTTACTGCGCCATTGGCAGTTATCCGTTAGCGCGCGGCAATTGCAGGACCGTGGGGAAGAAGGGAATCACACAGAGCAAACGCTTGGAAGACAAAAAATGGTTGGATTGGGAGAAAAAAGAAAAACTGGATCGCCATGAGAAGTGTAGACTTTCATACTCGGTCAGTGGAAAGTATACTCAGAATTTTGCGTTGAATGCACCCGATAACAATATCGTAGCTGCAAGTGATGAGGTTCCTGATTTCAATTACGCAGATAATTGCTTCATTTGTGAAGAAATGACTCTTTGGGAATTAGCGTTGTTGAAAGATTACAAAACATTTACTTAATTCGGGTACAAGGCAGATATCACCGGACATGCATGTCTCATTTCAATGCGCATGGTTTAAAAAAAATATCGAAGATCTAAACTGGTCTAGAATCGATTCATTGCAAGAACCTGTGTGGCAAGTTCTTGAGTAGGACAAAAATGTTATTCATTATTTGTCGAAGTTAGTGAATGATGACTCTATAGATAGAAGGACTGTAGCAGATCACATTAAAAACGTTGCGGTGAGGAAGTTGAGTGCAGTATAATGGGGGGAAAAGATATACGTGTATGCTTCAAAAGTCATCATGTTTTTAATGTGTCAGCAGACCCATCAACTTTCACAGAGGGGCACATACAAGTCGAAAGATTCAAGGCATGATTTGCGCATGGGCTTTTTAGGGCATTTGGCAATTCTATTACAGCGCCCTTTGTTCACCTAACATTAGGTTACATGTATCAGTACCAATGCCCACACATAGTTTTGAGTCTAATTTATTGGTTTTAATGAAATGGTTGACTGATTGAGCAAGAATTTGACCTGTGAGTTTGGACTCCATTCTATCTTCATCAAAATTTGAGTAGCAATCCACAAATCCCATGAAGTCCTTGTAAATATGTGTTTGATAACAATACCGCAATACGATTGACATTTGTGATTTATGGCTAATGTCTGTAGTTTCGTCAAATGTAATACTGTAATACTGACTTTTCCTGACGCGACTTAAAACTATATCCAAGATTTCTTCGCCACAACATTCTATAATTTCATTTTGGATGCGGCTGCTTATGTACGTAGCATGCGCTTTTGAGTTCTCTAAGTTTTTTTTTCAATAAATTGTCGCCGCTCTCGACTCTAAACCGTATTAGTTCTCTAAAATCCCCTTCATTATTAAGGTCATTCTGGTCATTCGTGATGTCATTGGAAAAAAGTCGTCTTCTATCTCTATGCCCTCTAAATAGTATGTAGTAGTCCTAAAAAAATTATAGATTCTATTATAGGAGTCAATCTTTACCGATTTTCTAATACTTGCTTAATTCGCTCTGAACCTATTATATTTCTTATGTCATTATCTGGATTTTCGTAAATCTTTAAAAAGTTTGTAGCATCTGAAACTGCTTCTGTATGATATATTGAGTTCTCATGTGTCTCACAATCACCGGTTTTGCCATACAATTTCGAAAATCTCTTTAGTGGTACTGTAACAAGTTTTCCCAATTCAGTTGATTTATGTAGGTAACATTTCACTTCTTTATCATTTTTCAAGTGTGTAGAATAGGGATATTTGAAAGAGTCATTAGGGATAATTGCATACCTCAATAAGGTATATTTTTCATGGGAAGACAAGTTGCCGCTGAAATTTACATATGGCGCAACTTCAACAAAATTGGATCCTTTAGGTTTCACACCCACTTGGTTTAGTATACGGTACAACATCAAGAAATTTTGAAGTGGAAGAGGCTCAGGTAGAATTGTAGGATTATGATCAGTTTTTTCCGGTAATTCTTGTGCCGGTGGATCAGACAGTTTGTTTTGTTTAGAAAGGAACCAACCGATGGTATTCTGTTTCCTTTTATTCATCCTAACAGCAGCCGTCAACCAGCACTAAAAGTTACACAAATATTGTCAAATAAACGGCATTATTGGTTTCCACGCATTCACGTATCTTATAACAAAGAAGCTTTTCTGTTTGGAAAACAAGATTTCTTAAGTTCACGCAATTTCAAAAAACTAAATATGTAATTTGTCATCTCGGACGAACGAAATGCACTGAAGTGCTTAGATACAGGGACTTCCGAGACAAAATAGACATAGATGATAATGATAGCTGGAGTATGGACCAAACATCTCGTAATTGAAATTATATTAAATTTCCATTTTTCCGTCTCTCATTTTTTAGACACGATTCTTTTATTTATAGTATAAAAATTAAAAACAACCAAAAATTAGTTTTCTGGCTTATGCGTGGAAAATAAAAAATCAATAGAACATAGAAAATAGCGTTAATACGAACCAGATCAACAAAACTCCGCTTGTTCAATTCTCAGAAAAATTTTGTTGCGGACTCCGGACTGGTACAGAATTTAGACACTAGACTAGATCATAAAAGACTAGACTATACCTGTTAGAACAGGAAGAAGCGCACACCGTTGCTGTTGGTGGGAGAGTAGCCGCTAGTCGCATGCGCACTGAGCGGGTTGGCAGTGTTGCCGTTATCCTTTCTTAAAGTTGCAGATTTTTTTATAAGACGTTTACTTTATACCACCTTTTCAAAGTTTCAAAGACTGCTCGAGTCATCTAGCGGGGGGGGGGGGGGAGAGGGTAATTACCTCCTTTACCCCCCCCCCCCGTGGGAGCGCCAGTGTCTCTATTATTTCAACGTCTGTCTGTGGCTAAACGTGGAAGAAAAGAGTTGAGTAAATCTTCCTTCGACTACGAAATGTCTCCTGTTCCACTTAGGGCCTTCGCACACGCATCGTAAACGTAATCGTTTGGTAAGCATATCGTTACGACGCAACGCTTACGAGACCTCCAGTGTCCCACACACGCATCGTCACGTACTCGTATCGCTTTGTAGGATCTCAGTTGAAATCATGGCGTCAACGGTACCATATGTTTCTGGTGTATCCATTGATGATTTTACATTTTCTTCAGACCAAGAGGATTTTTTTATTGTTTGATTATGGTAGAAGTAGAAGGCAACGTGCTCATTGGATTCATCCATACATCGCAAGTAATAAGAAGAAAAGATTGCTTATTGCTGCACTTCAGCTTTCAGAAGATGATAATAAGACCGCCACGACTATCGTAATACGACTGAACATCTCATACGCTTCGCTCCAACACCGCTTCGTGTGCGGACTGGTTAGCACACATACGAGCTCGTTTTGCTCTCGTCCTACGCGCGTATTACGGTACGATTACGATACGACGTAGTGTGCGAAAGCTTTTAGTTTGTTCGACGGGAAAGGATCAATGCGAAAGACAAACAAGTCACAGTTATATAAAATGTTCACTACTACCCTATCCTCGCGAGCATTATTTGAAGATTCTCAGTTTGATGTAGGCGGAGGATGGTTGCTTCAAAGCCTCGTTTGGCCTCATAGTAAGATATACCGTGCAATCTTTGATATGTACAAGAACTTCCTTGATAAGCGGTTTGGTCGGAGCGTCATTATTGTTTTCGACGGATATGAAGATGAACATATAGGTGTCAAATCATACGCGCGAGACTGTAGACAAGAAAGACATTGTAGCGTGGACGTTGAAATTGAACCAGACAATCTCCTCCCATTGAACCAAAGGAAATTTTTGTCCAACGTGAAAAACAAGGCTCAATTTGTTTATCATCTTGGTCAAACTCTTGCAACATATGAGGAATTCAGTTTTACAGTGATCCATGCGAAAAAGGATGCGGATGTTGAGATTGTGAGAGCAGCTCTGAAGACTCTTAACGAACTGTTTCGTCACGGGAAATCACGAGTTATAGTCGTCGGCCCGGATGTTGATCTCTTAATATTACTTATTGGACTCACTCCAGCCTCAGAGAGCATGTACTATTACAAGATGGGCCAGAGGGCAAGGCGAACCAATTGTACGATACACGGGATCACAAACATTTCTACTTTTCGCTCATGCGTTTGCGGGCTGCAGCACTACTAGCTGCTTTTTTGGGAAAGGGAAGATGAAGCTGTTGAAGTTGCTGATGCAGAACGACAGCATTAGAAACCTGGCGCTGAAGTTTTACAAGCCGGACCGCTTGGAAGACGAATTGCTGCAATGTGCAGAGACTATTACTTCTCTCGGGACTTTCAGATACAATTTGTTTTCTACAAACTTAGCAAAGGCAAAAAGAAAACGCCCCTAGAATGTCTCCCCAAAATCTCCTGCCTTGCTTCAGCACTGTAAATCCAGGTGTGGCTGCAACACAGATTGGATCCCTGCTTGTGAGGATGGACAAGACAGGGTAATATTCTCATTCCGATCATGTCTGAAGCAGATCCCGCACCAAATGAACTGTTACAAGAGGTATGTGTAAAATGTATTCAATTTGAAGCACTAAATACAACTTGCTGTAACTAATTTTTTACCACACTTTTGATCTCATGTACTGTCTGATCGGAATTAAAATAATTTTTGAAAAATGTGAGATCCAGTTTAAAGTCAAAATAACAAATTTTTAGACTGATCTATGGAGTACTATAAAAGGCCTGTCATTGATCTCCCTTACAAGACAACTGATATTTACATTATAATAATTCTTATAATAACCTTTTTTCAGGCTTCCTGTGGATGCCGAGGGCCCTGCAAATCGAAGCGATGCAACTGCCGAAAAACCGGTCTAAAGTGCAGCTCTGCTTGCAAAGTATGCCGCGGAAAATCGCGCAACAACTCAAAGAGATGGACTGCTACAGAACACCATGAGAGCGAAACTCCGACGACTACAGATGCATGTCAGGAGGACGGTGGGCAAACTACCGTAGAACCCGATAATGATGACTTAACAGAAGATTATGAGACCTCATCAAGCGGCCAAGATGCAACGACCGACGACGACGAAATTAACGAAGATGACGTCGGCTACGACTTTAATGACTTTGATCTTCAATGATTTATCCTAGTTGTAATAGATTGGGGTGGATATAACATTGAGCTGTATATACTTTCAATTCCACTTACATGCTATTGTAGGTTTCATTGGCTCAAGTGAGGGTTTTTGTACACCTTATGTATGAAATGTAAAGTAACAAATTGCTGCATCTGGAACTCTACTTAAACGCATAAATTTCAAAAATTCATTAATATGCATAAGTCGGTGAACGCCACAACTACAAACGAGCTTATTATTCGAAATCGACTGGCCTATCACCGAGAGTGAGACACTGAGGACGCCGAAATAAAAGAGAATCGTTCCCTTCAACGGTGCGGCAGCTGATGATATGTGTACGCGCGTCCCTGTCCCCGCAAACCCCTCGCCATCAAGTCATCAGCAAGCTGTAGCGCGAAAACTAAGCAATTTAGCAAAAAATTTGCAGATACCTTTTTTGATTACCCAAAAATTAGAAAAATATCAGTGTAAAAAAATCCCAGATATCCTCAGCCGTTTCAGCGAAAAAGAGGTTTTTTGGGTTTTTCGCTGTTTTACAAAAAACGGCTGGTTTCCGGAAAACCAAATTCATACAACAATATTCGCAATCCTTTATAACACCATTACGCCAACGGACATAACTTTGTGGCTGTGTTATCACTTTTGTCTTAGTTTCGGCTATTTAACTGGACTAGTACGCATGCCAAACATCCTTAGATGCTCTTCAAACCACCGATTAGCGATGGCTCGAGTACTACTGAATCTGTCTCTCTCTTGTCGCTCTATGGTCCCGCTGGGACGTCCACAACCACTCGCTCGCTGTCCTTGGCCTTCCTGACTCCACGCTCGTTCACACTGCAGTATACTCCGTAAGGATTTATTGGTCCTCCTAGAAACTTCTCTTATCGATAGACCGGTTTCACGCAACCCGACAATTCGACCAAAGTCACTTAGCTGGGACACCCAGCGAATTCTAGGCACTCTAGACATTTTGCACGACCTGCTGCATCGGTCTTATTTGAGCCCAACCAAAGCTCATTATGGGTATTGAAATCACCGAGAAGAACTACCTCTGAAGCGGGGTGATTGATGTTCAGGAAGTCGATCTGGACGGCGAGGTATTCGAGTAGGTCATCCCAGTTATGGTTCGATGGAGAGCGATAAAGGCAGCAAATAAATTTGGGTGATGTTTTGGAGTTGAGGCGAAGCCACAGAATGTCCTTCCGGTCTGATTCCAAAGAAAGATCCCTGGAGCAGGAAAGACTGCTGCGGACAAAAGCCACAACTCCCCCGTTCTTTCTCAGATTGGAGTGCACCTCGTAGTTTGGGAAGTTGAGATGGTTAATCGGTGCAGTCTCTGAGATTTTTGTCTCCGCCAAGAAAAGCACGGCGGGACGATTGGATTGCAGGTAGTGATGAACAGCATCAATGTTGCTGTTGATCCCGCAGATGTTCGAAAAACAAATTTTATCTTCGATGTTGTTCCCTCGAGCCCACCCTCCACCCGGACGTTCCGAGAGTGGAGTGAGTTTACGTCCGGAGTTCTTAGTGCTCGAGGGATCCATCATCATTAATTTCTTTGTTTTGGTAGATAACCGACTGCATAGCTTAGGTGTGGAAACATGCGGACATTTATAAGACACCCTGGGAAAAGCTAGCGGGTGGTACTGCCTCGGTCGACTGGTCCTTGTCTACCACCTTCTTTTTACGTGTTAGTGATGTTGAATAGACCTAAAGTGGCCCGTTGGCGGACTTGTACCGCCACCCGGCAATCGGTACTGAGGTATTCCTTAACGCGTGCACAATCACTTGGACGGGAAGAAGTTGTATACTGAATACAACAACTTCCGGAACAAGCATTTGCCACGGCCCTCGCTCAGTAGGGGGTGAAAGCAATCACAAAGAGGCTTATCAATAAGCTACACAAAATTGAACATTTAACTGACACCGTAAATATACGAAAACTGAATGCTTCTTTATTACCAAACAATACACACAGTCACCACAAAAACTTAAGAGAAAAACCTCACTTGTTCACGGCAAGATACATCGATATGAAAAAAATTCTTGAATTCTAATAAACATACGTAGGTGTTTACCTTTTTTTGTCACTCAGTATATAATGAAGAAAGTGTAGGTAAAAAAAGTTAATATTGATAGAGGCCCTTCCAAATCGCTAATTGGCTTAGCTTAGTAGTGAGAAGCAATCATTTACAGGGTGTTAATTAAGTATGTACCATGAATTTGACCATTCTTTTGGGTAATTTTAAGACAAAAAGTTCATATAAACATAGTCCGCAAATTCTTCGTTCTGAAAAATGGTTTTTCGCAAATATCTGAAATATCCTTTATCTAATTACAACATTAAGGAGCTAATTTAGCCCTAACTTGATTAAGCCGAAGAAGGCCATTTCCAACACTAAATTTAGCGAACTTTGTTAGTCTAGATGTTAATGTCATTTAGTATTTGTTGTTGATGTTACATAATTAGTAATAAAAAATGCATCCCTATTTGTGAATCTCCTGGTACATTTTGGGAAAAACGCTCAGAAAAGTCAATTTTGATTTCTAGGGGGACAATATATTGCGTTTCACTCTAGATTTTTAAATGGAAACCCTCTTTTTTGATTTTTAGATTCTCCATGAAATTTTTAGTAACTCTTGTATAATATATGTATGTAGTTTATACCTATCCACAATCGTTGTGAAGCTATTTGAGATTATAATAAAATTCTAGAAATTGTAATAATGGATGTAAATAGAACGTACACTCACCCGAGAAACACCAACCTTCTATCAAAATCGTCTTCATTAAGCTCATAGACAAGTTTCATCTTATACGGGTGAAATTTATTGCCTTTCAAAATTCTTTGTAATGTTGAGTTCCTTGAAATTTTCTATCAACTCGGCCACATACTTATCGCTAATATTTTTGTCTGGATGTAACGCATTAAACAACTGGGCAGTAGCTCTTGCAATGCTCTCAATTTGGTAATACCGATTTGTTATTTCTACCCTTTATTGAATCGAATAACTCAATGTTCAATATTTATCACAACTAGGTAGGCAACTTAACAATTTGAAATGAAAGACAAACGTTTTTCTATGACATACGATGACACTGACAGATGCTAAATGTTCTTGCTGGTATCCATGATTATTATTTTTTGCCGTGCATTCCATAATTATCAGTATTAAGTTAGTCGAATTTTATTATAAACTCAAATAGCTTCACCACGATTGAAGATATGTATAAACAAGTTACTACAAACTTCATGGAAAATCCAAAAATTTAAAAAAGGGGGGTTTCCATAAATAAAAATCTAAAGGGTAACGCAATATCTTATTTTTGGATCACCCTGTATTGTACGGCTACACATAAAAAGACAGAAATCAAAATTGAATTGTCTAAGCGTTTTCCCCAAAATGTACCAGGAGAGTCACAAATAGGGGTGCGACCTTTTCGTTTTGCCACCCTGTATATGCATATGAACATATTCTGGTAAACCCGGCAAAGCCTGAACCAAAATTCATCAACGACTACTTCTTTGGGCTTCTTGCAAAATCTGATTTAACTTACTATCGTTGCGGGCTCCTGGTGTACTCGTCCTCCTGTCATTATGAAAATTTCCATATCTTCACTTTAATTTCTTCTCTGTCACGTTCACCCGGGGAGTTGTTTCACATAAGCACTAAAGAAAAAAAGGCAATGTCAAGTGAAATTCATAATAATGGTTAACAGTCGTTATCAAAAAAATATTCGCGGATGTCACACAGGATCAGTATTTAGCGTCAGTACTCATCAAAGAATGTGATATTTACCATATAGCCAATATGTCAGTAATTATTCTACGGGGTGTGGGTCATAATAAAATTCACTTTTGAAAACAATGTAAATGAAAGCAGGTTATACCTAGCAGAGGTGGTAATTTTTATGATATATGACGTTTGTCCAGAAGATACGTAGAAAAGAATTCGGCAGTTGTGGAGAAGTGGCCCTGTAGTTCCCTCTCTCTATGTAGTACCCTCTATGCGCAGTTCGAGCCGGTGCGCTCTGCGAGAAAGTGGGATTTACGTGTGCTTGTTGAAAGTAATCCTTTTTTTACCTGCCGTCGGCATGGAACTCTCTCTGATCGAGGCACAGCGCAACATCAAGTTTCTTGTAAAGCTAGGCAAGAATGGTCGTGTGACTTTTTTAGTGTTTGGTACAAGTTTTACGGAAAGATAACCAATGCATACGACGCCCCTTCACATCGAGCTCTGAGGGAAGGTAGAATGATAGCTGAGGAACTGCCAATCCCGAGACGTCCACGAAATTCTGACGGAAAAACTTGAAATGAAAAAATTGATTGCCTGAAAATCGTTCCGAAGCTCTTGACTGCAGAACAGAAAGCAAGGAGGGTTGCTTGCTGTGAGGATTGGCTGGCCACAGAAAAGGGGCGACTTTCTCAACCGGGTCATCACTGGAGACGAGTATTGTTTCTACGAATTCGATGTGGGGTTGAAATCTCAAAGCATGGAGTGGAAAAAATCAAGGTCCAATGTGAAAACAATTTTGATTGTTTTATCCGATTCTCGGAGCATTGTTCACCAAAAATTTATCCCTCCCGGCCAGACATTGAACGGAAATTTTAACATTGAAGTTTTGCGTCGTCTCAGAGCTCGTTTGGCCTGAGATCGACCGGATTTGGCACAAGGGGGCAGGTGGATACACGTCTCTCGTTGTGCGTGAGTTTTTGACCCGAAGCTCAATCACCGTGACAGAACACCCGCCTTATTCACCCGATTTAGCCCCTTTCGACTTCTTCCTGTTCTCAAAATGCAAAATGGTCTTCGGGGGCGGCAATTGGAAACCATCAAGGCAGATACGACATGGCAAATGAAGAGCCTCACAATTGAAGACTTTCAGCGATCGTATCAATAGTGGAAACGGCGTTGGCAGAAGTGCATCTTGTCTCAGTGGATGAGTACTTTGAAGACCATATTGAAATACCTGAACAATTGTAAAGTGATTACTCCACTTTTATACATATTTTCCGGATAAACCAATGGTTACTAAAAACGCATGAATCATGCAATCGAACGGTATCGCTTTCCAGCGTTTAGCAGGTTTTATTTAAAAAACAAAAGTGAATTTTATTATGGCTCACCCTGTAGGTTATGTAAAAAACTACCGACATTGTGAATACTGATGGTATGGGCAACAGAAAATACTGATCATGTGTGGCATTTCAATCACCAGAATGACTGAGGATTTCTGTTCAGGAAATTAAACGAATAAAGGTCGTCAGATTATCAGTTTACCGTTATTCCGCAAACTATTTACTAGATATTAATTTTGTACCCTGGCTCTTTAAAAAGAGAAGATAGAAGAATACCCATTGAAAATATTGTAACTGAAGCAGAGGAAATTTTAGCACAATTAATATCAACATCACGGACCCTTGCCTGTTATCGTTCCAACAGTTCACGAGGGTTTTTCACTGAATCCAATTTTTCAATCGCAAGTTAACTTTCAGGTTAATTGAGAAAATTCATGATTGTTGATATGGCAGTGACTCGTGTCACTATTAAGCAAACATTAAGATATAACGCTAATCATCGCTTTAGGACAAACCTGACGTTAAAAACTCCATTAGGCGATTAACTTTGAAAATAAAGTCACGGTGGACGTACGATTGAAAAACCGGGCTTAACAGCATTCAGTAACAAAAAATAACCTCTACTTTCTATTTTAGGAAAAAATATTTCGAACGGTACAAAGAAAAATAAATTTAAAGCTTTTTTCTTTCGGTGCGTAATTTTTGTCACTGAGATGAGAATTTGCGATTAATAGACTAGCATATATATCTACACTGATTCACAGGCCATGAGGTGTTATTTCGGAAATGGTATACTAAAGTGTGGATAATACTAATAGAATATTCAGGGTGTTTGGTATATGAAGCGAAACATTTTTTGAGTAATTGGGGACACTGCAATTGCTCATAAATATCGTTATAAATTTCTTGTTTGTACAGATAATAACATGATATAAACGTGGTTTCGTTCTGAAATGCATGCCTAATTAGATCAAATTGACTTGATGGCGTTCCAATGTCGTTAAATTGCGTGGAGTGAATATAAAATTTGAAATTCAAAATTCGATTACACAAAAACTATACCTTTTTGGAACTTAGCTTTATTTATAAAGCGCTCCTGTGCTTTATTACCTTTAGAAAGACACGCTACACATCACAGAAATAATCTATGTGGGCAAAATGAGAGAAAGCAGTCACTGATTTTTTTCGGTTTTTATTTAATCTGAATCAGTTACAAACTATTTTTGAATTCACTGCTTCCACTTGACGAGAATACTGGAAGCACCAATTGAGGGGTCTAATGCTTAAACCGGCCAAGTGCATTTTTTGGGCAAAACGAGTTATAAATTCTGAACCTTCCAGCTCTGTAATATTTAAATTGTGGAAACTGAAGTTTATAATCGGTTGCTTACGCATTTAGACTTTGCATAAACCGGTAAGTCCTGGACTTGACTGGTTTTTCAGTCTAATACAAAATATATTTACCGTAAGAGTACTCAAAAATTAATGAAAAAAAACTTTAAAGTCATTCAGGTAGCGCAGGATATATTTTTAAATTTCAAGGCCCAATGTACCATTTCAAAATATCGAGTCATGCGCTATGAAAAACTAGATAATGAAATATTATATAAATGTAGTGAAACAGTCTCCTGGTATCAGCTTAACATTTTTGAAATAAGAGGAATGTGCAGCCCCTGACTACCAAACACTACCAATAATATGTATAGTGAGAGAAGAAAGCTTAGGAAAAATAAATTTGATCACGTTATGACTTTGGCTAAAAACTATGTGCCACAACGTGATCAGTGGTTCTATGGAGAAAATACCGTCAGATGATAAAAGAAAATTCCGCATCCGAATTCAGTGAAGATAAATAAATGAAAATATTTCAAGTTTGTATCAAAATTTGAATTAATCCATGTATTAGTTTCCTTTATTCAGTAACTTAAAAAAAAATAAGATTTTAAACGTCAAAGTTTGTTTAACTTCAATTTTATCCCTTAAGATATCAAAAAACTTCGCATAAACCATTCAAGTCTATTAATCTTTTTCTCATAGCTCATTTATTTTTATTTACAGATTGATATATTTAAAAAATAATGCAACAGAATTATCTGCTATTGACAACAAATAAGAACATTTTCAGTAACTAAGAAATTTATATCAAAAACGTTTATGTTTCCTTGAAATTTTTGCTCATGTGACTTGACTGGTTTATGCTTTGGACCCCTCAACTGCAAAAAAATTATCGGTTCATCTACCAAACGCCCTGTATATTAGATTGTCCGTTGGATTTCAAGTGCATGACTTTTCCACCAATTTTCTTTTACCGGTTAAAACTTAGTAAATCGATGTAAACTTTTACTGGAATTTGATAAGGATATTAGCAGTGTAATTTGTATAACATCGTTCGGGATTGGCATTTAAAAAAACGCATTAGCAAAGCTCCTTGTGAATCAGTGTGTGACATGAGATTCGGTGGACATCCGCAAATGTGACCGCAATTATGGAAACGTAAACATACCTTGTCGACGCAATGTCATCAATGATGGCGCAACGTAACGCATTCGGTGGCGTATAAAACGCATCAGAGTCGTCATCATGTATTGTCATTGGCGCAGCGCAACGTCCGCACTTCCTCTTCGGCGCAATGCGTCAATTTTAACGCAGCGGGTGTCAGTCGTGCTAAAGCGTGTTCATTGTAGGTGTCTGCGCAGGTATACTTCCTTCTTCGGCGCAATACGAATACATCAACGCAATGGAATGTATGGAGTATCGTGTTCGGCGCAAATTCGTAATCCGTTCTTCGCAATATCCGTATTTCCTTTTCGGCACAATAAAGGCCGATTATTGCATTAATTTTAACGTAAAGGTGCCTGTTGCGTCAATATATTCACCGCTTATTGTTCTAACCTCCTCAAGGCGCAATTTCCGCATGCCCTCTTTGTCGCAATGCGTCATTTCATGGCAACGGACGACTGGCGTGTTAAAACATGCTCAGAATATGAGTTCACGTAGGTTTACTTGCTTCTTCGGCACAATACGAACACATCAACGCAATGGAACGTAGGAATATCGTGTCCTGCGCAAATTCGTAATTCTTTTCAAAACATACCGTTCTTTGCAATATATGTTTTTCCTTTTCGACACAATAAAGACCGATGAGTATATAATTTTCACGTAAAGGTGCCTGTTGTGTCGCATAAATTCACCGCTTATTGTTCTAACCTCCTCAAGGTGCAATTTCCGCATGTCCTCTTTGTTGCAATGCGTCATTTTATGGCAACAGACGACTGGCGTGTTAAAGCATGTTCAGAATATGAGTTCATGTTTCTTCGGCGCAATAGGAACACATCAACGCTATGGAACGTATGGGGTACTGTGTTCTGCGCAAATTCGTAATCCTTAAACCGTTCTTCGCAATACATTATTTCCTTTTTGGCACAATAAAGGCCGATGAGTATTGCATTAATTTTAACGTAAAGGTTCCTGTTGTGACACACAGATTCACGGTTTATTATTTTAACCGCCGCAAGGCGCAATTTTCGCATGTTCTCTTTGTCACATGCGTTATTTTATGGCAACGGACGACTGGAGTATTAAAGCATGTTCAGGATATGGGTTTATGTAGGTATACTTCCTTCTTCGGCGCAATACGAACATATCGATGGCATATCGTGATGTGTGCAAATTCGTGATCCTTTTCAAACCACAATGCGTAAAATTCTTTGGATATCTATATTTCCTCTTCGACGCAATAAGGGCGTTAATTTTAACACAAATGTGTCGTGAGAATCTCGCATCGCATTCAGCGCTTATGATTCCAATGTGTTTGGAAACTTGTATCACCTCTACTATTTTCTTGGATCATTAACGTTTAATGAGTCTTAATTAATAGTGGATTAACGTTGAGAACAGTGGTAAAAAAGTAAGTAACTTGAATCTGGACATCCTTCTTTAAATCCGTTCGTTGACAACGTGTCGAAAGGACAAAGGGCATAATTGATGTAACCCAAATCAATGTCATTTCAAAGCTCTTTTCAAGTAGAATGAGAAACACCATTGCGATTTTCCAATTTGCTGCCCGATCTAAACATTAACATTCTTATTTCTATATACGATCTGATCATATTTAAGTTTCGACATCTATTCAGATGTTGGTACAGATGCCCATATCCAGAGTTATAACTCTATTTTTTTATATTTTCCCGATATCGGGCTAAAAAATGGTCAAAAATCAAAACTGCACTTTTCACCTTAATAAATCATTTGCCGTTTGAAAGTTCTATCCAACAGCATATCACTTATTAATTTGGGCAGCGGACTGCCAATTCTGCTTAAGTTTATACTGCATATGCCCTGTAAAGGTAGAAGATTATTGCTCAAACAAAATTCTTGGTTAAGACATGACATAAGTGACCTATTTTCTTTGAAAGGATTTTTATGACAGCTGATACATCAGTTCAACCATGAAAATAAAACAAACAAATGTATTCGAGTGGATAAAACTATTGCATGAAAGCAGTTACTAATACCTATTTTAAAATATTTCAGTTCCTTAATCTTCATAATCATTAAATTGTCTGTATTTCGTAATTAGAACGATACGCAGAATATTTTATTTGCCCAGGCTAATCCCTAATCACTTCCTTGATTTCGCCAGTTTTTTCATACTACATCTAACGCGAGTTCTACACAGAAAATAAACTAAGGGTGGATTTCACCAACTCTCAAATCCACAAGCCATTATTTTCCACCAATACGGTAACAGTCCGTCAAATATAGCGAATGAGCCAACCAATAGCTGTGAAATGTTGAAAACAAAATATTGTCAAAGTATGAAATGACAGCTTGAATAAAATTCATGTTTGTTATTTTGATAGTTTATTAATGTTTGTATTATTTTCTGCAATCGATATGCGATTTTGCTGATTTAAAATCACCTACACTAGTGTTTCTGCCTATAAACCTCTTGCAGATAGCTACTTAACATCTACCTGATGACAAACACTTTCTACCAAAAATTTCATAGATATTGCTCGTTTACAAACATTCATTCATTTAATTGCTGTTCATCAGTACCATTATGGCACCTTAGATAGATATTCGTACAAAACCATTCAGGATTTTGGATATCCATACACCGATAAAGTTGAGCATTTTTCGTTGTTCAGCAGATTTGGGTTTGGAATAGATTTTTGTGCGTACAAAAGGTACAGATAAAATATTTAAAATGTGAGGTCAAGAAAGCAATCTAGATTTTAGACGTGTTCCAGATCAAATAAAAGTGAGATATAACAAGTTTTGCAAATATTTTCGGAAATAGGTATTTTTGATTCTGACAATATCTAGATGATGAATAATAGGTGAACGCGGTTACACTTACAAATATCGATGTTTTAGGTCCCAGGAATGCAGCATGTGCTGTTTGTTTACATTTAGTGTGCATTTCTAGATCATAAACTGGTAAATTGTTTTTGATTTAATAAAAGATGAACCACTTCTAATCGTTTTATATCCATTTTTTGCAAAAATAAAAAAAATCGGTACATTACTACAGGTACGTACAACTCCCTGTATGCGATACAGAACCAAAACTAGATTGCCATGCATTGTGACAGTTGTCAAAAACAGTTAAAACATCCTAATAAATTTAATAGCTAGAAAATCGACCTATTATTTGTGGTATTCGTATTGGCTGGGAAAATACGTGAAAATTGCCCTGTTTTCTATGTACAAAAGCATCACGTTGAAATCAAAAGTGCTCTTGTTTATGATATAATTGCTTTTTCATTTTTTTATTTAATAATTTAATGGGAATCACTGAAATTCAGAGAGCTTAGGCATCTTCCGTCAAATTGCATTTCGATGAAGTCTTTTCTCATTTATTCAAGTGACCGTCAAATGTTAATGTTGGTGTAATGCACTCTAAGACTCGTACATCTATATCAGTATATCAAAGACGTGATATTTACGAGATAATATACCAAATCATATTCAACATTAATATACAATGAATATTGGAAGTGTAGTATTCGCCTTAAACCCATCAAAGTAGTGCCTTCAAGAATCTTTAAAACAGTATTGGGAGAATGCTTCACCTAGAGATCTGGGAAAGCAACGGGAAATGAATCAAATAAAGTTATTTTGTGGAAATTTGGTCGACGTTACTATAACGGAGAGTACTCTTGACCGTCATTTTAAATCCAGAGAAAATACTGACAATATCAACTGATTAGTTGAGATTCCAACATACTATGTCGTTAAAATTGCACTTACAACATATTTTTGATAAGTTTGTTTAAGGTTTGTTCATCAGGATTGCTACAATTACATTTTTTTGAATGGTGCATTATAAACTGATCTAATTGGGCATTGGTTGGGATCCTGTCAATAATTGATCTTACTACGAGTATTTCGTTGACACTTTCTATGAAATAGGTATTCATTCGTTCTGCTATTATTTTTTCATTTGTGATTACCCTATTGCTGAACTTCATGTATTTCTTCTAATAGGAGGAATAATGTTTTTCAACGTTTTCCACATCAGTTTGCTATTATTTTTACAGTCATCAGTTTTGTTATTGTAATATTTTTTACCCACCGCCAAACCTGTTTTCTTTTTGCTTATCAGTGATGATTAATTCTTCGAACCTGAATGCATCAATGAATACTTAATTCCTTTTCCGAGTAATGTCAAGCATTCAATATCACCAACATTTAACTATTTCATGGAAATGATTAGGTCAAAACTTTAGTCTCTATTCTTATACGCATATATACCAGATGAAATCGAAAATATGGTCAAGAATACCTTACGCTAACCGTCGTTAATGAGTTTTTTGTCTTCTAAACTTTCAGGTTGCCTGGCCACAATGATGTAATCATCATTGTTGTATGTATTAATATTATATTTCAGGACAAGTTAAAGTTATACAAAAAAACTACAAATTGCTTGTTACCATAGTTAAATTACTACTCTGGACAGACATCATTTATTTTTGGGATAAGGCAAAGCAAAAAACAATCGATATTTTTCTCTTTGTATTCAGAAGTTCATTTCATATAAAAGCAAACTATATTAGTGTCCTTATTTCCACCTTAAACATTCGAAAACAAATAATTATACTCCTCACATTTCATACTATTACACGTAAACTAATACACAATACGTTACTTCATGAAACAAATTACACATTACATCTAACCTAAATAAAAACATATAATTATATTTATAAAACGTGTTGACGTGACGTTGAATGTTATATATCCGAACTGTAGTTTCAGATCCCTAAATACAGTAATGTATGAAACTAATGTGTGAATAATTTTGGTTTCGATGAACTAGCACACCGCACCGCAAATGAATTGTAGTGGAGCGCACGGGTTTTAGTATCGTCGTCCGGATGCGGGCCGAGCCCCTGGAGCGCCACCAACACCACCAGCGAAGCTACAAGACAAACCAACTTCAGAAGTGGGATATGCGATCAAATTTTAACAACTCAGTACTATTTACTGCATTGTATTCGCTTTCACAGGCGTACAAATCAGCGTATTTTACAGTATCTATCAATTATAAATAATTCAATGATCTCATGAATATAACCACATAAATAAATGAAAAACGGAATACTCGAGCTCTAATATGTAGCATCCGACAGGTCTTTTTTTGCCGAAACCGACGTTCGCCTTCAAACATAACTTTCGACCGAAACAATGAAAAATTAAGTAGAGTAAATCACAAAACCGCTCAAGCACTAACACTGAAAATTCTTATCACTGTGCAAGGTGAGCGTGCTTTAATTCTTGGACGATTTGAATCTTATATGGATGAAGTTTCATGTCACGCTTCAGCATTCGTCTCGAATTCGTACGAGCAATACTCATGGTCGCTGAACGTCTACGAGTTGAGAGCTCTGGATCGATTGGAACAGATTCACTCACTTCCTCTATTCTTTGATCCGTTCGTACAGTCCGCGGACGACACTGACGTCTCGTAGGTAATGTCGAACCGGTTTCTTAAAACCCCCTCAACCATTGCATCATTAAATTAGTGCTAGGGCACTGACGAATAGCCGAAATCCATATTTGACTCGAAATAAACGTGTCATTGCGACGTAAGAACGATTATTCTCAAAGAACGCTTGCACTATGAAGGCGCGCTGTTGCCCCGTGAATCGACTGATGGCTACTGAAAATGCATGAATCACGCAATCGAACGGTACCGCCCTCCAGCGTTTCCGCCCGCGTTTTGTAGTTTTATTAAAAAAACAAATTTTATTATGGAATATTTGTAAATAAAATAAAGTTCAACGACAACATTGCGTAGTAAATTGCATTCTCTATTGTCGCATGTTTGTCCAGTGGGTACTAACTGGTAAGTGTAGCTGTCACATATTTTAGAGCACCAAATCGATTTCCGCAAAAAACGATGAGCCCATATGTTAACGTTCCTTAATACCTTAAGAAATCCGTTTCAATAAATGAATGATTATGTACATTTTCGTTTGCAAAGCATGTCCCATTTCCGCAAAATTTGTATAAGCCTATGCCGAATCCTCGCTTGGACCCTACTAATTTTTCATTCATGTATGTGGTTTTATTCATCAAATGAAAGCTTGGTTTATAGAAAATAAAGTAAGAGTCGAAAGCTTTTTCTGCAGATGAACTGAATCGTATAAATATTTCCAGTTTTCTGACAGTATCAGGTAAGATGATGAAGGCGTTCACGTTAGTGGCTAGATTGACATTCAATTGAAATTAAACAATGAACCTTTCAGACATCGTTTCCGACATCATTTTCTAAACCAACTTCGCTGAAATTTCACTTGAACTCTTGATATTTGGAATAAAAAAATACCTGTCAATGTTGGAACGGTCCATATCTCCTTTGCATCACGCCTTGTCTGGTCAGTTCATACGATATCTGAATTATAGATAGACGCTAGCCAATAATTATATTCCTTATACCAGTCTTAAGCGTCTTAGCGACGAGAAAATTCAATTTTAATGAATCAAATTTACCGAGTTAGCACATTTGAGGCTTTTGCGCATATTAAAACGTCAATGTCATGTTTCATCCGTAATGTTATTATAAAAATGGCGCCTTCATTTTCAATACTTGTAATCTACGACAATATATCGTAGATGTAATTTTTATAGACAGTTACGAAGTTTGCAACGTCGCATTATTATTATTGAGGAAATATGACGGATGACAAACGCATTGTTCGACTTCTTGATATCAATGCGTGCGTTCAGCCAACGTAGAGCGCTTTGAATAGCAGTAGCCTTGGGATAGCTTTTTCAGTTTGACAGTTTTCACGGCAACTGCTATTCAGCATCAAAGTGCGGCACTGCTGGAACGCATTGGCTGAATGCGACCAATAACATGTATGATTAAAAAAACAATCGCAATAATTCTAGAGCAAAAATAAAAAGTTCATATGAACACAGGTCTTGACATTTAGCCTTTGCGAGTTCCTCCACCATTAAAAACGTGATTGTTAGCTTTATAAGGGGTCTTATAAAGGGTGCCGCAATGAAAAGCTCGCAGCCCCAATTGTGACTCTCCTAGTATATTTTGGGAAAAATGCTCCGACAGGTCAATTTTGATTTCTAGGGGGACGTCTTTTCATCTATAGCCGTACCAATACAGGGTGTTAAAAAAAAGATATTGCGTTATACTTTTGATTTTTGAATGGAAACCCCGTTTTTCAATTTTTGAGATTTATGCCTATCTTCAATCCCTCTGAAGCTACGAGTTTATAATAAAATTCGACTAACTTAACACTGATAATAATGGAATGCACGGCAACAAATAATAATCATGGGTACCAACAGAAAGATTTAGCATCAGTTAGTCTCATCATATGCCATAGAAAAACTGTCTTTCATTTCAAATTGTCAAGTTACCTATAGTTGTAATAAGTATTGAACTATGACTTATTCAATTCAAGAAAGGGTAAAAACAAGAAAACTGTATTATCAAAATGGGAGTATTGCAAGAGCTACTGCCCGGTTGTTTAATGCGTTACATTCAGACAAAAATATTAACGATAAGTGTGTGGCTAAGTTAATAAGAAAATTTGAAGAAACTGGATATGTGTTTAATATTCGTCTTAATCGCCATCGAGAAAATCGACTAGTTAGCACTCGTGGACTGGCTATTTCTTCAGGACTTACACGCTCAACAGTACAAAGAATTTTGAAAGACAATAAATTTCACCCGTACAAGTTAAAACTTGAGCTTAATGAAGACGATTTTGATAGAAGGTTGGAGTTTTGCGAATTAATGCCCCAACGTTTAATCAACAATGGAAATCTGTTATTTAATATTTGTTTTTCGGATGAGTGTTACGTTCTATTTACATGGTGCTGTAAATAGGCGTAATTGTCGATATAAGAGTGACTCGATTCACGCAGAAGCTCCCGTACGACTTTGTAAGCGATTTTCGCGCCTTCCATGCCATGCATCTAAAACGCCGCTACAGGTTTTCTAATTTGTTTTGAGAGGTATACCAGGAATATCCTGAAAAAATAAATGCGTGGACCGGCATTTTCGGAAATCATATTGTAGGATCTTTCTTTATTCCTGAAAACTTGACGGGCGATACGTACTTGGACCTATTAGAAAATACAATAAAAGACGAATTTCACCTGTACAAGATAAAAGAATTAATGTCCCAACGTTTAATCAACAATGCAAATCTGTTATTTAATATTTGTTTCTCGGATGAGTATACGTTCTATTTACATGGTGGTATAGACATAATTGTCAATATTGGAGTGACTTGAATCCACATTTGTATCGAGAGGTACACTGGATATATCCCGAAAAACTAAATGTGTGGGCCGGCATTTTCGGAAATCATATTGTAGGATCTTTATTCCTGAAAACATGACTTGGACCTGTTAGGAAATACAATAGAGCGACGAATTATCGAAATAATAGAAAGTGACGTTAATTATAATGAAAATTACATTCATGGCCGCCGGGATATCCGGACCTATGTCCTTTGGAATACATTCCTTTGGGACATTTTAAAAGTAAAAATTTTAGTTCGAAGAGGGATTCCATTCATTATTGTATGGAGGTAAATGGACACCTCTTTTGGCACTTATTACCACATTGACCTACCTCCTTATTGCAAATTAATTTTTACTTTAATTTTAATGTGCGTGTAAACTATTTTTTTTTTAATACTAGGAGACTTGTTTTCAATTTTGAAGTAAAGTTTTGTTACTATGGGAACTATATTGTTTATAATTTTTAAGATATAATCCCTTATTATCAAAATAGAATTTTACTATAAGTTAAATAGCTTCATAACAATTGAAGATAGGTATAAACTTTATTAAACAAAGGTTACAAAAAACTTCATGATACATTTATATTACAATAATGGGGGTTTTCATTTAAATATCTAATCTGTAACGCAATATCTAAAAGACGTCCCCCTAGAAATCAAAATTGACGTGTCTGAGCGTTTTTCCCAAAATATACCGGGAGCGTCACAAATAGGGGTGCGACCTTTTCGTTGTACCACCATGTATGTCGCTGATGTAATAATTAGAGGCGCAAAATGTCTAATTTTTGTCGCTCATAAGTTAGTTCTGCACGTACAAAATTTTAAGTCGATACCTTTATCCACTGTGGAGGAGATGTAATTTTTCACGTATTTAACATCATAACTTTAAGTTCCCGTCTCTTGGTGATAGGACAATGTAGGACTTGTTGATCTATTTTTGGATATACTTTCTGCCCTAGAAATATTGACATTGTTTTTTGAATTACCCTGAATATCCATAAGGAGTTAGAGCAATCCCATTACAGCACACGATGGTAAACTTTAACTTTATTTGACATTCAAGTCATAAGTCACAAGCATGTGTGTCAAATAAGGGTTAATGTACGAGTGCGGCCCGATAAGTACTTAGTCTCACCGTCCGATGGCACTATCGTGTAGTACGCTCTCGTAGACGGCTACTGTCAAAATTTCAGGCAAATCGGCCTGATAGTTTTGTTTTGACCGAGGGTAAAAGCGGGCGTGTCAGAAAAATGGAAAAAGAGCAATTTCGGTCGGTGATTCGATTTTTGCTTTTGGAAGGCAAATCGCGAAGCGAAATCAAAGAGTGCTTGGATGCTGTGTACGTTGATTCTTCTCCTTCGATGGCGACCGTCAAAAATTGGTTCGACGAGTTTCAATGTGGTCACAGGACGGTTTTTGATGAGCCACACCTTCGGAGGATAACGTGACAAAAATCCACGATCTCGTATTGGCAGACCGCCGATTGAAATCCTGCATAAGAAAGCTGTCTGCGCGATGGGTGCCGATTTGCTCACTCCGGACAAGCGCAACGGCGAGACCGCTTTAGAGCAGTGTTTGTCGGTGTTTAAGCACGATCCGAAGGAGTTTCTGCGTCGTTTCATAACTGTCGACGAAACATGGATCCACTGGTACATACCAGGGATCAAGGTACAGTCAAAACAGTGGACTTCACCCGGCGAATGCGCTCCGATCCGAAGAAGGAAAGACTGTCCTATGGGCCGGAAAGGTGGTGGCCACCGTTTTCTGGGATTCACAAGGTGTGATCTACATCGAGTATCTGAAGAAAGGCAAAACGGTCACAGGGCTTCACTATGCCGAATTATTGCTAAGCTAAAAGGAGACTATGTTGAGAAATAAATAGCCACTTTTTGTCTTTCTTTTGTAGGCTAAGTACTTATCGGATAGCCCTCGTATGTGCTAAAGCGACTAATCGTAAGTTTACCGACCTCTAACTCCAAATATCTATTCGTGCGTATCAGTAATCTGTTCTCAGTTAATTGTTGATAAGATGTAAGTCAATATAATACAGCTAGGAGAATGGAATGTAATTTATTAGGAAAAGCAGGTGAAATCATTACTATCCTCGACTATCTGTCATTGAAATACAAAATACTTGGTCAGAGATAGGAAAGCAGGTTGAAGATAATGATTCATTTGCTTATATTTCTGAAAAATTTGATAGAAGATGTCAATATTTTGGGACTTGATACAGGAAAGAGCGTCCACAATTATTAGCTTCTCTAGTTTCATGGACACAATTAATTTTCCAGATTTTTAAATCCGAGAATTAATGAAGACATGTGTTTGATAAAGGCAGATCGAAACTTCTATTTAGAGTCTGGTTTCGGGTAAAAAATAACGAATCAAAAGAATAAAAAAAAAAACGGGGCAGTTATAACATGGTTTGTACATAATTTTACAAAAATAGTAAAACAAAGTAAAGAAGCAGTTCTTTCAAAATTAATTAAAAATCATTATCATCTACATATTCTTCAAGTCACACTACAACTAATCATGCTCATACCACAGCTTGGATAACAATGACCTATGAAACTCTCCTGTCAGTGTCATTTCGGCGGAGAAAATCGCATGTGAATTCCCCTAGCTTACGGCCCCAAATATTCTTTGCAATCGTAAAATGATATTTCGATATGATCTAATAAGGTCTGTCGTAAAGTAAACAGGACAAAGAAAAAATGTACAAACATTTTTTGTTTCGGAAAATCGAATTTCTTGTATTCAAAATAGTCTCCTGCAGATTTAATACAGCGATTTGCACGGATCAAAACATTTTTGAATGATGATTTTAGCTTATTGACCGGGATGTCCTTCAAAATGGTCCGCGACGCCGTTTGGATAGCCTCTACGTCGGCATACCGCCGTCCCTTCGTGGCCAAATGTAGTTTACCGAACAGAAAATAGTCACACGGTGCCATATCAGGTGAATATGGGTAGTGGTTGATGGTTAAAATGCCATTTTTTGTCAAAAAATCGGACACAAGCGTCGATCGATTAGATGGTGCATTATCGTAAAACAAGCGCCAGCATCCGTCTTAGCAATATTCTGGCCGAACACGACGAATAGGCGACAGCAAATGTCTCGACAACACCAAAATAAAACACAGCATTAACCGTGTGGCCAGGTGGAACAAATTCTTTGTGAATAATTACCTTCGAATCGTAGAAACAAATCAATATTGTCTTCACTTTGGACTTTTCTAAAGGACTTTTTTTTCGGATTTGGCTCGCTTGGGTGCACTTTGACGCTTGGTTTCGTGATCGTATTAAAAACACCACGTTTTGTCACCAGTTACAATGTTGTACAGAAAGTTTTTTCTTTTTTGGCCTCTTTAATGAATGTTGAATTAGAAGCAATTTTTGGTCATCCTGTTTACTTTGCGACAGATCTTGTGTAGTTTTTGTACATCAATAATAAAAAGCAGTATGTTCGTCCAAAAAGAAAAGACGGATGGCTATTTATTTATGAAAAAGCTTCAAAATGAATTTGTAATGGTGGAAGTATGCACAATAAACGGAAAAATAGTTTTGCTATGTATTCTGCGCTGTTGCAATCCATTGCATTTTCAGTGTAAGCAGTGCTAAAAATACCATATGAATACAACCTTTATTCAATCACAATAGAGTACGTAAACATTTAAATGAGATTTAAGAAACATTGCTCATTAGCAAAACTGAACCATTTTGCAAGAATATTTTTTCATGTTTCGCTCATTTTAAACAAACTCATTAAAAAAAATGTCATGTAATTATGAATCATCTTGTGGAGAGCGACATATTTTCCAAGTAAGGAGCGCATAGTTGCCTACAATTTTTGTAACTTCTATTACTGCTAACACATAAAAAAACTCGCCGTATATGTAGAAGGATCCTAGCTGAGGAGTCGTCAGAGGTGTCAGGCTTGATTGCGGTGTTTTAACAGTGTTTACGTTGAAAACGGAATGGATTGAGAATATCGCAGCACCGAAGAATGCCTGGCAAAAGTAAATATTTTTCTGTTTATTGTAAATACTTCCACTGATAGGAATTTATTTTAAAACTTTTTCATAAAAAAATAGTCATCAATACTTTGGTACTTTTTGGACAAACTTATTCCTTCTTATTATTGGTTCACACAAACTATACCAGATCATATCGGTATAGACCGATTTTTACGATTACAAATAATATCTGCGACCGCTGGCATATGTGGCAACACCGGTTGCTGTTGAGCACTTAAACATCTTTCATCGTTGTACTAGGGGAATTTACTCTCGGTTTTCTCAGTCGAAATGGCGGCCATTTGTGATACTGACACGAGAGTTGCATAGCTGATTGTTATCTAAGCTGCACTAATACTAAAGAGGAAGTATAGCAAGAGAGGAAACCGTGTGGTATGTCATCTTCGCAGAGTTTATCATTTAAATTGATATGTATCAGTATACCGGTTATCACTTTTATAACAAACAGAGTTATGTATAAGTGAGCGGCCAAACCGAGGGCATAAGTGGAGGAAGAATCCGTGCGGTGTTGTCAAGTTGCAGAACATATTTCGAAACTGTTATATTCATAAATTCATTATTCCGTGTTCACTACAATAATTTGTACAATATTACATACCTACATACCATGTTTGAAAAGTGGATCATTAGAAGGCAGCACATGTATAACCAGAGTCGCGTAGCGCTGAGAGATATACTGCGCGAGACCAATTATGGCCTTCTCCAAACGAAGTATTTATAGATATTTTTTACTGATAAAACTACATATCTGACGTCAAACTAACAAACTCAAATCAATGAACGCAAAGCAACATCCGGCAGATTTGGTTTGAACTGGTCCATCCCAGGGGAGTAAGGTACAAATTATACTAAAGTCGTTTTTAAACATTATGACGATTATTGGGAGTATTCAACAAAGATAATTGGATGAGGAGCTATACTGAAAATTACTTATTTTTCAATCGTTCTAAAATATTTTTGAATATTAAGTTTAGTTGTCAAAATGACAATGAAATTAACAGGATACAATTTCAAATGAAATTATTTATATTTACCTAGATGTTCTTTTTTGCTTTCATTATTTACCCATGGAGAGAAATAAGGCATCATGGTCAACGGCCAACGAAAAGGTCGCAACCCCATTTGCGACTCTCCTGGTATATTTTGGAAAAAACGCTCGGAAACGACAATTTTTATTTCCAGGGGGACGTCTTTTCATCTATAGCCGTACAATATATGATGGTCCATTTCTTCATTATTTACATGCTCAGCAGTACAAAGAATGTTGAAACACAATAAATTTCACCTGTACAAGATAAAACTTGTCCAACTGGAGGTTTTTTTGATACTCTGAGAAATAAAGACTTGTTATTATGGGAACTATATTTTTATTTTTACGGTATAGTCCCTTATCACAATTTCTACAAATTTTATTAGAAACACAAATACCTTCACAACGATTGAAGATAGGTATAAACTTAACCCATACAAAGGTCACTAAACACTTCATGGAGAAAATAAAAATTATAAAAATGGGGGTTTCCATTTAGAACTCTAAACTGTAGCGCAATATCTTATTTCTGGATCACCCTGTATTGTACGGGTAATATAAAAAGACGCCCCCCTAAAATCAGAATTGAAGTGTCCGAGCGTTTTTCCAAAAATATACCAGGAGAGTCACAAATGGGGGTGCGACCTTTTCGTTGGGACCCTGTATGTTGCACACTACTAGTAAATGTATTCAGGCGATTGACGCAGCACCCTAGCACGGTCTAATTTTCTGACTGCTAAAATATGATTGAATGTAGTATCTGAGGATCATATGGGAAGAACGATTTAACGTGGAAGAGTCATTAAAATGTGATTGCCGTGATCGGCACGCTCTCATAAATATTTATCAACGCGCAACTTACACATTGAATGTAAAATATATCTCCTAGGATTACATAAAAAATGCCTAACATTTCGCCAAGACGGTTGAACAATCATTTCATTCAATCCTCCCCTTTAATTACTTTGATATGGTCAGTAGGGTGTCCCAAAAAAATGAAACTTCTTTTTTTAAAACGCATAAAGTCTAATTTTGCTTGAACAATGTCAAAACAGTTGTAAATAAAGTTTTATGTACCTAGAACCAGGGCAACCCGTGCCGAGTTGCTTTAGAACATGTCAAAACTTCCGTATTGAGCGCGCGCTAGCTATGTAATGCAGTGCTCGTTTGTTCTATTAATAGAGGCACTGTTTTCGTTCAGTCAACCTGTCGAAGGAATTACGCAGTTCTAAAAAGGGGATATTTTTAATACGAGACGTAAAGCATCAAATTACCGGTTCAGAACTTCCCTCTAATGGACAAGAGAGACACACAGAGAGAGGGGGAGGGAGAGAGAAAGAGAGAGAGAGGGAGGGAGAGAGAAAGAGAGAGAGAGAGTCAATGAGACCTTACTATTCGTCAATGCATTTTTCTGACAAAAGGCGCGAATACCGAAAAAATCTCTACCTGTGTTAAGAAACTAGTTACCTTATACCAAGTTTGGATAGATTTGCATCAGGTTCGATGGAAGGCCGGAGCAATCTATTCATTAAAAATAGTGTTACTAAGTTCCCAGCCCAAATTTTCTAATAAGGATAGATGTCTGCCTGTTCATCGTGACAACATACGTGAAATCTTGGTTGCAATGCATTTTAGCGGTGAAAGCACCCAACCGGGATTTATGCTTTTTAAAGGCAATTAAGGCTTACGAAAGAATTGGCAAAACCATTATAAAAACATCTTTACAAAAGTTTTGCCAACATTTATGGTATTTGACAGATGAGATCTCTGTCTTATTTCTGTTTGACTACGACATAGATGAGGAAACTAAAGCAAAACTTGGTGCTAACTTGCCCAAAGAAAGTCTATCAGCAAACATCCCATCGAAAGAAGAACTTTTTGAACCCCGTTATGGCAAGTCTGAAGAATACATTTTCCTTTACCTTCTTTTACTGCTTCGATATAATATGCTAACCGTTAAAATAGGCCAGCATAAACTGCGATTCGGGCAATAGATGGCACCTTATACTGTCTTGTTCCGATAGATCTTATACCTCAGATAGAGGTTAGGTGCAATGGTTTAGTTCGTTGTCCTGATCTAAGGCCAAGCCTAGACGATGCTGATGAGTTGCCAAAAAAGCATAAAACATCTGTCCATGGTTTACCATCTGCAGTCGGACGGATAAAACCAGTACGTTTAGATGGTAGCTATCCTTCGTTTTTTCATTTCAGAAGAAAATTTCGATGACTGTTTCAATCAAAAGCAAGTCCTTGTTCGGTCGACTCAAAATTGATGACAGTTTTCTCGACGAGTGTCCAACTTCATGACCACATAATGATTATTTTCAACACGCTAAAAATAAGGTGCAAACACTGAGAGCAGTTAACGATACGACAAAAAGAGCAGTCAAGTTAATGCAAGAGTTCAATGGCTTAATCACTGCTGATGAGGAACGAAAACAGTTTTTATTATGTTGCGTAGAAGAACACGGGCAGGCATCTCTTGACTGTAAAAAGAAAACTTTGAAAAGAAAATATAGTAAATAATGTTCTTTTAACGATAAATATCTAAGAAATATACGATACAAATAAAGCAGTGTTTCATTTGTCGAATAAGATTTAGATTTTGAAATGCATACACGGCTTATCGTTTCCCGATAGCAATATTTATTTTTCGAGTTGTTAAGAGTCAAATGGGAAAAATTAGAGGGTATGCGTATCTCAATTCGAACAAAAATTTGTTTGCCCTCATAGGCTGGGACACCCCAATGGCCAGTCTATCCCTTATTTTATTCGCCTAGACTGTCTTCTCTTGTCTAATACCTCCTCCTTGCTAATCCCCTTCACCCGTCACCTGTAATTAATTAATGTAATTTTATCGTAACTCACCCTCTCTGTCCTCCGCCGGCTAACGGTGGATACGCCGAATCGTATCCGCTTCTCGCAGCAGGTGCAGTTGGGCCTCCGGCCGCACCCGCGTAGCCTCCTCCATAATCGGCTGCGCCGTTGCCGTAGCCGCCGGCATCCTGTGGTGCGCCGTAGCCACCGGCAGCCGGCGCTCCGTAGCCGCCGCCCGTCGAGTAGCCCGCTCCGGCTGCCCCCCCGTAGCCACCAGCTGAAGCTCCGTAACCGCCTCCAGCGGCAGCGCCATACCCACCGTCGGCACCATAGCCGTTCGCACCGCCACCTCCGTAGCCGCGATCGTTATAACCGCTAAAATATACGGTATATTAGGGGCCATACAATTTAATCTAGATTGTTGATAAGGAATCTCTGGAGGATATATACTCAGTGACATTAGAAGTGTTACACCCAGAAAAAATCATTTCTTCCTTGTTTTTTTGGCAACATAATGACTGTTTAACGCATGCTGTTGCAACAGTGTCAACGTCTCATCTTTGTTTACTTTGTTAAAATGTTATCTCTTAGTTTTTGTGAAGAAAGCAGTTTCTGAGAGCTGAGTAGTACAGATATTTTAAGTTATTGCCCTTTCATTTACTAGTGTAAAGCATAACATAATGCCTAGAGTTCGAAGACGTCCCAATTATCACCATGTTAGCGATGACAGGGGTAGAATTATTGCCTATTGAGATGGTTTGTCCTACCGCGAAATTCGCCGCCGTGTTAATTGTACTACAATGACGGTAATGGGTGTGTGTCATGTGTGGATAGGAGGTAGAGGAGCACGAAGAAGACCAACTGGACTACCGAGGAGTACCACACAGCGTCAAGATAGGCGCTTCAGACAGCTAGCCCTACAACACCGTTTTGCTACTACGTGTCAGATCACTGACCAATGGTTTGGACGAGAAGGTAGACCTGTTACTATGCGTACTCCCTATAGACGCATTCGAGCCTTTGGACTTTTTTCATACCGTCCACGGTTAGTGCTTCCTCTCACTGCGGACCACTGTCAACGTTTGAACTGAAGCAGAAAACGGCAACATTGGGAGGCAGACAATTACGGACTTTCCCGAGTTGGTCGGGGATTTACCGTTCGCTTCCGATCAAAGTTCCATTCAATTAGTCTGATGTCTATGTGGAAAAGTGGGCGACACATTCATTGTATAAGTGGTTCAAAATAGAAAAATTCTAATGCTTAAACAAAAAATTCAGATTGCTGAAGTTCACAATAAAGAAAAGTTAAAGTGTAAGGTACTTGTCCAAGCGTATTAATATTGGAAAAGCACAAGCTTATAATTAAACATAAAGAAATCCTTCTAAAGAAATGGATGTCGAACAGCAATTTGAATGAATAAAGAAGCTTTTTGACGGATGATGGTACCAAAATTGACAAATTCTGTTATGATTGGGTTATAGCAGGTCGTCAAAGGGGATTCCTTTGACAGGTATGTATGCTTTTTGTTGTTTTAGAGGTCTTTTGTATTAATGCGTTGATTTTCTTTACACATCTATTCTAAAATAGATACAAAGAGTGAGATTATCAATACTTTTGTCGTGACAAAAACACGAAACACTTATTTTTCTTTAGGTCCGCTAATACCATGCTAAGCAAAAAAATAGGATTCTCTGGGACATTCTAAATTCAGTGCTTCTTCTGGTTGGCTCAATAAATTTAAAATTCGCCACAATATAAGTTTTGAACCGATTTAGGGAGAAGGAGCTTCGGTTAATGCTAAAGATTGTTTCATCATTTTTGGAAAAATTTCGTTCCAAAGAGAGGTTTACAATTATGCACTGTGTAAATATGACGGGTGAAAAAAAACTCCTAGTCGTTGGTAAGGCAGCTAAAGCTAAGCCCAGAACTTTTAAAAATATTAACACAAATGAACTGCCTGAAACTTGGAAATAAAGCGTGAATGACAAGACAAATTGTGACAAAGTGATTGCAAGACCTGATTGGAAAATGGCTAAAGAAAAAAGAAACATGTTGTTATGTTTAGACAATATAGGATCTCATCCAAGACATTTGCTTAAATAATATAGAAATCTTATTTTTGCCTCCTAATTGTACATCAGCTTCCCTAGTTGACCAACAGATTATAGAGTTTTGAAACATTAACAAAGTCGAATACTCCTGTTAGTAAACATTGAAACTACTGGTACAGCTTTTGAGTTAATAAAGAAATTTACCTCACTGAATGCAGTTACCTTTGCAAAAACAGCTTGGTACGAAGTAAACAAAGAAACAGTGGAAAATTGCTTCCACAAAGCAGGATTCAAGCATGAAGGTATGCGAAGTGAAGACCAGTTAAGTGAGGCTGATACATCTGACACAGAAAATGACTTACCACTTAATGTTCGGTCAGATATCCTCAAACATAAGAATTTATTCAAAATGACTGATACTCAAAACCTTTATGATTTTTTAACCTAAATGAATGTTTGTATGTTGAAATACAAGAAGTTTCTGCAGATTCTGTTATCGATGACGTTACAGTACCAACAGAAGCTATTCCAAATTATGGTAAAGCTATTACTCTGACCAAGCAGCTCAAAAGTTTTGTTGAAAATGAGGGAGATACAGAGGCTTTGGTGCTTTCTTCTAAATTAGACATACGATTTTAAGACGCCACTTGAAAGAAAAAGAGGAGACAAATGACAATATAAGAATTTTTGTGTCCTTAAAGTGACTTTTTATTTCATTGTTTTGTGTTACTACATACACCTTGGGAAAAACCATTGTTATACATGGGAAATCATTTCTTGGCAACAGCGCATCGGCTCGTCTACTTTCATCGCTATTCGTAGAGTAAAAACCATCCTAGTTTGGTACACCTACGTCACACGCAACAAAGAGAAAATATAGTGTGATGTCTGTTTAGTTGTTCTAAGATCGATGCGGAATAACTTCACAGGCGTGCACTGCTGTTTTGTATTAATATTGTCACGCAAATGAATGTCGAAATGAGCTGGCAACCCCGAGGTTCAAATATCATAATATTCAACGCTCTCGCAGTACTGCCTGAGCAATCGTTCGGTCAACATCCATAAGGATATTGATTTCGTCATTGAAAGCGTTGCCAAGTTGTTTTGTTCACGAAAGATCGCCGGCGTTTTATCTGTTTGTTTGTTTTTTGGTATTAATTTGAAATTGTTTGTGACTATTTATTTAAGATATTACTACGTGTGTGTGTGTGTGTGTGTGTGTGTGGTGTGTGTGTGTGTGTGTGTGTGTGTGTGTGTGTGTGTGTGTGTGTGTGTGTGTGTGTGTGTGTGTGTGTGTGTGTGTGTGTGTGTGTGTGTGTGTGTGTGTGTGTGTGTGTGTGTGTGTGTGTGTGTGTGTGTGTGTGTGTGTGTGTGTGTGTGTGTGTGTGTGTGTGTGTGTGTGTGTGTGTGTGTGTGTGTGTGTGTGTGTGTGTGTGTGTGTGTGTGTGTGTGTGTGTGTGTGTGTGTGTGTGTGTGTGTGTGTGTGGTGTGTGTGTGTGTGTGTGTGTGTGTGTGTGTGTGTGTGTGTGTGTGTGTGTGTGTGTGTGTGTGTGTGTGTGTGTGTGTGTGTGTGTGTGTGTGTGTGTGTGTGTGTGTGTGTGTGTGTGTGTGTGTGTGTGTGTGTGTGTGTGTGTGTGTGTGTGTGTGTGTGTGTGTGTGTGTGTGTGTGTGTGTGTGTGTGTGTGTGTGTGTGTGTGTGTGTGTGTGTGTGTGTGTGTGTGTGTGTGTGTGTGTGGTGTGTGTGTGTGTGTGTGTGTGTGTGTGTGTGTGTGTGTGTGTGTGTGTGTGTGTGTGTGTGTGTGTGTGTGTGTGTGTGTGTGTGTGTGTGTGTGTGTGTGTGTGTGTGTGTGTGTGTGTGTGTGTGTGTGTGTGTGTGTGTGTGTGTGTGTGTGTGTGTGTGTGTGTGTGTGTGTGTGTGTGTGTGTGTGTGTGTGTGTGTGTGTGTGTGTGTGTGTGTGTGTGTGTGTGTGTGTGTGTGTGTGTGTGTGTGTGTGTGTGTGTGGTGTGTGTGTGTGTGTGTGTGTGTGTGTGTGTGTGTGTGTGTGTGTGTGTGTGTGTGTGTGTGTGTGTGTGTGTGTGTGTGTGTGTGTGTGTGTGTGTGTGTGTGTGTGTGTGTGTGTGTGTGTGTGTGTGTGTGTGTGTGTGTGTGTGTGTGTGTGTGTGTGTGTGTGTGTGTGTGTGTGTGTGTGTGTGTGGTGTGTGTGTGTGTGTGTGTGTGTGTGTGTGTGTGTGTGTGTGTGTGTGTGTGTGTGTGTGTGTGTGTGTGTGTGTGTGTGTGTGTGTGTGTGTGTGTGTGTGTGTGTGTGTGTGTGTGTGTGTGTGTGTGTGTGTGTGTGTGTGTGTGTGTGTGTGTGTGTGTGTGTGTGTGTGTGTGTGTGTGTGTGTGTGTGTGTGTGTGTGTGTGTGTGTGTGTGTGTGTGTGTGTGTGTGTGTGTGTGTGTGTGTGTGTGTGTGTGTGTGTGTGTGTGTGTGTGTGTGTGTGTGTGTGTGTGTGTGTGTGTGTGTGTGTGTGTGTTTATATTGATAATATTGATATGGCACCTAAAAAACTTGGACGGGGTCGTGTTTTACACAGCCAAAGCTGTGAAATTGTGAACAATATTATTAAGTTCATGAAAAAAGAGGCTGAAGAAGGGATTAGCATTCCTTTGACAAATTACAGGTATGTTAATCAATAAGAATACACAATTCCAGTATTTTGAAAGCTTTCACAAAGATTATTTTCATGATATGTACAGCGTGTCCCAAATCTATGTAATTATTATTTTCAACTTTTCTACCGAAAGTAAAGGTAGATGGTTAAAATTTTATTAATTTTTTTTGTAAATAATAATTAAGTAAAATTCCGTGTCGAGAATTAAATTAAAAATGATTTGTCTACGAAATAATCATATTAGATTTTTTAAATTTAATATAATATTTAGAAGGAAATTAATTTTAGGGATAGAGTATTGGCTGCTACTGGGGTATCAAAGAATACCTACCAGAGAATTTGCAAAGAATCTAAGAAAAAGGATTTGCAAGGACCAAGTATCTCTTTTCAAAGCCCCAAAAAAGGAAAAATATGAAGAAATGGAAATTGGATTCTTTCACACCTCACCAGATTAAAAGTATTAGAGAAATAATCTACAATTTTTACATGATGGAAAAAAATTACCGACATTAAAGGGTAAGCATTAAAATTGAAAGATTGTCTCTGGTACCTTTTTCTCCATGTCAGGAGTTTCTGAACTATATTCTCTAAAATATACTCACCCGCTAGATTGCATAGAATCTTTGTCTATTAGAATGTCTGAAATAAGCTCTAATTTTATTTTAGGTATTAGACGAAAGATCCTCGATCGAGGTGTATTATCAGAAGACGGCGCTGAATTAAGCATAAGCACCCAGAGCCGACTTTTGAAAAAATTGGATTAATTAAAAAAATATTGAGTATCGTAAAGAAGGCCACAACATCGTCTACACTGACGAAACCTATATTCATAGCAGCCATGTAAAGGATAAAGGGTGGTATGATGGTAGCGACAAAAATCTCCAAATTTCCAAAGGACAACGCCTGATAATCGTTCACGCTGGAGGCGAAAAAGGTTTTGTCCAAAATGGATTACTTATCTTTAAATCAGGTAATTTAGTTTACTTAATCTATTTAGGAATATATTTTTAGAGTACATATATTTTTATTTTAGGAACGAAAACTGGTGACTATCACAACGAAATGAATTCAAAAAATTTTATGACATGGGTCGAGAGACAACTATTACCAAACTTACCCGAGAGGTCTGTTTTAGTTGTAGATAATGCATCGTACCATAACGTGCCTATAAAAAAAATATTACGACGGCTACTAGGAAAGCGGAAATGATTAATTGGTTGGAAACAAACGGAATTCCAGCAGACCCAAAATTAACCAAACCAGAGTTATATAAAATTATTTCTGAAAATAAATTTCGTTTTCCCATAAAATATAGGTTAGATGAGCTTTTAGAAAAAGATGGTCATTGTGTGCTCCGTTTACCTCCGTATCATCCCGAACTAAACCCCATTGAAAAAATATGGGCTTTGGGTTGCAGCGCGGAATACCACGTTTAGATTGCCTGATACTGAGGCGCTGGCCAGACAAAAATTTGAGGAGGTGACAGAACAAGAGTGGTTCAATATTTGCCAACATGTAAGAATGTATGAGAATGAACTCATAGAAAAAGAACACCTTTTAGATGAAGTAGTAAAAAATTTAGTGTTCACTGTTAATAAAGGCTCATCTGAGGAGAGTGAAGAGGGTTGGGATGACGATGAGGCGGCATCAGAGAATGAACTAGGGTGTTCAATCCTTGAATCGGAAAGCTCTGAACAAAATGACGATGTGATGTAAATATGTAATTAACAAAAAAAAAAACAATTTAAATCTGGTGTGCAACAAGGTATGTAATTATACAACAGTAAACAGTTTTTTCTTATTATAACGATTTTATACTTGAATTCATCTGAAGATTTGTTTTTTTTCTCCTAAATTTTATCGAAAAATTCTCGAAAAACATCGTAATACGGTGTTTTTATAAAATTTCTATTCATTTTTTGTGATTTCTTTTACTCCACGGTTCCGTATGTTTGTTGGGGTAAGAAAAACTTAAAAACACATCTTTTCATTACACCGCTGGCAATTTTGTAATGCTTATAGACCTACAGTTACCTACCTAATAAAAACTATAATAAGAAAAATCCACATACCTACTGCATATTTACCAACTACAAATTCATATAAATAATACTAATAACAAATGCCATGCAAAATTTAAGAAATTATTGGAATCTGCCTGAATGTTATAAAAATATAACAATTAAATCTCACCAGCATGTATTTATAAAATCAACTACACCACTGGAATACCCCGAATAAACCCCGTTCTCTCGCTTGATGTGCGACATACGTCTCGCTGCAGCGCTGACGTAGGCTGTGACGTAGGTGTACCAAACTAGGTTGATTCTTACTCTACATATTTCCTACCGTTAACCGCAGACCTGTATCACGAATGAGAATAATAGGCAGATACGCTGTGTTGCCAATTTGAGTAGAGCTTCCCGAATTGTGGGGAATTTAGAGTTCAGTGTTGATTCATTCAAGCTTTTAATCAGCATGGCCTAGACGTTAGAACTTCATAAAGATAACATTGAAGCTGAATGCTGCTGGAGTATAGTGTTTCGAATATTCAACGAGGAGCGGGACACTATACTCGATCAATGGGTCATCAAGCCACAGTCTTTTCAACAAAGAAATTATTTTACGAAAATGCGTTATATTTTTACGATTTTGTCGTCACCAAATCTCTGTTTCTCAAAATGTACGTCTATTGTAGAATTTTCAGCAAACTAAGCAAGAAACGTGATCTAGTATTTACTCAACATTACGGATTTCTCGAAATACATTAAAAAATGTGACCTAGATACCTAACTGCCCCAAGCTCTTTAAATATAACACCTTAAACCAGGGTTACCAGGTGCTCAGTCACGTTGATTATCATGTTGTACTGCGCAAGTCAGCCAACAATCTGGCGTAATAAACGTTAGGAATCATCAGGTATTGCCAGATTCCCGAATACCGGGCACCATAGTAACCGTTATAGTTGTCCTTCAAAGTTGTCAAATCGTCCCTATGGCGCAAATTCGCCACACCAGGCAACTGTGCTATAAGCAAACCCTGTTTATCACTACTATTTGATAGTCATATGGTAGTTGTAGCCCTATCTAGCGGTCCATGATTTCTCTCAATACTGTTGTATCTCTACTGGCAACAAGAATAGGGATAACAAAATCATTTATACAACAATATAAAAACATGAAAAATATGATTTGAACCATGAAACATTAATACAATTTTAATAGTTTTAACTTTTTCATTTTTGGAATACTCTTATGTGAAATCCGCAGGTATTTTTCCCGAAATTTGGGTAGACTTAGATTTCTTAGAAATATGACATATTGGTATCGGCAACTCTGCGAATGGGAGAAACAAATCGCATTTGTTGGTGGTTGAGCGCATCCGTCTAAGCGGTAGGCGCCAGCACCCGTTCTGCCATCTCTCTCTTTTATCACTCTTCTACTTTACCCCGTTGTTCGTCACACACCGACGCTGCCACATAGGATCCTACAATCGAGTGTCTTTCACGCACCTACATACTTTTGTATATTTCCATCTCTCTCCCTCATCATAATGTATAATAATGTTTTTTCCCAAGGTGTATATGTATGTACATAAAATATTATGTTATACATATTACAAACTTTGTATATATCTAAAGGTAACAAACCTTTTTTTCATAAGTTTGAAGTTTTTTGTTTATTTTAAATAGATTTATATACATATACGTTTTAAACGTCCCAGTTTATATAATAAATTCAGTTTCCATTAAAAACACGATTTTTGTTGTATTTCTTTTATGCGGACACTTTCAGCCGGTCCCGTTGGTGTCCTTCCGAAGGAGATTTCACTGAAATTACCCGGCCGAGTAATTTGATACTAGACAAAACAGGAAACAGTAAAATATACCAAGTGGTCAATGAATCCGTACGATAAAAAATGTAATCACTTACCCGGCAGCCTTAGGTCCGCCTCCATCTCTCCTGCTGTACAAATCGCCTCTGGCACCGCCTCCGTAGCCGCCGCCTCTTCGGTCATCAAAGCCTCCACCGCCCATGTCATCATAGCCGCCTCCACCGCGACGATCTATATCAAGTCGATAATCAATTATTGAAAAGGTGATCTTTACTTGAATTGACTAGATCTATGGGCAGAGTAGCATGTCAGTCTTTCGTTATGCATAAAACTTGAAAAAATAACGCCAAAAGTTCATACAACAACAAATACGAACATTTTCAGTAACTAAATTATTAACACTAAAAACTTTTATACACCTATTTCCTCGACATTTTTCCTCATGCTTTGGGCCCCTCAACTGTGAGAGTCAAATGTGAAACACCTGGTATAATGCTACCGAATTTTGACAGCTTTACAAATATTGACATATTATCCTGAGAAACCATGTATGAATAATAAAGGGTTGTCCAATAGGGACGCAGGAAAGTAAACGTCAATTTGACATAGACGCCATCTTTGTTTTCTGTCACCGACATGTCATTCTGTTAGTTGAATGTTTACCATTCATTGCTATGGGGTCGTATTCGATTGAAGACCGCATTAAAGTTATTCAAGAGCACTACAAAAATGGTGCAAAAATAAACACGTTTCGCGCGCTTCGTGAACATATCGGTCGTAACAACCGCCCAAACGAAACAACCATCGGTCGTGTGGTGCGTAAATTCGAAGCAACAGGTTCTGTGGCAAATCTGCCAGGCTCTGGCCGGCCAAGGAGCGTTCGCACACTGGAAAATATTGCTGTTGTGAAGGAGAGCGTGAGAGACGATCCGAAACAACAACGCGTCGATCCCAAGAATTGGGCATTTCGAGAACCAGTTTGCTCCGCATTCTCCACAAGGATTTGAATGTACACGCCTACAAGATCCAATTGACGCAAGAGCTGCGTCGGGCTGACCATTTTTCGCGCCGAACGTTCTTAGATTGGCTCCTTGAATACGCCAAATTGATGCCAATTTTTCATCAAAAATCATGTTCAGCGACGAAGCGCATTTCACTTTGAATGGGACGGTAAACAAGCAAAACTGCCGCATCTGGGCGAACGAAAATCCCCGGGAGTATCAAGAGCAGCCGATGCATCCTCAAAAAGTGACTGTGTGGTGTGCATTGTGGTCAAAAGGTATCATCGGACCTTACTTTTTCGAAAATGCGGCCGGGAAATGTGCCATGGCCACCAAGATCGTGTGATTCGACTCCCTTGGACTTCTTTTTATGGGGATATTTGAAAAGCAAAGTCTACGTCAACAAACCAGCCACCCTCCAAGAACTCAAAAACAACATCATTGCCGAGATAAATGCCATAGAACCGACCATGTTGCAAAATGTCATTGAAAATTTCGACCATCGCGTGGACGTCTGTAAATCCAGTCGTGGTGAACATTTGAGCGATATTATTTTTCATACATAAATGGTATAAATGAACCTTCAAAATAAAGTACCCAACTTCATTTGAATATCAATGTTTCTTGTTTTAATATGCGTTTACTTTCCTGCGTCCGTTTTGGACAACCCCATATATGATCTGAAAACTAGAAGTAAATAGCGCTAGTTAGGTTGAGGGTGACCTCTAGGGTTAGTAGTAATAGTGGAGAGGCGACGCCTGGCAAGTAGTGTACCAACACTCTAGTCCACATGTTTATCCATTAATCTGATTAACCTTGCTGATCTCCAAACGATAATCAAGATGTACGACCATTCTGCTGAGTATTTAACTTCACCAATAAAGTTCATGGCTCCGAATATCTCAGCTCTTAAGCTTAGACTGCTACAAAGCGAAACGCCCTCCTCTCAGCACATGGGGTCGACAGAATATCTGTTCACCCTTAGAAGGAACAAGTAACTGTTCAGTCAACATTGGCCGGTGAGAACTTTCTCCAGAAGATTGAGCGATTTTCTACCTGGGTCCAGCAGTGCGTCCGACGTTTGTCGGGGGGGCACTATAAACCTCTTGACCTGCCTGCAGTCACTTCTCTCTTGCCACATCTTTTCCGAAAACAAAAAAACTAAACGCCTTTTTGTTAAAACGCACACCCTTGAATTTTGATTGAACAATGTCAAAACAATTGTAAATAAAGTTTTATGTACCTACAACCAGAGCAACCCGTGCCGAGTTGTGTTGGACCATGTCAAAACCTACATATTAGGCGCGCTAGCTAACGTATTGCAGTGCTCGTTTGTTCAATTAGTAAATGCACTGTACGAACAGTTTTGTTACATAATATCCTGTGAAATAAAAGCGCTTCAACCTTAATATTTGTGAGTGCATAATTTACTAGGATAAGGCAGGTATACCGACTAAATTTCTACCTAATTGTGTGACTAGTTACCTTAAACGAAGTTTGGAGATTTGCAAAAAATGCAAGCAAGGAGTGTTTGAACAACGTCGACAAGAGTTTGTTACGAACTTGGACAATTTGTTTGACATTGCGCAAGCCGATGCCCTTCAACTGATGAAAATAAATGAAGACAAGATCTTCTTGCAGCGGCAGAGAGCCAGGTCAACCTGATCTGTTAGCTGGGGTGGACAAGAAATTGGCAATAAAAGAAGAAAAAGGAGCGTCTTAGTAATACCGAAGAACAACAGCGTTGAGCTAAATATGTTGTTTCCTCAACTCCTTTGACATCATATTACGAATCAGTGCAAAAAATTCAACTTCAGATCCCGAGATGGATTTACAAGAAACTTTGCCCATCCCAACTCAGCACACAACCTGATACTAATCAAACTCAAACGAGGACAAGTTCCATAACTCCAAAATTAGTGGCAGCATTAGACGAGTGTCAGTTGAGTAGGAGAAATGATTTTTTTATTACTGAAGCAACCTTTGGGACACTTGATTATACTACTGACGAGTTTCCTATAAGCAAGTCCTCCATTCAAAGAATTCGTACGCGCAGAAGCTATAAAGCTTGATTTCTAAACCGAGGTACCGCATACTGTAACTGATCAATAATATGGCAAATCGTTGCCACCATAAATGCACGCAAGTCTAAAGAAGAACGTCTACCGATTGTTATATCGTATGAAATTAAAGAGCAACTTATCACTGTGAACAAATGGGATAACTCTTCAGGCAGCAAACAGGCTCAGGCAGTTTGGGACGCTATTATTGACTGGAATCGTGAAGATAAAGTTCAGATTCTCTCTTGTGATACTACTGCTTCAAATACGGCATTATAGCGGTGCCTGCGTGCTTCTCCAACAGAAACATAGTAAAGAAATGCTTATTTTTGCTTGCCGCCATCACGTCTACGAATTGGTGCTAAAAGGCGTGTTTGAATCAAAGATCGACCAAGTGACTACAAGCCTTGCCATTCCAATGTTTAAAAAGTCTGGCGAGAGCGGGAAAAGTGTGGATTCAGAGAAAATACAGATTTATACTGAAAAGCTATCATGCGTGAATATTTCAGAGACTGACAAGCTGCCAGAATTTTATCAACATGAATTGAGCAAAGAAGTTGCTGACTACCGAGAATTAATAGAACTTTCAATAATGTTCCTTGGCAGAGATACAGAGAACATTTTCAAGATTTGACCGCCAGGCGCCATGCACCAAGCTCGATGGATAGCCAGAGCAATCTAATAATCAAAAATAGCGTAAGTTCCCAGCTCAAACTTTCTAATAACGATAAAGCAGCTCTGTTAGATATTTGCCTGTTCATCGTGACAACATACGTGAAAGCGTCGTTGCAATGCACTTTAGCGGTAAAATCACCTAACCTGGAGTTATGCTTATTAAAGGCTTAAGAACTAAAAAAAAAAATTTAAAAGCTGCATTACAAAAGTTCTGCAAACATTTAGATTTATATATCGTTTTTTCATTTCAGAGAAAAATATCGATGACTTTGTGTCAATCAAAATCAATCCTTCTTCCGTCGACTCAAAATTGATCAGTTTGCTCAACGAGTGTCCAACTTCATGACCACATAATGATTCTTTTCAACACGCTAAGAATACAGTGCAAACACTGACAGCAGTTAATGATACGGCAAAAAAAAGCAGTCAAGTTAATGCAATACTTCCAGGGCATAATCACTGCTGATGGGAAACAAAAACAATTTTTATTATGTAACGTAGAAGAACACAGACAGATATATCCTGACTGTAAAAAGAAGACTTTATTTAAGATATAAATAAAGCATAGTTTTATTTGTCGAATAACAATTAGGTCTTGAAAGCCATACATGGTTTCCCTATTAACTTTCAAATTCAAAGTTTGACTGAATGTCGATTTAGCGGTTATCATAATAATATTTATTTTTTGAGTTATTAGAGTCAAATTGTAGAAAAAATAAGAGGATATGCGTATCTCAATTCGAACAAAAATTTGTTTTTCCTCATAGGCTGGGACACCCTAATGTCCTTACATTCAGTGTGGTGTTGACAAACACTGGTATAGATAGACGATCTCCGGCGACGAAGCAGCAACTCGTCGTTCTCGGAAAGATGATTACAATGCATTGTTTCTTAGCGAACCGATGAAGGTATCTGCATCAGTACCAACAATTGTTCTGCTAGTGGGTCGGGTCTATGGATACCAGTGAAAGATGTGAATTGCTGATTAGCTGTTCATATCAATCTCCCTTAAAACGTGGTGAAGTATAGTGAAAATAGGTTTCCTTTCTATCAAATGTGTCTTTCCTATGTATTTTTGACAGTCAGAGCTCCAACCACACTAGCGCCGCCAAGCGAGAGCAAAATTGGACATCACTGCCTTTATCAGGATATATTTTTGGAGTTTCTAATTATTACGAGATAAAAGTAGAGTTGCAGAGTTAAACGAAGTCTTCGACAAACTGCTTCTTAAAATGCCAGTTTTTCTTGTGAAATATAAGAACGTATTCCATCAACATGAAGGTAGTTGAAATACTAAAATAATATAGAACAAATCATAAACAATATTTCTCAGTCTACTACATTATTTTTATAATCAATACAAAAATGACACTTCTGTAAAAGAATTAAAAGTTTATTTCTTATTCTTAATTAAATCGGCTAAAAATATGTCATTAATAAAATAGCATATTACGAATCGGGAAGACCTATTTTCTCCAACTGTAAACTGAGTTTGGGTGCGTCAAGAAAATGTTTACATGGCGGAACTTTCGAAGAGCATTACATAACGACCTTTTGAAACCGAACAAAAAGTTTACATATTGAGAGGCATTATCAGCAATTAGATTCAAGTCAGCACTCCAAAGAAAATGGACGACGATGTATAGTGGAGAGACCAACCTGCTACTCCTTGATAATGTCAGGCTACGTACTGCCCTCCAACTATTACCTATTTTTTCGTTATAGTAGAAAAACGGACAGACTTAACAATGTTCTATTGGCAGCATTCCCAAATTTTACATATATATTTCAAGTAACAATATTAGCTGTGAACAACTAACCATATCCACCGCCGCCTCCGTATCTATCGCCGTAGCCACCTCCAGCACCTCCTCCTCTTCGGTCATCGAATCCACTGCGCCTATCGAAACCGCCTCCTCGTCTATCATCACCATATCCACTGCCACCGAAACGGCCGCCACCACGGTCAAAACCACCGCCTCCACGGAATCGGCCGCCGCCTCCACGTGGAGGACCTCTGCAACAAACATTTATTTTCAACAAAGGTAATATGTACGATAATAAATAACATCAATGTTAATAATTAACAATAAACGGAATACTTAGGCCTGCGACTTTTACTATTGACCCGCAGGATCTAAAATCTTGATCCGGACCTTAATAAACCAATGAGCAAGCGTCTTTGTAGTAATGGATCATATCAATATAGTTGATTTTTTGTACGCCCCAAAACTTGATATTTGAGGGCTAATTAAAATTTTATTTCAAATATATTTTTGGTTTCTTTAAATGTTTGTGGAAAGATAACTATTTTTAAAGCGTTTTTATTTCAGTATTCGTTGGCCTGAATTCTAGGTTAGGAACAAGATATCGAGATGCGGTGTTCGCGAGCAAATGTCGAAAAAAGCCGTCTAGCGGCCACATGTGAAACTAACAAAACTTCAAATATAACATTTGTAGCCCATGAATAGCCAGGGTGTTTTTACGGAAACCTTTGAATACCCCCCACCACTTTATTTCTAGAGATATAGCAAAAATTGTCAATCAAAATAGTTCAGATTGTCCTCAACTTTAAAGATCAGGTATTTTTTTGTTAGGTTATAATAGCGGAATTCACAGAAACATCACTTTTTTAGATTCAAGATTGCAGTAGCACCCCTTAGCGGCCATTTCAGGAACTTCAAAATAGTTTCCATGTTTTTCTTTTTCTCGTTTTAGTAGTAACTGTTTTTGCCGCAAGCCTCTACGATGGATAGGTTCCCATATACAGAACCTCGGATTCTTAGTTGGCTGCCCTGTACACATAGATACAACATGGAAATAATAAATGTATCAATGGATAAGTGCTCACCTAAAGTCGCCACCTCCTCTTGAATATGGTCCTCCTCGATCTCTCATTCCTCCTCTCATAGATCCACCTCCTCTGCCCCCCCCTCTAGACTTGACTCTGCCCTTCTCCACAGAAATCTTTCCACCCATGAACTCAGTGCCATTTAGTTCTTCAATGGCCTTCATTGCCAACTCGGCATCTTCCAGATGAAGGAAGCCACACTTGTTGGCAATATCGCACTCGGCTATAGCGCCATAAGGCTCGAACAGCTTGCGCAGGTCTTCGGCAGTTACCCCAGGCGGCAGGCTGCCCACAAACACCTTCGTGGTGTTTTCGCTACGGCGACTCTGCAAAAATATCGTACTGTCAAGTTTCCTTCCAACAAACAGTGAAATTTCCGGACACCCCTTTTGTTTTTTTCTGTTGAGAGAATCGCTCTCGCATTTCTCAATCATGCTGCGTGCCGCAGCCATCTTCGCTGGGACCTTTTGGAGTAAACTGGGGAATCACCGACTTTAATCTTTATGGCGTACGAAAAAGAAAAACTAGTCATTGGTGAGGCAGCTATGCCCAGAAAGTTTAAAAACATTAACATAAATAACCTGTCTGAAACTTGGAAATGCAATAAGAAAGCTTGGATGACAAGACAAATTATGAGAGAGTGGTTGCAAGAAATAGATTGAAAAATGGCTAAAGAAAAAAGAAACATTTTGCTTATATAATGCGTGATCTCATCCAAAAGACATTCGCTTAAACAATATAAAAATGTTACTTTTGTCAACTGATTGTACATCAGCTTGTCAACTACTTGACCAAGCGATTATAAAGAGTTTTAAAACTACTGAAGTCTGATACTCAAACACTTGCTGGTAAACATTGAAACTGCTGGTACAGCTTTTGAGTTAAAGAAAATCCGTCATTGGATGCAGTTTATTTGGCGAAAACCGCTTTGGACCAAGTAACCAAAGAAACAGTGGAAAATTGCTTCCGCAAAGCAGGATTTAATCATGAACATGTGCAAAGTGAAGACCAGTTAAATGAGGCTGATACACCTGACCCAGAAGATGACTTGCCACTTAATGTACTTTCAGATATCCTCAAAAATAAGGATTTATTGAAACTGACATTGAAAACAGTTATGATTTTTTGAACCTAGATGAAAGTTTGTAGTTGAAGATTCAGATTCAGGCCAAGAAATTGAAAATCCAGTTGAAATACGAGAACTTTCCGAAGGTTCTGATATCCATGAGGTTCTAGTATCTACATAAGCTATTTCAAATTATGGTAAAACTATTACCCTGGCCAAGTAGCTCAACAGTTTTAACGAAAATCAGGGAATACAGTCTTTGGAGCTTCTTTCTAAATTAGAAATACGATTTCAAGACGCCATTTTTACACAATAGTTGGCTAACTTAATCATTAGCGGGGGTCTATTTGATTAGCACAACTTGGGGCGTGAGTAAAAGTGAGATGGATCGAAAAAAGTGAGAAAAAGGGATGGATACAAGGTAAGTCGGATTTTCTGGAAAAAAATGGTACCTAGTTGAAAATTGCTTCAGGTCTTCAGTATGTTATTGCAATTGATATATCAAAAGACGCCATCAATCCCTGGAGTGCACAATTTTCTATTGGATGTTACATGTCAAATTTTTTTATATTTGTCTTGAACAGTACGTTTTTATATTTCTCTTTAACAGTACGAGTAACTACAAATATAGCTTGTACCAAAATTGTAGAGGATGCAATTTTCTATAGAACTTGCCCAATTGGTTTCTTTATGGGTCGCTGTTTATGCGTTCTTTGATTTATAGGATCTAAGCTACTGCTACGGCGCATATGCGACATGTTTTATCGTTATGGTTCGTTTGATATGAACTCAGGCATGAAAGAAGTGATATAGTAGTAGTACTAATATATACAGGGTGTTTGAAATTCGACCCTCACCGTTGGGATCTTGGAAAATGTAATAAATACGAAGTCGTTAAATGAGGGCAAAGTTGCGTATTTAGATAATCAACAAAATGAGCTTAGAAAGTTTTGAAATTCAATGTACTTTCGGAGAGAGACGGGAAAAAAAGAAATTTCCCAGATTGTTATATTTGTTCCTGACTTTATGTGTAGTGGGATTTCAAAATAAATTGTATATTAACATATTCTCTCCAAAAACACAAAAAAAAAACATTGCTACTTCACAAGGAGTTTCATCTCTTGTAATCCAGCATCGACTTGATTTTTCCTTACACATGCCATATTGGATTTTTGTACAGATTACCAGGATTTTTAAATCTGATTTGAAAAATGTATATGCTATACATTAACATTGCCAAACCTTAGTTATTCCATGAAAAACAGAAGTTCCTAGGTATTCCTTGAAATTATCATTTTTTTTTGTTTTCTATACCAGACCAGACCTCAAACTGCATGGCATAGCAACAGAGTTTGAGTTTTGAAGACTGAGATGAAGAGAAATAAAGCGAGCAGTGAACAAAGTAGAGAGAAGAGTCAGACTTTGCCTACAAAAAAAAAAAAAAAAAAAAAAAAAAAAAAACATGCTGCTATGATTTACCTATGCTTGTTTATGATTTTATTGTTATTACGATCAATAAAATTTTCATTTTGTCTTCAGGTTTCACCATACCTTTTTATTTAGTTATAATTTTCATCCAACAACAAATTTATGGCAAACTAAGGAAATACATCACCGAATTTAGAACTGAAAACACCATTTAAATGTACAAAATTCCAAGATAGCGTCCATAAAAAAAAACAAAGTTAGTAAAGGAAATTGAATGAAAAAATGTCAAATTGAGAATTTGACTATGCCATCTTGTAGAGGAGAATAAGTAACAATGACAACATGCAATTTATTTTGAAATTCCATTTTGAATAAAGTCAGGAAAAAATAAAAGTAGTTTTGGGATAAGTCTAGTATGCAAAGCAAATTTATAGGCCTACATAGGAAATTATGTTTTTTTTCTAAATAACTAAGGTTTGGCAATGTCAATGCATGACGTATTTTACATTTTTGAAATCAGAATTAAAAACTCAATATGACATCCGTAAGAAAAAATAAAGTTCATGCTGGAGGACAAGAAACAAAACATTATATCAACATTCCAAGTATGCCTTCTTTTAGAGGAGAAAAAGTGGCAATGTTAGTGTGGAATGTATTTTGAAATCCCACCACAAATAAAGTCTGGGCAAAATTAAAATAATTTTGGAAAATTTCATTTCTTCCGTCTCTCTCCGAAAGTACTTTGAATTTCGAAACTTTCTAAGCAGCATTTTGATTACCTAAATATACAACTTTGCCCCAGTTTACGCAAAATCGTATCTCTTACAATTTCCGAGATCCCAGTGGCTCACTTATACATGGTATTAGAAAAATATGCCAGGGTCCCCGGAAAAAAATAGCAAGTTTAGTTATCATTTGCATGATAAAGGAATGCTTCAGCTTTCATTATCATTGTATGGAATAGGTATTACTTACTCATTTCATATTCAACAATTTTTTGCACAATTTGATTTTACTCAACAAGTTCTGATGATCTCAGAACAATACAATTTTGACAGGTTTTATAGGTACCAGTACTAACAAGTTAGGGAGGTAACATTTATGTCATTTAGAAAGGCAGGGCTATTTCTAGATTTCTAGTTTTCCTGTAAGCACTCATTTTGAGGTTATATTTTCTTTATGAATTCTAAGATATGTTAGGCTGATAATACTTGATGTTTATCATCTGTTGGGGCTGACACGGAAACCAGTGGACCTGCCACTTCCCTTTTCCCACCATTTTTTCACGAGATGTGAAATAAAATTTCACATAATAAAAAATAATTTCCGTGTATATAGTGAAGGCAGGCTAAACGAGACAGTTGAAGCTGTAAGAAATGTTGGGAAATTGCTTGAAATATGAAAACAGTATGGTAGTTCAAAGTCAACAGTGCAGGGACGGGTTATTTTGCAATTAGTTTCTTGTTCATTTTTACCTAATTGTATAAATTTTTGATAATTTTTTATTATATGGATTCAGTATAAGTGTGTTTAATTTCTTTTCCTCAAAGTCTTAATGACAGCTGATTTGAAATTTCTATACTACCTATCACAAACTTTCAAATACAGTTCTGTCTAAAACTACTAGTAGCACCTTCTGTACAAGTACTGGCAAAATACCACCTTTTTGATTAACATTATTTTTTTTATAAAATTACAGGAATATCTAAGCAATGTATTTTTTGTCAGCAAAAAGTTAACATATATGATCACCTCCAAAAGCATAAGTTGTGTTGTCTTGAACACAAAATTCGTAATTGCACTTTGTATTCCACTTTTGTCTAACCTGTCGGATCACTGGCACATTCACCCCAACTATTTGACATTACAAAGAGCATTCGTACATTTGTATGACCAACTACACTTACACGATTTGTTGAATTTGTAGTGCAAGTCGGGAATGGAGCACGCCAAGGGAGTATCTGATTTGTTAATTTTGAAGCAAATTGTTTTTCTGTTGGCAGACCATTGAAATTCCAAACACCATATATTCACCAATATAGCAATGCTGAAGCACATACAACGATAAAAAATGAAATATTCTTAATTTAAAATATCAAGAACGAAAACCATGAACCACTTAACTAAAAATGCAGACAAGTGTGTCTTTACCCACATATGAAGAATACATATACCCAACAAAAACTAAATTAAAACGAATGTGGATAAGCAAACACTACAGTGCAAGAAAAACCAGGATTCTATAATCGTCTAATCTGTACAAAACTTGAGGTTACAAAATATAAAATCAGATAATGAAGTTGAAGTGTAATATAAAATAAGGCTTTACTCACCATATTTTAACCTGGGAAACAGGAAAACCCGAAAATACTTTTAAATTACAGGAAAATGTGACTAACGTCAAGCTTTAGAAAATAAAAGCCACGCCGGATCTATGAGGCGGCGTCGAAAATGGCGCGTGGACGTTGGACGAGATCACCACAAAACACACGAAACGAACGCGAACTCAGAACCATAAAACACAGACACTGAACTAACCATGTACAACACGGTTAATTTATGTCAATGTCAAGCGTCACTTTTTCTAGATTCCACATGGTTGCCAGATTGTGCATAAGCGCCACATGTGTCGTTGCCGGCTCTTTGCATACATCTGAGACTGTGTATGATTTTCTAGTACACATTTCTAATGATATAAGGATGATTTTATTACGCCATATGTTGTTAGCATATTTTTGCTGTTTTGACAAACAAATACTCTCTTATCTGTTAAAGCAACAGCGTCAATACCTAACACAGACCTTTATGAAATCATCCATATATCCTACAGTTATTTGACATTTTGTGAACAGTAAAATAATCTATACTTGAGAATATACTTTTATCTAAATTTTGTGTTGTATGACACATCAATAATATTCATGGTCCAAATATTTTCATTCCTGGTGATGGTCTTTTGTGACACCTGAATGGAAAAATTGTTAAAATTAATGATGAAAACAAATTCAATTAAAATTCATTTTCACGCGTTCAATTATTTTACCATTACCTTAAATTTTTCTAACAGCTATAAAATATCTTTCTTTCTGACTGAAAGATATGTAAATATTCTTCAAATTCGCAACTACCATTATGGAATAAAGATATAGGTACGTAACTTTCAGCTGGATTAACCATTTAATTGAGTTCAATTAGTAGGTACGTTAGTAGCATCATCGGAATTTTTTTTTCGTTGAAAGTCCTCGAGAATAGCTTTGATTTTGACGATTCTTTTTCTTTTCGTTTTTTATATTATTTGAATTTAGAAGGCTTTCAGAGGGGGTACATAATTATTCATATTATTCAAATCATATTTATGCAACTTTTACAGGGTGTCCCAGAATAACAGGTTTCTGATGAGAGATTTGTATTTTTGACAATCCGAAGAGCTCAAAGATATACATTTCTGTTGTGTATTACACGCAATAGGGAGTTATTGAACGTCCAATAAAGTAATAATTCCTGGCCGAATTTGACATCTGAGCAGGCGCAGTAAAAGAAAGATAAGACTTGGAATTAATAAAGATAACGCTTGCCACTATTACAGGATGCTTAAGATCGTGGCATAGCCAAGGCTATACCCTATTTCACGAATATACATTATGCATTGACGTCTACTGAGTAGCAAGTGACATTTTTTTGTTAGTCTGCGACGTTTGCAATAACGAATCTGGTGTAAAATCCAGTGTAACTTGTTTGTAGCGTTTTGTTTTTAGTATTAAAATGATCTTTTCTAGATAAAAGAGCTGTTAGCAAGTACAAAATTAATCTGTAGCATACAAAAAACTAAAACAAAATACCGCTCTGACTATCTGACGTTGACGGAGCCGTCAGAATTGTGTCCTGTGCCGATATGGGGAATTTTGAGATATTACTAGATAATCACTTGTCATTCTACCATGATGGATACTGATGAAATAGGGTGTATTTTCTTTCTTTTTTTGCGAATAGCCTTACTGTTTATACGGGGTTTACATGCAGCCAAGTTCCACGGCAGTGAGCAGGGAATTGGGCAGGGAAATGGCGGTCTTGTTCTGTTTGCCAGGAGGGTTGATGGCAAAGGTCTTCTCGCTTTGTCAGCTTCAGGTCAAACACTGTGTCGTCCGTCTCCAAAATCACGTACTGGATCAGTGGATCTTTACGTAAGGTGAGAAGGGTGGCATTTCCTTCGTATAGTACGTCAAACCTTTGTTGGTGCATTAGTCTTGGTAGTGGGACTCGTAAAGTGCGATTCCGGACAAATCGTCGAAACAGGTGCCATCGTTAAAAGGGCAGATGGTGCCGCTCCTCAGGTGGATGGTGTTTAACTCCACATTGGCAACTGTGTCGTAGTCAGATAGCTTGATGGTGATAGCTCCTGAGACGACTACGTTTTTGTAGACAACCTCTCCTACTGTGAAGGTCATTCCCTCGCAGCGGCCTTCTATGTCCAGTTGTCCTTGCAGAGTTGTGGAAACCTCCGTCGTTCCATTTTTCGTGAGCTGGGACACCATACCAGCCGATAGCCCTCAGGTCCAAGTGTTGGAATTTCTGCGCTCTTCTGCACTCGGAGTCCGGCAGGTCCAGGACATACTTTCCTAGGCCCCCTGCGACTTTGTTGGAGTGCGAGTGCATCCCGCAATGCTGGATCGTTTGTTGCACGGCGATCAGACAGGTGTATACGTCGACCCCCACGTATTGGCGTTTCTGGACCAGCTGGATGTCCCATGGTTTGGTTTCTTCCGCCTTCCTCGTGTCCAGACATGGGTTCACCTTCAACAGCGAGACCTTCGTGAGCTCGACCTAGTCGTCCTTGCAGTCATAGGCGATGATGTCCGCCTCTAACCGCAGCATGCTGGCTGCAAGGATGACGAGTAGCCCGAAGAACTCAAAAATAAGAACGTTTAGTAGTTGAAATGGCTATATATGGCTCTGGGCGTTGCGAAGTGACTGTGGTATTAAAAATGGTGATCAGTAACTCAAGGTAATTCTGGTACTGGCCCTTGACTCCTGATATGTCTTCTTGCTAGTTCCGCTGGGGTTTGTTGTCTGGCGGGTTCTTCTTCCGCCGGTAATGTTTCTGTCTTCAGATCTTGATCCTCTTCTCTTTTGTGGTCGATAGGGCGTGGGGGAGTGTCTTCGTCCTCGTCTTCTTCGTTCTTTGCAATCCTCCTAGGCGAGATGGATGTCTCGAAGCTAGCCAATTCGCCATTTTCTTCTACGCACTCCTGTTCACGTCCTTGTCCGCGATAAATTCCGATTACGATTGGTGGTATATTTTCTGTCAGTCGGAACTTTATGGGTACATTTCCCAGTTGGTTTCCTGGATCTTCTGTGGCCAGACATTTCTTCAACCGGTTGATGTGGACCTTCTATTCCTTAACCTCATGTATCTCCCTTATCGTGGCTGTCACTTTCCGTAGATCGATTATCCTGTACGGTCCTGTCCACTTCTTGGCTAATTTACTACTAATCCCGACCTTATCCGCAGGATCCCGAAGATATACCCGATCTTCTGTCTTGAGCTTTACCTCTTCAGCTTTCTTATTGAATTGAGTGTGAATTCGTTCTTTAGATTGTCGTGAGCATTTATGTGAGCAAACTTCATACGCTGTATGAATTCTACCGCATAGTTGCGTCGTATCTCACCCTCAGTGGTTTGAAGATGTCATCGTATGGGTAGTCCATGTCCCTGCCATACAAAAGGGAAAATGGGCTTTCTCCAGTAGACGACTGCGTCATCGAGGAAGAGGCTGCTAAGGCGTAGGGCAGCCATTTATCTGTCACGGTTGTAGTGATTGAGCATATCCTTTAACGTGCCATGAAAGCTCTCCAAGGCTCCATTGGCTTGTGGTCGGTATGCAGTGGTTTTCAGGTGCTTTATCTGTAAGGTCTCACAAACTTCACGCATCAGATTAGAAGTAAAGTTTGTACCTAGGTTTGTCAAAAGCTGTCTCGGCATTCCATGGCGTAGAATGATTCCTGTGATGAAGGTCTTCGCTACGGAATTGGCTGTTTGGTCTGGCATTGGAAAGGCTTCCACTTACTTGGTCAAGGCATCCTGTACTGTTAGTATGTATTTGTTACCTCTCAAGGTTACAGGCAAAGGTCCCACTACGTCCATGGATATTCTATAAAATGGCCTTTTGGCAGGTTCGCTTTTTACTAATGGCGCGGGCTTTTGGTGTGGCGAAGTCTTTCTCTGCGCGCAGGACACACAATTCCTGTCCACACGAAAGCTCGTTTTATTCTATCATAAGTTTTGTCGATTCCTGCATGCCCTGAAAGTGGTAAGTTGAAATATAACTTAAGTATGGCCGGTAGCAAATTTTTGGGTGCAACTAAGGTATCTCCGTGTCGGCTATCGTCCGATCTTTTGAAGAGTACTCCATCTAGATCCAGGTAGTAGTCCTTAGCCGCATTGCTGAGGACTTCCTTGATGATCTTCACGACCTTTTCATCTGATCTCTGTTGTCTTCTGATCTCTGCTCGCTCCCACACTGGCGTTTAATCTTCCTCTCCGACCTTAAAGCATCTTATAGGCTTAATCCTAGAGAGGGCTTCAACGTTGCTATGTTTCTTACCCGGCCTATACTCTATTTTGAAAGTATTTTCTGACAAAGCTAGTGACTATCTCATCAAGTGGTTGTTTGCTTTCTTTACTCCGATGAGCCACTTCAGCGGTTGATGATCGGTGTAAACGGTGAAGTCTGTTCCATATAAGTAACAGTGAAAATGTTTGATACTCTAGACCAACGCCAAACATTCCCTTTTGGTAGTGCTGGAGTTCCGCTCGACTTTCTTCAGTTGCCTGCTGACGTAAGCGATGGGAAGTTCTAATCCATCATACTCTTGACTGAGAATTGCCCCAATAGCAAAACCTGATGCATCTATAGATAGAATGAACTTCTTGTTAAAGTCAGGGTACTTCAGTATTGCTTCTTTAACGAGGGCTGTTTTTAACTGGTTGAAGGCATCCTGGCAAGTCGAATCCCACTGGAATGGTATGTTTTTCCGTGTGAAATTGGTTAATGTTAAAGCTATCTGAGACAAGTTCTTGACGAACCGCCGATAGTAATCAACTAACCCCAGAAAAGCTCTGATTTGACTGACATCCTTTGGTGGTGGATAATATCGGATTGCTTAGACCTTTGCTGGATCTGGTTTTACTCCATCTTTGCTCACTATATGAGTTATGTAACCTGTGTGGGTCTTGAGGAATTCGCACTTGTCCTTGTTCAGCGTTAAGCCCGCTTCTCGAACTTTCAAAAATACAGGGTGACTTTGAAGTTGAGTCATTAATTTTCAGATAATGATAGTAGAAGGAAGATAAACCAAAATATGTGTGTAAAAATAAAAAAAAATAAAAAAAATGTTACCTTGTTTTATAAAGTATCCTCCCGACAAGTATTTCAGTGCGGACCTGTATTTGATCGTGCGGTCTTGGAGTACCGGCATGCCCTCCCCTGTGAGGTCCTAAGTCACCTGATTCACGAGCCCTTTGTACTACATTCAGCATTTTCATAAACATGTGCCATTTTTCATTTCGTTTGAGCCACGCAACAAACACCACTATTCACTCACGCGTTACCGACTGACACATCGACTAAATACAACTGAATAAAATTGTACATTGTAGTAAAAACATCGTTTCAAATTCTTTCGCTTTTTTGTTTCCAATGCGATGAACGGATAAGGCGAATTATATCCGTTGTTGCCAAACACGAGCACATAATATTATTATTGAGACAGGGCGGTACTCAAACTTCTAAAGGGCTATAACTTTGTTACTTTAATTTTACCAGAAAAATGTTAAAGGAAAAAAACATTTCTTTTGATCAGATCTACTCACTGTTAAAATAAATGACTCAACATCGAAGTCACCCTGTATGTCTCGGAGCTTGTTTACGTGTTCCTTGACATCATTCCTTGAAAAACAGATTATATCGTCGAGGTAGGCGAAACAGTGTGACCCTGTAAGACCTGACAACAGCGCATACATCAGCCTCATCCATGTTGCTGGTGCGTTGCCTATTCCAAACGGCATCCTGTTGCACTCGTAATGCACCCAAGGCACCGAAAACACAGTCTTCTCTTTATCATTCGGGTCTATTTCCACCTGCCAATATGCTTTCGTCATGTCCAGGGTCGAGAAAAGCTCTGCTCTCCTAAAGAATCTTAGGTCTCGTTGATATTGGGAATCGGAAATAAGTCTCTCTTGGTTATTGCGTTGAGTCCACGGTAGTCGATACAGAAAAGATACTTCTTTTGTCCTTCCTTAGTCAGCTGTTCTACGGTCACCACTGGCGCGCTGAAGGAAGATACCGAGGTTTTGATTGTTCCGCCTTCTAACACCTCGTCGACTTGTTTTCTTACTATCTGCTGTAACTTAAATGCTACGCGATCAGGTGGCTTATAAACTGGTGGGTTATTTCCTGTGTCAATTCTATGCTTAACTAGGGACGTTGCTTTTAAAGGTTTTTCTCGGCAAAAATATCTTTTAATTCCTCCAAAATCTCCTGGATTTCTATGTACTGGCAATCTTTACCCTTTAGGCATTTTTCCATTAACGTTCCGTTGTCGTCTTCAAAATATACTGCTGAAACTTCACTGCTGCAGTTAATTGTATTGACTTGCGATGAAAGAAGATTTTGGCTGATGTCTTCCGTGCTGGCGCTCATCAGTATCGAAATCGGCGTGTTTTTCCGAATTGTCTGAGCCAACGGACAAACGTTGATTATTCTAATCACGATTGTCCGGCGGCTTCTCTGTGTATGGTTTGGTATGTCTACCAGAGTTCTGGCTACGAAAATCCCTGGGGTGACGTGTAAGGGTTCGCAGACCGTAGTACCCGATGGGTGTCCACTGTCCACCGGAATACTAAGGTCGCTACCGTGAAAAACCTGCATCTCTATTGTTTCAGACAATTTGTGTAGACTTGGTCCCTTTGTATAGGCTTCCTCCAAGCTAGATTTCTGAAATTCTATTGTTGATTGTGGGTTTAATTGAGAGGCAGCAGCGGTGGCGGCATTGGACCAAGACGTCAAGAGGAGTCGTGCTTAACTACTGGCGACCCTTAGGAAGGTGAGTACTCATACCCCTCGTTGCAACTGACTGACTGTTTTTCGCGGGGATCGCCGCACCCGTATCCTGGAAATCCGCGTTTTCGCAGGACTGCAGTTGTCGCCTATTAACGACAGGCACCTTAGGACAATAACGCACGAGCCGCAAACCGCGGCGGATGGCGGTCACGCGGATGTTAGTTTGTGTAGGAATAATTGGCAGACTACTCACTGGCAACCGGGTAACCGCGCGGATGTGCGGACGCCGCCATCGCACGCGGCGAACTCGGAGACCGCGCGGACTTTCATGACGACTACGCTAGCAACCAGCCATCCACGACGGTTTCCGTAAAGCAATCCGCACTTCCCCGCGGTACCGCTCATCCGCCACCTGCCGCGGTGCGCGACTCGTGCGTTGTTACCCTTAGAAATCTGCGTGGGTTGCGCAGATGGCGTCTCTCTTTTTCTGCAATGGAAAAAAAAAATAGTTTTCTAGGATTACGGCATTCTCGGTATGTCACGTTAGAGTGTATCTTCCCACAGCGCTGACATCTACCTGCCATGTATGAAAAACGTCGCGTTATCGCATCTCTGTACTCGAACCGTCGGTTTGGTGGGTGCCTTTGTGCGCGGTTAAGCCGCCGAGACCTTCTAGGTTGTTGACTTCCAATAGATCTTCCATCTCTATCGTTCAAACGTCGCTCGACATCACGAGATTCTATCCTGTTGATGGACAGTATCCGTTCATCATAGCGTGTGGAGTTCACCATCCGCGAGACAATTTCCTCACAGCCGTATGCCACGTCCAGGCAGTCTTCCAGATTGTAAAACTCACCATGGCGCAGAATCTCGTTTTCTAGCAGGCTATCAATTCCCTCTAGAAATTGGTTCACCAGAAGATTTCGATGGTACAACTTCCCAGGTGTTGAAGTCTCGTTCGCTGGAAACATCTTGTTGGTCATTATTTTTCACCTTCGCGCGTATTCTCCTAGTGTTTCTCCGGGATTCCTAATACAGCGCTCCAGTTCCTGTTTCCCAGCGGTGACGGTCACCCTAACTCCGAACACCTTCCTGAACCATTCCCTCATCTGATACATGGTCCGTGGTCGCTCGCTTGGCAGTAGCGCATCATAGCATTCCCTAGCTTTAGATTGTAGTTTAAGCTCTATGGCCCTTATCACTTGGCTTTCGTTCCAACCGTTCAGTATTCCAACGTTCTCCACTGCGTCCAGGAACATCTCAAAGTCGGGTCCTCCAGCGTAGTTCTCAATCTGCGACATGTCGTTGTTCTCACCAATGGCTACCTTTTTCAAATAATAGTTCAAGTCAGTTAGCTGATCAATTACTGCGTCTGACTTCATCGCGGCGCTGGTTCCAGCCGTGCTAGTTTCCGAAGTTCCGGCTGCTCCAGTGGTGACTCCTGGAGTTGTCAAGGATTGCGTTATCGCCGGTGTCGTCGCAGGATCCGTGACACTGGTAGCTGTCGTTGTTTCAGTCACTGCATGGTAGTCTACGTTTTCTGCCGTGGTTATCATCCTGGCTCTCGATTTGTTTGATATCTGCTAACACCGACCTATATGTTTCTTTTCCTTAATGATTTGCCTTAACTCCGATTATCTAAGCAGCTCCCTTATGTTTCTCTTATTTTCTAATCCTAACTCCCAGGAAGGAGCATTAATCGCTCGTTATATGCAAGTAAGTACGACATGATGGAATGACTACCAATTTCGTTTTTTTTTTTCAATCAACCTATACTAGTGACAAAACTATCAAAAGAAACTCGAAACGCTCCTCCGCTTTCCGTGGTTGGGACTGGAAACTATAAAATGCTAACACAGAACAATTTATAAAGTTACCGAACAGCTCCTGGCTCCTTCCTAGTATTACAGTATGATAACCTAATTAAACCTAAATTTAACAAGTTATTTTTCTCTTCCTTTTGTTCTGGCTCAGGCTAGGTAAGTTCACCCTATTCTTCAATGTGGATAATAATAATAATAATAATAATAAATGGCCTTTATTCGTCACACGATTACAAAATAATTGGTTTAAAAGGAACAGTGACGAAAAGGTGGAGTTTCAGCTTATGCTGTTTTTCAACCCGACCTGGAAAACATTGACACAAACTATAGAGAGAGAGAAAAAAAAACTTAGAATATAACACTTATCAGAGAAAATAAACAATCAATTACCTGTGGATATGCATAAAGTAAAATTTTTTTAGACATCCGACTGCTTAAACTCATCTTTAACCTTTTTTTAAAATTGCTTAGGCTATATTCTTTATACTCACTTGATAAGCAGTTATATAGTTTGGGCGCCCAGTACGAGAAACTGCGTGTGAACAATGCTGTCGAATGCCGCGGGATAAGTAAGATGAGTTTATTCCTAGAGGATCTTTGATCGTACTGGCAGAGGAGGCTTAGTTTTGTATAAAGATAATATGGCGCTTTAAGGATAAGGGTCTTATGTACCAGAGATAGGCAATGCAGTTTCCTCAATTTGTTCATCTTAAGCCATCCCGATTGGTCAAAAGCGCTACTAATATGATCAAATTTACGGATTCCATAAGAAAATCTGATGCATGAGTTTTGTATCATCTGAATCCGCTCGGCATCACGTTGTAAAAGAGCAGGTCCATAAACACAGTCACCGTAAGATAATTTTGATAGGATAAGGGACTCGCAGAGTTTAAGCTTGAGCTGTGTCGACAGGACACTTCGACTCGGGTATAACTGACGAAGCACATTATAGGACGCATTGCATAGTTGGTTAACATGTTTAGTGAAGCGTAGCTTGCAGTCAAACCAGATACCGAGGTTTTTGCATTCGTTTACGAAGGATATGTCTTCATTATTCACCATAATATTAATGCGATATTGATTTATTTCACCATTCTTTTTGGACCCAAATAAAATGCAGCATGATTTGCCAGGATTTAGTTTTAGATTGTGAGCACTAGATATGTCAGAACTAGACTGCAAATCTTGATTGATAATAAAAGCTAAAATACATCAGTAATAACTATTCCAATGACTAATTATCCTTATCTATAGCCGAAAGAATTAAAACGACTCTCGAAATACGCCGAGGAAAATTATTTAGTTAAAACTAATAACTAAGGCTTAAATCACTTATTACAGCTGCAAGTAAGAACTTATTTCTAAAAGAATTGGTTGATCAACTAAATTCACTCTGAAAGAAATGGTGGTTAAAGCTGTGGACAAAATTGATATTAACTTGTTCCTGAAAACGATTTCTTATCTAAATTTCCTGAAAATAATTAATTAAAGCTGTGGTCAGAATAATTCATTGTCCAAATATTCGCTGAAATTAGATACTAGCTGAAAAATAATCTTAACTAGTTAAGTGATTCCTTATCTAGGTGTTTTCTGGAAATAGCTGAAAACAAAATTTACTGTTAACTGGTTAGAGTAATCCCTAGTCTATTTATTAACTGCAAAGAGACAGTAGTAATAGCTGTGAAAAAATAATTATATTATTAAGGCTGCTCCGACGCAGTGAGTTTCAAGCCATTTACAAGGGTTCAGCTGCTTCAAAACTGACACTCCATTTTTCAATATTTTTGAATGAAATTCATATAGTATGTTGAGAAGATAATTGCCCAGGGTGCTATAGGAGCACTTTTTGAAATTTTGTTTTTATGATGGATTGAATTGCGCACTTTTTCTGTTCAACTTCGCGATTTTTTTTAAAAAGAACCTAGTGAAAAAAATGAAAAAGTGGCTCTGTAGCACCCTGTGGGGTTTTGTTTTCAGCACTCTGTGAAAATTTCATCTAAAAATATCAAAAAATAATGCGTTAATTTCGAAGCGCGCAAACCTCTACAAATCGTATTTTGGACGAATTTTGTCTACTGTCTCGTGCTGCCAAACCAAGCGTTGCGGCGCAATGTACGGACTAAGAAAAGTCGTATTCAGATAATTTGGTGGCCCTATTTCATATAATATCGCATAGATAAGTCGTTCTGCAACTGTACTCATAATCGCGATCGCTGATACTCCTCGATTTTAAAGCCGTTTTACTTCCCACGTCATTGGCGAGGAAGTATTGTAATCGCGAAAAATTTCTAAAATAAGATGTTATGTTTTTTTAAGTCATATGACATCTACATCAAGAAAAACTGTATCACTCATCATCAACTTGGAAATTATCGCTCGGATTTTTATGAAATTTCCACACGCGGTTACTAGCATGCCAAAGCTTTGTAGTTTTAGTTCAGTGCCAACGGTCCTATAGGCAAAAAAGAAAAAGTAGCAATTGCTGAAACTCCGTTTTTGACGTTTCAGGGTTTCCTAATCATTGACATAAAAAATTGTACTGATTAAAAAGGGGGGGTTGAAATCAGTGAAACACGTTCTATTACTAAGTAGCTTCTGAGCCCAGTGATTAAAGGAAATTTAAGTATCGAAAATCCGACTAATAATGTGCTCACGATTTCAAAAAATCGGTACCTGCTCTATAGGTTTGACACCAACAGCTAACAGATCTGCAACTACCGACAGTAGGGAAGAATAAATTCGGATATCACTCCGGGAACTGGAACTTTAAAATTATCGATATGTCAAGGAAATATGTTTTTGAGAACGATCATTTGGTAGATTTTATACTTGCATTTTCATTTGAATTTCATAACCCCTGAAATATACCCATTTCGCCGTTACCTTTTGTGTTCTGCAGTTTGTGATGTATTTCTGGATATAAGCAGGCCTAGGGTGCTATCAGAGCTTTTTACAAAATTTTGTCTTTGCGCAAGAATTATGGTGGGTTGAAATGCTCACTATTTGTGCTCAACTTCTTGATATTTCAAAAAGATCCTAGTGGATAAAATCGAAAAAGTGGATCGCTGGCACCCTGTGGACTTTGTTTTTAGCACGCTGCAAGAGTTTCATTTGGAAATAATAAAAAATAAGCTGTGAATTGCAAATCGGTTTTTGGGCGAAATTCATCTACTGTTTCGTCGTGCTAGTCCAAGCGACGCGACGGTGCGTTCCGACTAAGAAAAAATGTAGATATTCAAATAATTTTATATCTTTCCTAAAATAAATTCAAGAACTCAAATTCTAATTCGTTTATTCATGTCAATAAACACAATTATGTTTACAAGGGTCGTGTGGTAGAGTTCCAACAGCCTAAGGTTATGCCCGCTACGTCATCACTTTATACCCTCTCCCTTGCGTCGATTGTACCCTATAAGAATATAGGAAATTGTTGTGACAGTCACTGGTAAGATTTATGGACATCTGTTACCGCCCTCTTAATGTGGTCCAGTTCTAATCGTGGCGAATATTTATATCGTAGAAAGCTTAAAAATGTATGTGGTCTTCAATGTCCAGAAATGATGTTGCTGTTGACGCTGTTAAGGGACATCCCACTCTCAGTAAGCCATAGGCGGAACGTTTTTTAGTATGTAGATACGCAAGTTTCAGTCAGTTGAGATTGTTGACACAATTGCGATCTGATGTGACGTTTGTTCGATTTATTTATTTTTTTATTTATTAACCATATCATATTTTATATTTGATTGTGTTGAAAATTATTAATCTTATGGGGTTTGTGGATATTTGATGGAGATCCATAAATCAAAATATAAAATAGTGAGCAGGTACCTACATATAATAGACACAATATTGAAGGGTAAAACCCCAAAGTTGGCAAACAACTGAAAGTAATTAAATTAATCCTAAGACTGTGATCCGCTTATATCTATACCAATCATGAGATTTCCTAGAGTGCATCATTAGTACTTAGATAAATAGGCTAATACCAATATCAAACGTAGGTAAACAAAATTAGTAGAAACAAATCTAATAATAACAAGTGTAAAATTGAACTACCTGGAATAATTCCCGGTTGCTAAATCCCTTCGTTCGTAAGTAGCGTTAAGACGATGAATGTTAATTAATCACATTTATTTTACCTGCAACAGATATATAAACCTGTCCGTTAGTCATAAGTTCAGTTTGTAAACTAATTTGAACAAGGCACCGTATGTAAAAATTGTCAAATAGATTGCAATATAGTGGAAATTTTTACTATTGTTCAAATTTAAATTATTAATAGTTTTAAACCAGTGATCTAAACAATGTCTGTGAAAGAGATTGGCGTGAAAGGAAAGGCGATTGGGAGTCAAGGAAATTAAATTATCAACAATGTCAATAACTTCATGGTACAGGAAAGTGTAGAGGGATTAAAGTTTCCACTTCAACAATACCGGTATGTATGAATGTAAAAGATTTTTATAATTATTGTCAAATAAAACTGATTTACCCATTTAGGAAACGTGTGTTAGCTGCCACGGGTATAAGTAAATGTACTTATCAAAAAATAGCTAAAGAGAGCAGAGATGGAGTATATTCAAGCAACTTTTCATTTTCATCCCCGTCTAAAAAGCGGCAACGAAAATCACCTGTTGTGGATAAAGTGACTGCAGGCCAAATTGAAGAAATGAAAGCAATCATATACGATTTTTATATTTTGGAGAAAAGAAGACCTTCGCTGAAATGTAAGTTTTTAAATTGTAACCGTAGCATCTAGTCATATTTCATTTTAAGATTTTTTAGGTATTTACCAAAAAATGCAAGATCAACAACTAAATTTTGAGGGTAAAATAACGACTTTGAACAAACTTTTGAAACAAATGGGCTTTAGGTCAGTCATACACACTATAAGGTTTTCGATTTTCAACGCTATAAATATAATTTATATCTACAGATGGAAAAGAACTACTGATAATAAAAAAGCTCTCATGGAAAAATATTAAATTCGCTTGAAGCGTATCGAATATCTGAAGCAAATTATGAAATATAGAGCTGAGAATAGGAACATAATTTATACGGATGAAACATATATACATTCTAGTCATACCCCAAAAAAAGGATGGTCAGATGACAATTATGACAAGGAACTAAAAACGCCTTTATCAAAAGGACAACGAATGATTATTGTGCATGCTGGTGGAGAATTCGGCTTTATTCCTAACGCCTTGCTGATATTTAAATCAGGTATTACTTGTGTTACAATGATTTAAAATATTTCCAATATATTTTTACATTTACTGGAATATATGTGTGTATTTTATTTTCAGGCTCAAAATCTGGGGACTACCACAACGATATGAATCATTTGAACTTCATGAAATGGGTAGAAAGCCAATTGATCCCAAATTTGCCTGAAAATTCTGTGCTTGTAGTTGACAACGCTTCTTATCACAATGTCCTGGAAGAAAAAAATGTAACCTCTTCTAGCCTGAAATCCGAGATGATTGGCTGGCTAGAAAAACATCAAATTCCTAGTGAAAACTCATTGACTAAGGCCGAACTATATAAAAAAATACAGGAAAATAAAAGAAGATTTCCAGTCAAATACAAGCTAGATGCCTTAATGGAACAGCACGACTGCCTCCATATCATCCGGAGCTAAACCCAATCGAGAAGATTTGGGCTCTCGTAAAAAACTGGGTTGCTCCACGAAATGTGACATTTAGGTTGTCTGATGTGGAGCATCTGACCCGTAGCAGGTTTGAAGAAATTGGAGCAGATGAGTGGAAGAAAATTTGAAACCACGTGAAAAAATATGAGCAAGCACAAATGGAAAAAGAACATCTTTTCGACGATCAAATGGATAAGTATCAATTCATTGTGAACACAGGGTCATCATCAGAAGATAGTGACGAAAGCGACTCAGATGAAGATTTGGAGCTAAACACACTATCATCTGATAGCGATTAGATTTTTTAATGATAATATATAATTTGAATTATAACCGTCTTTAGTTTGCTCCCTCTTCTAATTCAAATATGCTTTTATTTTATACTTCAAATAAAATAGAACGCCACTGCGCTCTGTCGACGACCGCGTGATGAGCGGACCCGCCCACGATGACCTAGCGGTCATATTCTAAGAGCGTTCGAACCCTAGCAGCGCCCTGTCCAGAATTACTTGTAGAGCTTACGCGTGCCCAGGCACGTGACCCTACTTGTCGCAGGTTCAATGATTGAGTTGACTCCTTTCACTTTCCTTGGAATAATGCAATAAATGACAGGTACCCGACCTTTGATAGACTTATATAACGGTATCGTCTGGTACATCTTCTTTAAGGCGGCTCCGACGCAGTGAGTTTCAAGCCATTTATAAGGGTTCAGCTGCCTCAAAACTGACACTCCATTTTTGAATGAAATTCATACAGTATGTTGAGAAGATAATTGCCCAGCGTGCAATAGGAGCACTATTTGAAATTTTGTCTTAGCACAAGTTTTATGATGGGTTGAAGTGCGCACTTTTTCTGTTCAACTTCGCGATTTTTTCAAAAAGAACCTAGTGAAAAAAATGAAAAAGTGTCTCTATAGCACCCTGTGGGGCTTTGTTTTCAGCACTCTGAAAATTTCATCCAAAAATTCCAGGGGTGCTCTCTGGACCCATCAGGAAGTAAATGTCCTGAAAAAAACGGTTCTTTTCAGAGCCACTAATTTATCTGCAATGAAAAAAGATTATCTGTTAGCCCTAATGATATTGTCATTATAGATTTGAAAATTCATAATCTCTTGAAAAACGCTTTTTTTCAGAGCCACTGATTTATATTCAATGGAAGAATATCCGTTAGCCCTAGTGATATTGACATTAGAGATTTGGAAATTCATAATCTCTTGAAAAAACGGTTACAACAATATTGTTTTCAGCTGTGATTGACTGCGAAGCTAAACATATGAACTAGCCGACCAATCAGCGCGCACTTGACGGCAGGGGGCAGAGTCTACGCCTGTCGTAAGGACTTATCCCTTCTCCAGGTAAGAACCGGTCAATATAAAAAGAGGCCGCCGTCATTTCATGAGCGCATACAGTTCCGAGCTAGCAGCCGTCACGAGCATACACTCGTGCGACTGCGACCCACCCGGACATACAGTGCGATCCTACTGTGATTTTCATCGCGGTACGATCGCCATCCACGATGGCGAAAGTAGAGAAGCTGGCGAGCCAGCTGAAGCAGAAAGAAGAGAATTTTGCAATGCTTGCTGAGCAGACGAAAAATCTGCAAGAAGCATTTGAGCGGGCGAGGGATGAAGTCGATGAGGTGAAAAGGAAGCTCCTCAAAGCAAAGAGGAAAGCTAAGAAGACGGAGGAAGAAGAAGAAGAAGAGGACCACGGAGAGGAGGACCAGCAGCCTACGGAGAACTTGGACATGGATGCCCAAAGTATCGACGTAGAAGAAGCGGAGAAGAGGACGGACGACACCGATTTCAGTGTCGCCACCAGACGGAGGAAGCGGGTGCGAGTTTCCTCCTCCGAAGAAGAAGAAGAACCCAGGCAGCGAAAGATGCCAGCTGCCACAAAGAAGAGTGGTCCTAGAGCAACCAGGACCACCGAGGCCCCCATGGCAGGAACAGGAGTTCCGCCAATCAACATCGAGGGCACCGCTGATTGGTCATCCTTGAGTAGGATGATGAACAGCAAGGGGATTCAATTCTCCAAAGCGAGGACGGCGGGTACCAGTGTGAAGGTATTCACAAATACACCAGCTGACTACCGTCAGCTAGTCGCACTGCTTGAATCCATCAAGCGGCCCTTCTTCACATATCAACTGAAGGAGGACAGGATGGACCAGAGGGTCATTCGTGGGCTTCCGAGAGAGATGTCAGTCAATGACATCAAAGAGGATCTGGTGAGCCAAGGCATCGCAGACGCCGTGGTTCAGCAGCTGACCTCAAGGACCACAAAGAAGCCACTTCCGCTCTTCCTCGTCAAGACGAAGATGCCGGAAAAGCTTGCAGAGATCCAGAGGCTGGCCATGCTCACGGTCAGCTTCGAGAGGAAGAAAAAGTCTTCCGAGCCCAGCCAGTGCTACCGCTGCCAGCGGTACGGGCACACACAGCGGAACTGCCGTCTCGCTGAACGGTGCGTTAAATGTGGAGAGGACCACAACAGCACCAGCTGCAGTCTGCCAGCGCCGCCAACAGGGCAACGAAACGCCAAGTGTTGCCTCTGTGGAGAAGGCCACCCCGCCAACTACAAGGGATGTAGTAAGGCGCCGAAGAAAGCTGCTTCTGCCCCCAAAGCAGTCCCCACCACAAATAGGACTTCTTACGCCCAAAAAGTGAAGAAGCCTATGTCCACTTCTGCCCCAGCAGCCGCCACTGCTACTGGAACTACTGCGCAGAAGCAACACGGCGATGACAGACTGCTAGCAATGATGCAAGCCATCATAACCCGCCTGGATGCACTCGAGGCCAAGATGCAAGACAAGCACTAGACCCGAAATGTCTACAGGTCAAAACGTAGAATCTCTACGCATTATCTCCTGGAACATCAACGGTTTCAGGGCACGGAAACCAGAAATCCAGGAGATACTAGACCAGTACCAACCAGAGGTGATGGCCATCCAAGAAACGAAGTTGGATGCTGCCCATAGTCTGACGTTCCCGCGGTACGAGACGTACCGCTACGACAGAAGGGGCAGAGGTGGAGGAGTCGCATTACTCGTCAAACGTACCTTGACGAGTCATGTCCTCGACGATGCCGCAGACATAAATGGGGACGGAATCACGGTCCAGGTCCATCACAACCACCGTCCCTACAGAATCACCTCCCTATATGTGCCACCAGGGGAGGCCCTAGACGAAGATGACATCGCGGACCTCCTGAGAGGCCCAGGAGCACGCATAGTCATCGGAGATCTAAACTGCAAGTCTCCGGCTTGGAACAACAACGTCGAAGACAGGAATGCAAGGCAGCTCCAGGAACACGTCGATGCCCTGGCGGGGGTCATCGTCGGTCCGGAGCAACCAACCTACATTCCATTCGGCCTTGGGCGACCTGCGGTACTGGACATAGCCATCCTCCGCAACATCAGAGAGGAGTTCGAGATAGAGACCCTGGTGGAAGGATCGTCGGACCACAATCCGATTCTACTAACACTTGGTACAGGGTCTAGAACTCGAGATAGCTTGAGCACCAAACGGACGAACTGGAACCTTTACAAATCCAACGTCCAGAGGAACATCACTCAAATTCCAACCATCCGATCAGCGGAGGAACTGGACAACGCAGTAGAGGAGCTGGAGAATGCTGTCCTGCGAGCGCACGAGGACAGCACCCGCTCCGAGACTACGGCAGTTCCTAGATACCTAAATGGTCCAGCACCACACCATATTAGGCACCTGATCAGGGAGAACAGAAGACTCAAGCGAGAACATCTCCAGCTGTTGACAGAGGAGTCGAGAGTTGCGCGAAACAGAGCATCGTTAGCTCTGAAGAACGCACTCGCGGAACTCCAAAACAACAGATGGAATGCAGCCTGTGCAGAACTAGAGACCCAGGATGGTACGGCCTGGTCTATGCAGCGAAAATTTCGTCGTCAGCGCACCACGATCCCCACTCTTCACGGCCAACGCGGCTTGGCCTACTCCAGTGAAGAAAAAGCCGAAGCATTCGCCGATTCGCTAGAATCCGAATGCAGACTCAATTACCATGAAGACGAGGACGACAACCACGAGGAGGCCGTGGAAGTCGCAGCCGAAAACATGAGGAGTCGACCACCTGGCCAGGAGACGGATCACCCCTCCAGTCCAGAGGAAATCCGTCTGATCATCCGCAGGTTGAAGGTCAGAAAGGCGCCGGGAAGGGACGGCATCAACAATAGGATGCTGAAGAACCTTCCCACCAAAGGCATTGCTGCGCTCACCAACATCGCCAATGCCACTCTGAGACTTAACCACTTCCCGCGGCGGTGGCGGGAAGCCCAGGTTATAATGCTCACCAAGCCAGGCAAGGACCGGAAGTTGCCCCAGAACTACCGGCCCATCAGCCTGGTTTCCTCGGTGGGCAAAGTAGTCGAAAAGGCTATCGCCGTTCGACTAGAGAAGCAGGCAGAAGAACTGCAACTTCTCCCCCCAGAGCAATTCGGCTTCAGATCCTCCCACAACACGGAACTCCAAGCGCTACGACTGACGGAAAACATCACCAGCGGCTTCAATCTCCAGGAGGCAACCGGTCTCGTCCTGCTGGACGTGGAACGAGCCTTCGACCGAGTTTGGCACGATGGACTCATCGCCAAAATGGAAGCCGCCGGAATCGATGCGAACATGTGCCAACTGATCCAGAGCTATCTAACACAAAGATGGTTCACGGTGAAGATTGGTACATGCCATTCAACAAGACGTCAGCTGGAAGCAGGCGTGCCCCAGGGGTCAGCCTTAGCCCCCCTGCTCTACAACATCTATACTTACGATGTGCCGAAGACAGCTGACACAATGCTGGCCCTATATGCAGACGACACTGCTATAGCCGCCAAGCATAGACGACCCGAGATCATCCGTAGGAGACTACAGGGTGAACTGGACCAAATTCAGGACTGGTGCGTGAAATGGAAAATCCGCATCAACGTCCAGAAGACGCAGGCAATCTTCATTCAACGAAGAAGGATTGCAAGACCTCTAGAAGCATCCATCTTCGATGAAGATATCCAGTGGAGCGACAATGTCAAATATCTGGGGATCGTTTTTGACAAGTCCCTCACCTGGAAAGCGCACATAGAAGCTGTCATCGCAAAAACCAGAGCAGCCATGGCTCAACTCTATCCATTACTGGGTAGACACAGCCAGATGCCGCTAGCGACCAAGCTACGGCTGATCAAGGCCATCGCCAGACCTCAGCTCGCTTACGCCTCCGCGGTCGGGGGGTACGCTGCCCCCAGCTACCGCAAGCGACTTGCTGCTCTAGAGATGAAGCTACTCCGGATCGCCACCAATGCACCTTCCTACGTAAGGAACTCAACCTTGCGTAGAGACCTGCATTGGGATACCATCCACGAGTACATGAGGAAAAAAGCGGAGAAGACCTTCGAGAAAGCTCAGGACCACCCGAACGAGCAGCTACGATTCCTCATGGACTACGATCCGGACGAGAGGCCTCGCAACCGCAGAACCAGGTACCCCAGACCAAGGTCCCAGTTGGCACCCGCTAACTGGAACCTTGACTAGGAGACTAGGAGAATTTGCGGCTGCTCCCCCCCCCCCACGGCGTGGATGCAGAGGACCAGGAACCACCGGGACCAGGACCCACCGGGACCAGGACCAACCAGGACCCGCCACGACCAGGACCCACCAGGACCAGGACCCTTCAGGACCAGGACCAGGAACAACATATTGGTAAGATGACTTGAAACTCTTGATTTTTCGAAAACAAGAGTTTCAAGAGAAACTAGCAGACCCTCTATCGATGATCGCTTAACGACATCGATAGAATGTGCGAGGTAAAGGGAACCAACCCGGCGTTCCCAGAGACTGAAACACATGAGGAGACGTTGTAGCAGACCGCAGGTCACGCACAACACATGGCCTACCGAGACGCTGATGAGTCGGGCCACGCGGAGGTTTAGGGTTTAGTGGGTATTAGGTGATCTCTTCAAGACCCTGGAGCCCCACACACGTCGTAGCTCGTGCTATGGTATGGTGCGTAAATGCATTCCCCCCTCGTTAAAAAAAAAAAAAAAAAAAAAAAATCATGAGCGTTCCGAGCTAGCAGCCGTCACGAGCATACACTTGTGCGACTGCGACCCACCCGGACATATTGAGCAATCTTATTGCAATTTTCATTGCGATAGATTGTTTGTTTGCCATCTACGATGGCAAAAATTGAGAAGCTGGCTAACCAGCTGAAAGAAAAGAAGGATGCTTTCGCCATGCTGGAAGAGCAGATGCGAAACCTGCAAGAAGCATTCTTGCAGGCCAGGCAGGAGATTGAAGACCTGAGCGGGAAGCTCCGCAGGGCCAAGAAGAAGGCCGCAAAGAAGACAGGAGAAGAGGAGGAAGAGGACCACCAGGCGACATCGGACGAGATGGACGCCCAAGAAGAGGGCACTCAACAGACCGAAGGACCGAAGGAAGAAGAAGCCGAGAAGAGGACGGACGACACCGACTTCAGTGTCGCCACCAGACGGAGGAAGCGGGTGCGAGTTTCCTCCGAAGAAGAAGAAGAAGAACCCAGGCAGCGAAAGATGCCAGCTGCCACAAAGAAGAGTGGTCCTAGAGCAACCAGGACCACCGAGGCCCCCATGGCAGGAACAGGAGTTCCGCCAATCAACATCGAGGGCACCGCTGATTGGTCATCCTTGAGTAGGATGATGAACAGCAAGGGGATTCAATTCTCCAAAGCGAGGACGGCGGGTACCAGTGTGAAGGTATTCACAAATACACCAGCTGACTACCGTCAGCTAGTCGCACTGCTTGAATCCATCAAGCGGCCCTTCTTCACATATCAACTGAAGGAGGACAGGATGGACCAGAGGGTCATTCGTGGGCTTCCGAGAGAGATGTCAGTCAATGACATCAAAGAGGATCTGGTGAGCCAAGGCATCGCAGACGCCGTGGTTCAGCAGCTGACCTCAAGGACCACAAAGAAGCCACTTCCGCTCTTCCTCGTCAAGACGAAGATGCCGGAAAAGCTTGCAGAGATCCAGAGGCTGGCCATGCTCACGGTCAGCTTCGAGAGGAAGAAAAAGTCTTCCGAGCCCAGCCAGTGCTACCGCTGCCAGCGGTACGGGCACACACAGCGGAACTGCCGTCTCGCTGAACGGTGCGTTAAGTGTGGAGAGGACCACAACAGCACCAGCTGCAGTCTGCCAGTGCCGCCAACAGGGCAACGAAACGCCAAGTGTTGCCTCTGTGGAGAAGGCCACCCCGCCAACTACAAGGGATGTAGTAAGGCGCCGAAGAAAGCTGCTTCTGCCCCCAAAGCAGTCCCCACCACAAATAGGACTTCTTACGCCCAAAAAGTGAAGAAGCCTATGTCCACTTCTGCCCCAGCAGCCGCCACTGCTACTGGAACTACTGCGCAGAAGCAACACGGCGATGACAGACTGCTAGCAATGATGCAAGCCATCATAACCCGCCTGGATGCACTCGAGGCCAAGATGCAAGACAAGCACTAGACCCGAAATGTCTACAGGTCAAAACGTAGAATCTCTACGCATTATCTCCTGGAACATCAACGGTTTCAGGGCACGGAAACCAGAAATCCAGGAGATACTAGACCAGTACCAACCAGAGGTGATGGCCATCCAAGAAACGAAGTTGGATGCTGCCCATAGTCTGACGTTCCCGCGGTACGAGACGTACCGCTACGACAGAAGGGGCAGAGGTGGAGGAGTCGCATTACTCGTCAAACGTACCTTGACGAGTCATGTCCTCGACGATGCCGCAGACATAAATGGGGACGGAATCACGGTCCAGGTCCATCACAACCACCGTCCCTACAGAATCACCTCCCTATATGTGCCACCAGGGGAGGCCCTAGACGAAGATGACATCGCTGACCTCCTGAGAGGCCCAGGAGCACGCATAGTCATCGGAGATCTAAACTGCAAGTCTCCGGCTTGGAACAACAACGTCGAAGACAGGAATGCAAGGCAGCTCCAGGAACACGTCGATGCCCTGGCGGGGGTCATCGTCGGTCCGGAGCAACCAACCTACATTCCATTCGGCCTTGGGCGACCTGCGGTACTGGACATAGCCATCCTCCGCAACATCAGAGAGGAGTTCGAGATAGAGACCCTGGTGGAAGGATCGTCGGACCACAATCCGATTCTACTAACACTTGGTACAGGGTCTAGAACTCGAGATAGCTTGAGCACCAAACGGACGAACTGGAACCTTTACAAATCCAACGTCCAGAGGAACATCACTCAAATTCCAACCATCCGATCAGCGGAGGAACTGGACAACGCAGTAGAGGAGCTGGAGAATGCTGTCCTGCGAGCGCACGAGGACAGCACCCGCTCCGAGACTACGGCAGTTCCTAGATACCTAAATGGTCCAGCACCGCACCATATTAGGCACCTGATCAGGGAGAACAGAAGGCTCAAGCGAGAACATCTCCAGCTGTTGACAGAGGAGTCGAGAGTTGCGCGAAACAGAGCATCGTTAGCTCTGAAGAACGCACTCGCGGAACTCCAAAACAACAGATGGAATGCAGCCTGTGCAGAACTAGAGACCCAGGATGGTACGGCCTGGTCTATGCAGCGAAAATTTCGTCGTCAGCGCACCACGATCCCCACTCTTCACGGCCAACGCGGCTTGGCCTACTCCAGTGAAGAAAAAGCCGAAGCATTCGCCGATTCGCTAGAATCCGAATGCAGACTCAATTACCATGAAGACGAGGACGACAACCACGAGGAGGCCGTGGAAGTCGCAGCCGAAAACATGAGGAGTCGACCACCTGGCCAGGAGACGGATCACCCCTCCAGTCCAGAGGAAATCCGTCTGATCATCCGCAGGTTGAAGGTCAGAAAGGCGCCGGGAAGGGACGGCATCAACAATAGGATGCTGAAGAACCTTCCCACCAAAGGCATTGCTGCGCTCACCAACATCGCCAATGCCACTCTGAGACTTAACCACTTCCCGCGGCGGTGGCGGGAAGCCCAGGTTATAATGCTCACCAAGCCAGGCAAGGACCGGAAGTTGCCCCAGAACTACCGGCCCATCAGCCTGGTTTCCTCGGTGGGCAAAGTAGTCGAAAAGGCTATCGCCGTTCGACTAGAGAAGCAGGCAGAAGAACTGCAACTTCTCCCCCCAGAGCAATTCGGCTTCAGATCCTCCCACAACACGGAACTCCAAGCGCTACGACTGACGGAAAACATCACCAGCGGCTTCAATCTCCAGGAGGCAACCGGTCTCGTCCTGCTGGACGTGGAACGAGCCTTCGACCGAGTTTGGCACGATGGACTCATCGCCAAAATGGAAGCCGCCGGAATCGATGCGAACATGTGCCAACTGATCCAGAGCTATCTAACACAAAGATGGTTCACGGTGAAGATTGGTACATGCCATTCAACAAGACGTCAGCTGGAAGCAGGCGTGCCCCAGGGGTCAGCCTTAGCCCCCCTGCTCTACAACATCTATACTTACGATGTGCCGAAGACAGCTGACACAATGCTGGCCCTATATGCAGACGACACTGCTATAGCCGCCAAGCATAGACGACCCGAGATCATCCGTAGGAGACTACAGGGTGAACTGGACCAAATTCAGGACTGGTGCGTGAAATGGAAAATCCACATCAACGTCCAGAAGACGCAGGCAATCTTCATTCAACGAAGAAGGATTGCAAGACCTCTCGAAGCATCCATCTTCGATGAAGATATCCAGTGGAGCGACAATGTCAAATATCTGGGGATCGTTTTTGACAAGTCCCTCACCTGGAAAGCGCACATAGAAGCTGTCATCGCAAAAACCAGAGCAGCCATGGCTCAACTCTATCCATTACTGGGTAGACACAGCCAGATGCCGCTAGCGACCAAGCTACGGCTGATCAAGGCCATCGCCAGACCTCAGCTCGCTTACGCCTCCGCGGTCTGGGGGTACGCTGCCCCCAGCTACCGCAAGCGACTTGCTGCTCTAGAGATGAAGCTACTCCGGATCGCCACCAATGCACCTTCCTACGTAAGGAACTCAACCTTGCGTAGAGACCTGCATTGGGATACCATCCACGAGTACATGAGGAAAAAAGCGGAGAAGACCCTCGAGAAAGCTCAGGACCACCCGAACGAGCAGCTACGATTCCTCATGGACTACGATCCGGACGAGAGGCCTCGCAACCGCAGAACCAGGTACCCCAGACCAAGGTCCCAGTTGGCACCCGCTAACTGGAACCTTGACTAGGAGACTAGGAGAATTTGCGGCTGCTCCCCCCCCCCCCCCCACGGCGTGGATGCAGAGGACCAGGAACCACCGGGACCAGGACCCACCGGGACCAGGACCAACCAGGACCCGCCACGACCAGGACCCACCAGGACCAGGACACTTCAGGACCAGGACCAGGAACAACATATTGGTAAGATGACTTGAAACTCTTGATTTTTCGAAAACAAGAGTTTCAAGAGAAACTAGCAGACCCTCTATCGATGATCGCTTAACGACATCGATAGAATGTGCGAGGTAAAGGGAACCAACCCGGCGTTCCCAGAGACTGAAACACATGAGGAGACGTTGTAGCAGACCGCAGGTCACGCACAACACATGGCCTACCGAGACGCTGATGAGTCGGGCCACGCGGAGGTTTAGGGTTTAGTGGGTATTAGGTGATCTCTTCAAGACCCTGGAGCCCCACACACGTCGTAGCTCGTGCTATGGTATGGTGCGTAAATGCATTCCCCCCTCGTTAAAAAAAAAAAAAAAAAAAAAAAAAAAAAAAAAAAAAAAAAAATCATGAGCAGTCAGACTTTAGTTCGAAGATGGATCTGATGGTGAATGAAGCGATGCTTGAAGACGGTCTGCCTAGGTGCTCGACGCCTATTCGGAGGTCGATGTACCAACCAAGACCTAACTGTAGCAGTGATAACGAGGGTTGTTCTAGGTTCCGCTGCAGGTTGGACTTGGGAGGCGTGGCTTCGGGGGTCACCATGCGCAATTCCAGGGGTGCTCTCTGGACTCATCAGGAAGAAAATGTCCTGAAAAAAAACGGTTCTTTTCAGAGCCACTAACTTATCTGCAATGAAAAAAGATTATCTGTTAGCCCTAATGATATTGTCATTATAGATTTGAAAATTCATAATTTCTTGAAAAATGCTTTTTTTCAGAGCCACTGATTTATATTCAATGGAGGAATATCCGTTAGCCCTAGTGATATTGACATTAGAGATTTGGAAAATCATAATCTCTTGAAAAAACGGTTACAACAATATTGTTTTCAGTTGTGATTGACTGCGAAGCTAAAAATATGAACTAGCCGACCAATCAGCGCGCGCTTGACGGCAGGGGGCAGAGTCTACGCCTGTCGTAAGGACTTATCCCCTCTCCAGGTAAGAACCGGTCAATATAAATAGAGGCCGCCGTCATTTCATGAGCAGTCAGACTTTAGTTCAAAGATGGATCTGATGGTGAATGAAGCGATGCTTGAAGGCGGTCTGCCTAGGTGCTCGACGCCTATTCGGAGGTCGATGTACCAACCAAGACCTAACTGTAGCAGCGCTAGTGATAACGAGGGTTATTCTAGGTTCCGCTGCAGGTTGGACTTGGGAGACGTGGCTCCAAGGCTTCGTGGGTCACCATGCGCAATTCCAGGGGTGCTCTCTGGACTCATCAGGAAGTAAATGTCCTGAAAAAAGAACCGGTTCTTTTAAAGAGCTACTAATTCATCTGCAATGAAAAAAGATTATCTGTTAGCCCTAATGATATTGTCATTATAGATTTGAAAATTCATAATCTCTTGAAAAACGCTTTTTTCAGAGCCACTGATTTATATTCAACGGAAGAATATCCGTTAGCCCTAGTGATATTGACATTAGAGATTTGGAATTTCATAATCTGTTAAAAAAACGGTTACAACTATATTGTTTTCAGTTGTGATTGACTGCGAAGCTAAAAATATGAACTAGCCGACCAATCAGCGCGCGCTTGACGGCAGGGGGCAGAGTCTACGCCTGTCGTAAGGACTTATCTCCTCTCCAGGTAAGAACCGGTCAATATAAATAGAGGCCGCCGTCATTTCATGAGCAGTCAGACTTTAGTTCGAAGATGGATCTGATGGTGAATGAAGCGATGCTTGAAGACGGTCTGCCTAGGTGCTCGACGCCTATTCGGAGGTCGATGTACCAACCAAGACCTAACTGTAGCAGCGCTAGTGATAACGAGGGTTATTCTAGGTTCCGCTGCAGGTTGGACTTGGGAGGCGTGGCTCCAAGGCTTCGTGGGTCACCATGCGCAATTCCAGGGGTGCTCTCTGGACTCATCAAGAAGTAAATGTCCTGAAAAAAAAACCGGTTCTTTTCAGAGCCACTAATTTATCTGCAATGAAAAAGGATTATCTGTTAGCATTAATGATATTGTCATTATAGATTTGAAAATTTTTACACAATTTCCACTCGTCGGAAATTGTGTAAAAGGGGGACATAGCGAAAAGGACGCAACAAAAAACCCGGGGAAGTGCAGTGAGCCCGAAAGGGCACCAGTGCACAAGAATTACACAATTTCCAGCGCGCGCGGCACAACTGGAAATTGTGTAAAAGTCGAACTTTACGAAAAGTCGACAGCGAAAAAGAAAATGTCGGATGAGGAGAGCGAAACAGAGCAAAACACGCTCAAAACAGTGGAGAAGATGCTGGACGGCGAAGAGGACGTCTACTCATCGTCCAGCGAAGACGAAGAGGGTGACCGACAAGGGGGATTTCTCAGGAAACTGAGAAAAGAAAATGAGGACCTTAAAAAGCAGATAGCCGAGCTATCTTGCCAGCTGACGGACCTAACCCGCCAGCTGATAGAAGAAAGAAAGGCAAGCGCCGAAAGAAAGAGAAGAGGAGGCACAGCACCTCCTCAGACGAAGGCAAAAAGGAAGATGCCCCCAAAAAGAAGGCACCCAAACATGACCAAGCGTCCACATCGGCAACTAAGACCCCAGCCGAAGTGGAAGAGATGGACCAGTCCTCCAATCCCAAACCTCCGTCGGCGGAGGGAAGCAAGAAGAAGGAGAAGAGGCCCCCACCACTCTACATCCACAAGGAAGAGCAGTGGAAGGAGGTGGTCAACAAAAAGATGATCTCCATAGAGAAACCTGCACGACTGACAGGTGCAGGCATAAAAGTCCAGCCGAAGGACAGTGACGACTATAGGAAGATCCGAAAAACACTGGAAGATGCCAAGATAGAGCATCATACCTACTCCCTACCGGAAGATAAGCCACTGGGAGTGGTAATAAGGGGAATGCCGAAAATAACCACCTGCCAAGAGATCGCAGAAGACTTGGCCAGGCAAGGCTTCCACCCAAAGAGGGTGAACAGGATGACCAGCAGGAGGACTGGCAAAACCATACCGCTGGTAAAAGTAGATCTCCCGAAGGAAGAGACGGGGATCTACAAAATAAACGCCGTTTGCCACATGGTGATCCAAGTGGAGGCACTCAAGAAGAAGACAGGACCAGGTCAGTGCTACCGATGCCAACAATTTGGTCACAGCCAGATGAACTGCACGGGAGAGCCGCGCTGCGTCAGATGCGCAGGAAAACACAGAGCGGCGGACTGCAAGGTCCCAAATGAAACACCCGCGAAGTGTACCAACTGCGGGGGGGAGCATCCCGCAAACTTTGGAGGATGTCCAAAGAGGCCGAGTGCAGGGCCAAGGGACAAAAAGACGGCACCAAGGGGCACAGCGCGAGCAGCGCCAGCACCCAAAACCATAACTAGGCCTAGTCCAGTCCAGGAGGGCCGTAGTTATGCGTCGGCGACAGCTGGGGCACCTAAAGTGACCCCAGTCGCTCAGGCCAGCAGTGCCAAGGACAGCGACGTCGAGGAGTTGACTGATTTCGCCACCAAGTACGCATCTCAAGTGATGTCACTGGTGATGAAGAACCCGGCGGCCAAGAAGGCGTATTTCGCTCATCTGGAGCAAAAATACGCCTAAATAGAGGGAAGCACTGACCAAAACTCCAAATGGGCACTCCAATAACCATTGCAAATAGGGGCCTGAAGATATTGAGTTGGAACGTCCGCAGCGTCTCCAACAAGAAATATGAGATAGGCGAAGTCCTAACAAAAGGAAACTGTGATGTAATGGCATTACAAGAAACGTGGCTCTCTGGGGAAATCCCACACTGGACGATACAGGGATACACGACATACAGAAAGGACCGGAACAGAACCGGAGGTGGGGTGCTACTTGCTGTCAAGACCAGCATTACCCACTGGGAACTGGGACTGCCAGAACTAAGATCTGCAGAGGCCGTAGGAGTGACGGTACGCACAACAGACCACGGCCCTCTGAACATCGTTTCGATGTACGTACCACCTACATCGACGATATATCTGGAAGATGTCACCTGTATCACTGCACTGGGAAACAGTACCGTGATCGTAGGTGATCTAAATGCGAAGTCCACCATTTGGGGCTCAAGAAACAGAAACAGTCACGGCGCGGTTCTCGAAAGACTAATGGATGAACCTGGATATACCATGATTGGTCCGGACGAACCTACAATATACCCCAGCAACGGAGGTAGACCAGACGTCATAGATATGGCGATCCTGAAGGAAATCGACATGCGCACCACCATCGGCGCCATGCAAGAGGGAAGCTCAGACCACAACCCCATCTTTCTCTGTATGGGAGATGGGATAACACCTGTGGAACAAAGAACAGTGAAGAGAGTGAATTGGCAGCGGTTTAGAACCAGACTGCACTATTCACAAGGACCACTACTTCAGATTGAAAGCCCCGAAGGCATAGAGGAAGCGGTCACGGACCTAGAAAGGAAGATTAAGGCTGCGTTAGAAGCCGCAACCACCGTGGAAGACATAACGCAACCAAACAGGTTCAGGGACCTACCTGACGAGGTAAATCGCAAGATCACCGAAAGAAACAGAGCCCGAAGAGTAGCCCAGGAGACCAGAAGCCCCACGGACATCATGGTGGCAAACAGACTAACGAGACAGGCACGAGACGCCTTGAAGCAGCACCATCAGAGCACCTGGGATAAGAAACTAGACGAACTATCTCCAGCTGACCCAGGAATGTGGAACTTGGCTAAAATCCTCAGAAATAGAAGACAGCCCATCCCCTCAATACACAGCGAACAGGGGATGGTGTACACAACCGAAGAGAAGGCAGAAGCTTTTGCTGACAACCTTCAGAGACAGTGTACTCTCAATACTCACCCCGATGAAGACGAAGACTTCATCGACGAGGTGATGAGAAGATCGAGGAGAACTGTCAGAGGAGGAAGAGCCATCGAAGACATGACCTTTCCAGGCGAGGTAAGGGAAATCATCGGAAGACTCAAGGTGAAGAAAGCACCGGGTGTAGACGAAATTGGGAACAGAGTCCTGAAGAGACTCCCGAGGAAAGCGATAATGGCAATTACCAACATTGTCAACGCCATACTGAGACACCGGTACTTTCCAGATCACTGGAAAGTAGCCGAAGTGATCAACATCCCAAAACCTGGGAAAGACCCAAGGTTCCCCCAAAACGACAGACCCATAAGCCTGTTGACGGCACTGAGCAAGATTGCGGAAAGGGTAATCGAACGAAGACTGAAGAACGAAACCGAAGAACTCCGAGTAGTTCCAGACGAACAGTTCGGATTCCGATGCGAGCATTCAGCAGAGCACCAGGTCCTAAGGCTAGTCGAGATGGCAACGAAATCGTTCCAGACTCGGCGGGCCGTGGGAGCTGTGTTGATGGATGCCGCAAAGGCGTTCGACACTGTTTGGCATGACGGACTGATCTACAAGATGGTAGACCTCGGATACTCAAAGGGGATGATCCAACTGGTGAAGTCCTATTTGAAGCACCGAAAATTCCGAATTAGGATTGGTAAAGAAACTTCGACGACGAGGACTGTGGAGGCAGGAGTACCGCAGGGAGCGGTTCTATCACCCCTGCTGTATGCAATCTACAGTTCAGACATCCCGAAGACTCCACAAACGCAACTGTACGTGTATGCGGACGATACAGCATATGCGGCAGAAAGTACGAGACCCCGCATGGTTACGGAATATCTGCAACGAGCGACTACCAATCTAGAGGAATGGTGCATCAAGTGGAAGATCCGTCTCAACCCCGAGAAGACCGAAGCGGTACTGTTCCGAAGAAATCGAAGATTACCTCAGACCAAAATAAAGATGACGACCACCAGAATGGAGAGAGGCTGGAGAAGAGACGAAGAAGTTGAGGTCGACTGGAAAGACTCCAGCACATACCTTGGAGTCAAGATGGACCAGAAACTCACTTGGAAGAACCATGTCGAAGACCGGGTGCAGAAAGTGAAGATGGCACGCTCCAAACTAAGACCCTTAACGGGCAGAAGAAGCAAAGTGTCACTAAAGAATAAGACCATCATGATTCAGATGGTGCTGCTACAAATCATGACTTACGCAGCAGTAGCTTGGGGCTACGTTTCCAAAACGATGAAGAAGAGGCTCCAAGCTCAACAAAACATGGCACTCCGTGAAGCGGTGGACGCACCGTGGTATGTAACTAACAGAGTGCTATATGACGAACTACGACAGGTACCGGTCGTAATCCAGATGAAAGAGAGGGCCCGAAAGTTCTTTGAAAAGAACGAAAGGCACCGAAACGTGCTGATCAGAGACGCCTTGGATTACGACCCAAGAACAATAAGGCGTCACAAAAGACCGAAAAGCCAGCTGCAACAAGAAGAAATTTGGCCCTAGCAGCTGATGAGGCCAAAGAAAAGGGGAGAAGACCGACAATAGTTGTACACCCAAGAGGGTAAAGAACAGCCCGTGTACAACGGGTGGACAAAAAGAAGCCTGTCGATTGACGTGGCCAGAGTCAAGCACGGACTCGGGGCTAACCTCAGGAGACGAATGACTTACTAAAATGACTGACTGACGACGACCGACTGACTCCAGTCGACGAGGAAAGAGCGAAGGCTCACCAACCTTTAGGAGGGGCTTAGGTCAAAAGCCCCCAGCGCAGGACCCCCAAGAAAAGAGGCCGTCCATAAAGTCGAGAACCGACAGTTGGAAGAAACGTCCACCACGTGCTTCCGCGACGCGTGCGCTTTCGAGTCAAATTTCGGGAAAAAGGGGCAAAATTGGGGAGGGGGGATAGCTCGTTCGGCAGCACACACTCGGGGAATGCGCAAGCGGCCTGAACCACGCAGCGCCACGCCAGGCCTTCGGGCGGGAGAGGAGGGAGGAGCACATTGCTCTTCCCCCCACTCCTCAAGGGTTTGAGGTTGCCTGGAACAGGGGTGGTGGAGGGACCGCACAGGGTAGGAGGGTGTGTGTGTGTGTATTATCTGTTAGCCCTAATGATATTGTCATTATAGATTTGAAAATTCATAATTTCTTGAAAAACGCTTTTTTTCAGAGCCACTGATTTATATTCAACGAAAGCATATCCGTTAGCCCTAGTGATATTGACATTAGAGATTTGGAAATTCATAATCTCTTAAAAAAACGGTTACAACAAGATTGTTTTCAGTTGTGATTGCCTGCGAAGCTAAAAATATGAACTAGCCGACCAATCAGCGCGCGCTTGACGGCAGAGGGCAGAGTCTACGCCTGTCGTAAGGACTTATCCCCTCTCCAGGTAAGAACCGGTCAATATAAATAGAGGCCGCCGTCATTTCATGAGCAGTCAGACTTTAGTTCGAAGATGGATCTGATGGTGAATGAAGCGATGCTTGAAGACGGTCTGCCTAGGTGCTCGACGCCTACTCGGAGGTCGATGTACAAACCAAGACCTAACTGTAGCAGCGCTAGTGATAACGAGGGTTATTCGAGGTTCTGCTGCAGGTTGGACTTGGGAGGCGTGGCTCCAAGGCTTCGGGGGTCACCATGCGCAATTCCAGGGGTGCTCTCTGGACTCATCAGGAAGTAAATGTCCTGAAAAAAGAAACCGGCTCTTTTCAGAGCCACTAATTTATCTGCAATGAAAAAAGATTATCTGTTAGCCCTAATGATATTGTCATTATAGATTTGAAAATTCATAATCTCATGAAAAAACGGTTACAACCATATTGTTTTCAGTTGTGATTGCCTGCGAAGCTAAAAATATGAACTAGCCGACCAATCAGCGCGCGCTTGACGGCAGGGGACAGAGTCTACGCCTGTCGTAAGGATTTATCCCCTCTCCAGTTAAAAACCGGTCAATATAGATAGAGGCCGCCGTCATTTCATGAGCAGTCAGACTTTAGTTCGAAGATGGATCTGATGGTGAATGAAGCGATGCTTGAAGACGGTCTGCCTAGGTGCTCGACGCCTATTCGGAGGTCGATGTACCAACCAAGACCTAACTGTAGCAGCGCTAGTGATAACGAGGGTTATTCTAGGTTCCGCTGCAGGTTGGACTTGGGAGGCGTGGCTCCAAGGCTTCGGGGGTCACCATGCGCAATTCCAGGGGTGCTCTCTGGACTCATCAGGAAGTAAATGTCCTGAAAAAAAAACGGTTCTTTTCAGAGCCACTAATTTATCTGCAATGAAAAAAGATTATCTGTTAGCCATAATGATATTGTCATTATAGATTTGAAAATTCATAATCTCTTGAAAAACGCTTTATTTCAGAGCCACTGATTTATATTCAATCAATCCGTTAGCCCTAGTGATATTGAAATTAGAGATTTGGAAATTGATAATCTCTTATAAAAACGGTTACAACTATATTGTTTTCAGTTGTGATTGACTGCGAAGCTAAAAATATGAACTAGCCGACCAATCAGCGCGCGCTTGACGGCAGGGGGCAGAGTCTACGCCTGTCGTAAGGACTTATCCCCTCTACAGGTAAGAACCGGTCAATATAAATAGAGGCCGCCGTCATTTCATGAGCAGTCAGTCTTCAGTTCGAAGATGGATCTGATGGTGAATGAGGCGATGCTTGAAGACGGTCTGCCTAGGTGCTCGACGCCTATTCGGAGGTCGATGTACCAACCAAGACCTAACTGTAGCAGCGCTAGTGATAACGAGGGTTATTCTAGGTTCCGCTGCAGGTTGGACTTGGGAGGCGTGGCTCCAAGGCTTCGGGGGTCACCATGCGCAATTCCAGGGGTGTTCTCTGGACTCATCAGGAAGTAAATGTCCTGAAAAAAAAACGGTTCTTTTCAGAGCCACTAATTTATCTGCAATGAAAAAAGATTATCTGTTAGCCCTAATTATATTGTCATTATAGACTTGAAAATTCATAATCTCTTGAAAAACGCTTTTTTTCAGAGCCACTGATTTATATTCAACGGAAGAATATCCGTTAGCCCTAGTGATATTAAAATTAGAGATTTGGAAATTCATAATATCTTATAAAAACGGTTACAACTATATTGATTTCAGTTGTGATTGACTGCGAAGCTAAAAATATGAACTAGCCGACCAATCAGCGCGCGCTTGACGGCAGGGGGCAGAGTCTACGCCTGTCGTAAGGACTTATCCCCTCTCCAGGTAAGAACCGGTCAATATAAATAGAGGCCGCCGTCATTTCATGAGCAGTCAGTCTTTAGTTCGAAGATGGATCTGATGGTGAATGAAGCGATGCTTGAAGACGGTCTGCCTAGGTGCTCGACGCCTATTCGGAGGTCGATGTACCAACCAAGACCTAACTGTAGCAGCGCTAGTGATAACGAGGGTTATTCTAGGTTCCGCTGCAGGTTGGACTTGGGAGGCGTGGCTCCAAGGCTTCGGGGGTCACCATGCGCAATTCCAGGGATGCTCTCTGGACTCATCAGGAAGTAAATGTCCTGAAAAAAAAACGGTTCTTTTCAGAGCCACTAATTTATCTGCAATGAAAAAAGATTATCTGTTAGCCCTAATTATATGGTCATTATAGACTTGAAAATTCATAATCTCTTGAAAAACGCCTTTTTTCAGAGCCACTGATTTATATTCAACGGAAGAATATCCGTTAGCCCTAGTGATATTAAAATTAGAGATTTGGAAATCCATAATCTCTTATAAAAACGGTTACAACTATATTGTTTTCAGTTGTGATTGACTGCGAAGCTAAAAATACAACTATATTGTTTTCAGTTGTGATTGAATGCGAAGCTAAAAATATGAACTAGCCGACCAATCAGCGCGCGCTTGACGGCAGGGGGCAGAGTCTATCCCCTCTCCAGGTAAGAACCGGTCAATATAAATAGAGGCCGCCGTCATTTCATGAGCAGTCAGTCTTTAGTTCGAAGATGGATCTGATGGTGAATGAAGCGATGCTTGAAGACGCTCTGCCTAGGTGCTCGACGCCTATTCGGAGGTCGATGTACCAACCAAGACCTAACTGTAGCAGCGCTAGTGATACCGAGGGTTATTCTAGGTTCCGCTGCAGGTTGGACTTGGGAGGCGTGGCTCCAAGGCTTCGGGGGTCACCATGCGCAATTTCAGGGGTGCTCTCTGGACTCATCAGGAAGTAAATGTCCTGAAAAAAAAACGGTTCTTTTCAGAGCCACTAATTTATCTGCAATGAAAAAAGATTATCTGTTAGCCCTAATTATATTGTCATTATAGACTTGAAAATTCATAATCTCTTGAAAAACGCTTTTTTTCAGAGCCACTGATTTATATTCAACGGAAGAATATCCGTTAGCCCTAGTGATATTAAAATTAGAGATTTGGAAATTCATAATCTCTTATAAAAACGGTTACAACTATATTTTTTTCAGTTGTGATTGACTGCGAAGCTAAAAATATGAACTAGCCGACCAATCAGCGCGCGCTTGACGGCAGGGGGCAGAGTCTACGCCTGTCGTAAGGACTTATCCCCTCTACAGGTAAGAACCGGTCAATATAAATAGAGGCCGCCGTCATTTCATGAGCAGTCAGTCTTTAGTTCGAAGATGGATCTGATGGTGAATGAGGCGATGCTTGAAGACGGTCTGCCTAGGTGCTCGACGCCTATTCGGAGGTCGATGTACCAACCAAGACCTAACTGTAGCAGCGCTAGTGATAACGAGGGTTATTCTAGGTTCCGCTGCAGGTTGGACTTGGGAGGCGTGGCTCCAAGGCTTCGGGGGTCACCATGCGCAATTCCAGGGGTGCTCTCTGGACTCATCAGGAAGTAAATGTCCTGAAAAAAAAACGGTTCTTTTCAGAGCCACTAATTTATCTGCAATGAAAAAAGATTATCTGTTAGCCCTAATTATATTGTCATTATAGACTTGAAAATTCATAATCTCTTGAAAAACGCTTTTTTTCAGAGCCACTGATTTATATTCAACGGAAGAATATCCGTTAGCCCTAGTGATATTAAAATTAGAGATTTGGAAATTCATAATATCTTATAAAAACGGTTACAACTATATTGTTTTCAGTTGTGATTGACTGCGAAGCTAAAAATATGAACTAGCCGACCAATGAGCGCGCGCTTGACGGCAGGGGGCAGAGTCTACGCCTGTCGTAAGGACTTATCCCCTCTCCAGGTAAGAACCGGTCAATATAAATAGAGGCCGCCGTCATTTCATGAGCAGTCAGTCTTTAGTTCGAAGATGGATCTGATGGTGAATGAAGCGATGCTTGAAGACGGTCTGCCTAGGTGCTCGACGCCTATTCGGAGGTCGATGTACCAACCAAGACCTAACTGTAGCAGCGCTAGTGATAGCGAGGGTTATTCTAGATTCCGCTGCAGGTTGGACTTGGGAGGCGTGGCTCCAAGGCTTCGGGGGTCACCATGCGCAATTCCAGGGGTGCTCTCTGGACTCATCAGGAAGTAAATGTCCTGAAAAAAAAACGGTTCTTTTCAGAGCCACTAATTTATCTGCAATGAAAAAAGATTATCTGTTAGCCCTAATTATATTGTCATTATAGACTTGAAAATTCATAATCTCTTGAAAAACGCTTTTTTTCAGAGCCACTGATTTATATTCAACGGAAGAATATCCGTTAGCCCTAGTGATATTAAAATTAGAGATTTGGAAATTCATAATCTCTTATAAAAACGGTTACAACTATATTGTTTTCAGTTGTGATTGACTGCGAAGCTAAAAATATGAACTAGCCGACCAATCAGCGCGCGCTTGACGGCATGGGGCAGAGTCTACGACTGGCGTAATGACTTATCCCCTCTCCAGGTAAGAACCGGTCAATATAAATAGAGGCCGCCGTCATTTCATGAGCAGTCAGACTTTAGTTCGAAGATGGATCTGATGATGAATGAAGCGATGCTTCAAGACGGTCTGCCTAGGTGCTCGACGCCTATTCGGAGGTCGATGTACCAACCAAGACCTAACTGTAGCAGCGCTAGTGATAACGAGGGTTATTCTGGGTTCCGCTGCAGGTTGGACTTGGGAGGCGTGGCTCCAAGGCTTCGGGGGTCACCATGCGCAATTCCAGGGGTGCTCTCTGGACTCATCAGGAAGTAAATGTCCTGAAAAAAAAACGGTTCTTTTCAGAGCCACTAATTTATCTGCAATGAAAAAAGATTATCTGTTAGCCCTAATGATATTGTCATTATAGATTTGAAACTTCATAATCTCTTGAAAAACGCTTTTTTTCAGTGCCACTGATTTATATTCAACGGAAGAATATCCGTTAGCCCTAGTGATATTGAAATTAGAGATTTGGAAATTGATAATCTCTTATAAAAACGGTTACAACTATATTGTTTTCAGTTGTGATTGACTGCGAAGCTAAAAATATGAACTAGCCGACCAATCAGCGCGCGCTTGACGGCAGGGGGCAGAGTCTACGCCTGTCGTAAGGACTTATCCCCTCTACAGGTAAGAACCGGTCAATATAAATAGAGGCCGCCGTCATTTCATGAGCAGTCAGTCTTTAGTTCGAAGATGGATCTGATGGTGAATGAGGCGATGCTTGAAGACGGTCTGCCTAGGTGCTCGACGCCTATTCGGAGGTCGATGTACCAACCAAGACCTAACTGTAGCAGCGCTAGTGATAACGAGGGTTATTCTAGGTTCCGCTGCAGGTTGGACTTGGGAGGCGTGGCTCCAAGGCTTCGGGGGTCACCATGCGCAATTCCAGGGGTGCTCTCTGGACTCATCAGGAAGTAAATGTCCTGAAAAAAAAAACGGTTCTTTTCAGAGCCACTAATTTATCTGCAATGAAAAAAGATTATCTGTTAGCCCTAATTATATTGTCATTATAGACTTGAAAATTCATAATCTCTTGAAAAACGCTTTTTTTCAGAGCCACTGATTTATATTCAACGGAAGAATATCCGTTAGCCCTAGTGATATTAAAATTAGAGATTTGGAAATTCATAATCTCTTATAAAAACGGTTACAACTATATTTTTTCAGTTGTGATTGACTGCGAAGCTAAAAATATGAACTAGCCGACCAATCAGCGCGCGCTTGACGGCAGGGGGCAGAGTCTACGCCTGTCGTAAGGACTTATCCCCTCTACAGGTAAGAACCGGTCAATATAAATAGAGGCCGCCGTCATTTCATGAGCAGTCAGTCTTTAGTTCGAAGATGGATCTGATGGTGAATGAGGCGATGCTTGAAGACGGTCTGCCTAGGTGCTCGACGCCTATTCGGAGGTCGATGTACCAACCAAGACCTAACTGTAGCAGCGCTAGTGATAACGAGGGTTATTCTAGGTTCCGCTGCAGGTTGGACTTGGGAGGCGTGGCTCCAAGGCTTCGGGGGTCACCATGCGCAATTCCAGGGGTGCTCTCTGGACTCATCAGGAAGTAAATGTCCTGAAAAAAAAAACGGTTCTTTTCAGAGCCACTAATTTATCTGCAATGAAAAAAGATTATCTGTTAGCCCTAATTATATTGTCATTATAGACTTGAAAATTCATAATCTCTTGAAAAACGCTTTTTTTCAGAGCCACTGATTTATATTCAACGGAAGAATATCCGTTAGCCCTAGTGATATTAAAATTAGAGATTTGGAAATTCATAATCTCTTATAAAAACGGTTACAACTATATTTTTTTCAGTTGTGATTGACTGCGAAGCTAAAAATATGAACTAGCCGACCAATCAGCGCGCGCTTGACGGCAGGGGGCAGAGTCTACGCCTGTCGTAAGGACTTATCCCCTCTCCAGGTAAGAACCGGTCAATATAAATAGAGGCCGCCGTCATTTCATGAGCAGTCAGACTTTAGTTCGAAGATGGATCTGATGGTGAATGAAGCGATGCTTGAAGACGGTCTGCCTAGGTGCTCGACGCCTATTCGGAGGTCGATGTACCAACCAAGACCTAACTGTAGCAGCGCTAGTGATAACGAGGGTTATTCTAGGTTCCGCTGCAGGTTGGACTTGGAAGGCGTGGCTCCAAGGCTTCGGGGGTCACCATGCGCAATTCCAGGGGTGCTCTCTGGACTCATCAGGAAGTAAATGTCCTGAAAAAAAAACGGTTCTTTTCAGAGCCACTAATTTATCTGCAATGAAAAAAGATTATCTGTTAGCCCTAATTATATTGTCATTATAGATTTGAAAATTCATAATCTCTTGAAAATCGCTTTTTTTCAGAGCCACTGATTTATATTCAACCGAAGAATATCCGTTAGCCCTAGTGATATTGAAATTAGAGATTTGGAAATTCATAATATCTTATAAAAACGGTTACAACTATATTGTTTTCAGTTGTGATTGAATGCGAAGCTAAAAATATGAACTAGCCGACCAATCAGCGCGCGCTTGACGGCAGGGGGCAGAGTCTACGCCTGTCGTAAGGACTTATCCCCTCTCCAGGTAAGAACCGGTCAATATAAATAGAGGCCGCCGTCATTTCATGAGCAGTCAGTCTTTAGTTCGAAGATGGATCTGATGGTGAATGAAGCGATGCTTGAAGACGGTCTGCCTAGGTCCTCGACGCCTATTCGGAGGTCGATGTACCAACCAAGACCTAACTGTAGCAGCGCTAGTGATAACGAGGGTTATTCTAGGTTCCGCTGCAGGTTGGACTTGGGAGGCGTGGCTCCAAGGCTTCGGGGGTCACCATGCGCAATTCCAGGGGTGCTCTCTGGACTCATCAGGAAGTAAATGTCCTGAAAAAAAACGGTTCTTTTCAGAGCCACTAATTTATCTGCAATGAAAAAAGATTATCTGTTAGACCTAATGATATTGTCATTATAGATTTGAAACTTCATAATCTCTTAAAAACGCTTTTTTTCAGAGCCACTGATTTATATTCAACGGAAGAATATCCGTTAGCCCTAGTGATATTAAAATTAGAGATTTGGAAATTCATAATCTCTTATAAAAACGGTTACAACTATATTTTTTTCAGTTGTGATTGACTGCGAAGCTAAAAATATGAACTAGCCGACCAATCAGCGCGCGCTTGACGGCAGGGGGCAGAGTCTACGCCTGTCGTAAGGACTTATCCCCTCTCCAGGTAAGAACCGGTCAATATAAATAGAGGCCGCCGTCATTTCATGAGCAGTCAGACTTTAGTTCGAAGATGGATCTGATGGTGAATGAAGCGATGCTTGAAGACGGTCTGCCTAGGTGCTCGACGCCTATTCGGAGGTCGATGTACCAACCAAGACCTAACTGTAGCAGCGCTAGTGATAACGAGGGTTATTCTAGGTTCCGCTGCAGGTTGGACTTGGGAGGCGTGGCTCCAAGGCTTCGGGGGTCACCATGCGCAATTCCAGGGGTGCTCTCTGGACTCATCAGGAAGTAAATGTCCTGAAAAATAACCGGTTCTTTTCAGAGCCACTAATTTATCTGCAATGAAAAAAGATTATCTGTTAGCCCTAATTATATTGTCATTATAGATTTGAAAATTCATAATCTCTTGAAAATCGCTTTTTTTCAGAGCCACTGATTTATATTCAACCGAAGAATATCCGTTAGCCCTAGTGATATTGAAATTAGAGATTTGGAAATTCATAATATCTTATAAAAACGGTTACAACTATATTGTTTTCACTTGTGATTGAATGCGAAGCTAAAAATATGAACTAGCCGACCAATCAGCGCGCGCTTGACGGCAGGGGGCAGAGTCTACGCCTGTCGTAAGGACTTATCCCCTCTCCAGGTAAGAACCGGTCAATATAAATAGAGGCCGCCGTCATTTCATGAGCAGTCAGACTTTAGTTCGAAGATGGATCTGATGGTGAATGAAGCGATGCTTGAAGACGGTCTGCCTAGGTGCTCGACGTCTATTCGGAGGTCGATGTACCAACCAAGACCTAACTGTAGCTGCGCTAGTGATAACGAGGGTTATTCTAGGTTCCGCTGCAGGTTGGACTTGGAAGGCGTGGCTCCAAGGCTTCGGGGGTCACCATGCGCAATTCCAGGGGTGCTCTCTGGACTCATCAGGAAGTAAATGTCCTGAAAAAAAAACCGGTTCTTTTCAGAGCCACTAATTTATCTGCAATGAAAAAAGATTATCTGTTAGCCCTAATTATATTGTCATTATAGATTTGAAAATTCATAATCTCTTGAAAATCGCTTTTTTTCAGAGCCACTGATTTATATTCAACCGAAGAATATCCGTTAGCCCTAGTGATATTAAAATTAGAGATTTGGAAATTCATAATCTCTTATAAAAACGGTTACAACTATATTTTTTTCAGTTGTGATTGACTGCGAAGCTAAAAATATGAACTAGCCGACCAATCAGCGCGCGCTTGACGGCAGGGGGCAGAGTCTACGCCTGTCGTAAGGACTTATCCCCTCTCCAGGTAAGAACCGGTCAATATAAATAGAGGCCGCCGTCATTTCATGAGCAGTCAGACTTTAGTTCGAAGATGGATCTGATGGTGAATGAAGCGATGCTTGAAGACGGTCTGCCTAGGTGCTCGACGCCTATTCGGAGGTCGATGTACCAACCAAGACCTAACTGTAGCAGCGCTAGTGATAACGAGGGTTATTCTAGGTTCCGCTGCAGGTTGGACTTGGAAGGCGTGGCTCCAAGGCTTCGGGGGTCACCATGCGCAATTCCAGGGGTGCTCTCTCGACTCATCAGGAAGTAAATGTCCTGAAAAAAAAACGGTTCTTTTCAGAGCCACTAATTTATCTGCAATGAAAAAAGATTATCTGTTAGCCCTAATTATATTGTCATTATAGATTTGAAAATTCATAATCTCTTGAAAATCGCTTTTTTTCAGAGCCACTGATTTATATTCAACCGAAGAATATCCGTTAGCCCTAGTGATATTGAAATTAGAGATTTGGAAATTCATAATATCTTATAAAAACGGTTACAACTATATTGTTTTCAGTTGTGATTGAATGCGAAGCTAAAAATATGAACTAGCCGACCAATCAGCGCGCGCTTGACGGCAGGGGGCAGAGTCTACGCCTGTCGTAAGGACTTATCCCCTCTCCAGGTAAGAACCGGTCAATATAAATAGAGGCCGCCGTCATTTCATGAGCAGTCAGTCTTTAGTTCGAAGATGGATCTGATGGTGAATGAAGCGATGCTTGAAGACGGTCTGCCTAGGTCCTCGACGCCTATTCGGAGGTCGATGTACCAACCAAGACCTAACTGTAGCAGTGCTAGTGATAACGAGGGTTATTCTAGGTTCCGCTGCAGGTTGGACTTGGGAGGCGTGGCTCTAAGGCTTCGGGGGTCACCATGCGCAATTCCAGGGGTGCTCTCTGGACTTATCAGGAAGTAAATGTCCTGAAAAAAAACGGTTCTTTTCAGAGCCACTAATTTATCTGCAATGAAAAAAGATTATCTGTTAGACCTAATGATATTGTCATTATAGATTTGAAACTTCATAATCTCTTGAAAAACGCTTTTTTTCAGAGCCACTGATTTATATTCAACGGAAGAATATCCGTTAGCCCTAGTGATATTAAAATCAGAGATTTGGAAATTCATAATCTCTTATAAAAACGGTTACAACTATATTTTTTTCAGTTGTGATTGACTGCGAAGCTAAAAATATGAACTAGCCGACCAATCAGCGCGCGCTTGACGGCAGGGGGCAGAGTCTACGCCTGTCGTAAGGACTTATCCCCTCTCCAGGTAAGAACCGGTCAATATAAATAGAGGCCGCCGTCATTTCATGAGCAGTCAGACTTTAGTTCGAAGATGGATCTGATGGTGAATGAAGCGATGCTTGAAGACGGTCTGCCTAGGTGCTCGACGCCTATTCGGAGGTCGATGTACCAACCAAGACCTAACTGTAGCAGCGCTAGTGATAACGAGGGTTATTCTAGGTTCCGCTGCAGGTTGGACTTGGGAGGCGTGGCTCCAAGGCTTCGGGGGTCACCATGCGCAATTCCGGGGGTGCTCTCTGGACTCATCAGGAAGTAAATGTCCTGAAAAAAAAACGGTTCTTTTCAGAGCCACTAATTTATCTGCAATGAAAAAGATTATCTGTTAGCCCTAATTATATTGTCATTATAGATTTGAAAATTCATAATCTCTTGAAAATCGCTTTTTTTCAGAGCCACTGATTTATATTCAACCGAAGAATATCCGTTAGCCCTAGTGATATTAAAATTAGAGATTTGGAAATTCATAATCTCTTATAAAAACGGTTACAACTATATTTTTTTCAGTTGTGATTGACTGCGAAGCTAAAAATATGAACTAGCCGACCAATCAGCGCGCGCTTGACGGCAGGGGGCAGAGTCTACGCCTGTCGTAAGGACTTATCCCCTCTCCAGGTAAGAACCGGTCAATATAAATAGAGGCCGCCGTCATTTCATGAGCAGTCAGACTTTAGTTCGAAGATGGATCTGATGGTGAATGAAGCGATGCTTGAAGACGGTCTGCCTAGGTGCTCGACGCCTATTCGGAGGTCGATGTACCAACCAAGACCTAACTGTAGCAGCGCTAGTGATAACGAGGGTTATTCTAGGTTCCGCTGCAGGTTGGACTTGGAAGGCGTGGCTCCAAGGCTTCGGGGGTCACCATGCGCAATTCCAGGGGTGCTCTCTGGACTCATCAGGAAGTAAATGTCCTGAAAAAAAACGGTTCTTTTCAGAGCCACTAATTTATCTGCAATGAAAAAAGATTATCTGTTAGCCCTAATTATATTGTCATTATAGATTTGAAAATTCATAATCTCTTGAAAATCGCTTTTTTTCAGAGCCACTGATTTATATTCAACCGAAGAATATCCGTTAGCCCTAGTGATATTGAAATTAGAGATTTGGAAATTCATAATATCTTATAAAAACGGTTACAACTATATTGTTTTCAGTTGTGATTGAATGCGAAGCTAAAAATATGAACTAGCCGACCAATCAGCGCGCGCTTGACGGCAGGGGCAGAGTCTACGCCTGTCGTAAGGACTTATCCCCTCTCCAGGTAAGAACCGGTCAATATAAATAGAGGCCGCCGTCATTTCATGAGCAGTCAGTCTTTAGTTCGAAGATGGATCTGATGGTGAATGAAGCGATGCTTGAAGACGGTCTGCCTAGGTCCTCGACGCCTATTCGGAGGTCGATGTACCAACCAAGACCTAACTGTAGCAGTGCTAGTGATAACGAGGGTTATTCTAGGTTCCGCTGCAGGTTGGACTTGGGAGGCGTGGCTCCAAGGCTTCGGGGGTCACCATGCGCAATTCCAGGGGTGCTCTCTGGACTTATCAGGAAGTAAATGTCCTGAAAAAAAACGGTTCTTTTCAGAGCCACTAATTTATCTGCAATGAAAAAAGATTATCTGTTAGCCCTAATTATATTGTCATTATAGACTTGAAAATTCATAATCTCTTGAAAAACGCTTTTTTTCAGAGCCACTGATTTATATTCAACGGAAGAATATCCGTTAGCCCTAGTGATATTAAAATTAGAGATTTGGAAATTCATAATCTCTTATAAAACGGTTACAACTATATTTTTTTCAGTTGTGATTGACTGCGAAGCTAAAATATGAACTAGCCGACCAATCAGCGCGCGCTTGACGGCAGGGGGCAGAGTCTACGCCTGTCGTAAGGACTTATCCCCTCTCCAGGTAAGAACCGGTCAATATAAATAGAGGCCGCCGTCATTTCATGAGCAGTCAGACTTTAGTTCGAAGATGGATCTGATGGTGAATGAAGCGATGCTTGAAGACGGTCTGCCTAGGTGCTCGACGCCTATTCGGAGGTCGATGTACCAACCAAGACCTAACTGTAGCAGCGCTAGTGATAACGAGGGTTATTCTAGGTTCCGCTGCAGGTTGGACTTGGGAGGCGTGGCTCCAAGGCTTCGGGGGTCACCATGCGCAATTCCGGGGGTGCTCTCTGGACTCATCAGGAAGTAAATGTCCTGAAAAAAAAACGGTTCTTTTCAGAGCCACTAATTTATCTGCAATGAAAAAAGATTATCTGTTAGCCCTAATTATATTGTCATTATAGATTTGAAAATTCATAATCTCTTGAAAATCGCTTTTTTTCAGAGCCACTGATTTATATTCAACCGAAGAATATCCGTTAGCCCTAGTGATATTGAAATTAGAGATTTGGAAATTCATAATATCTTATAAAAACGGTTACAACTATATTGTTTTCAGTTGTGATTGAATGCGAAGCTAAAATATGAACTAGCCGACCAATCAGCGCGCGCTTGACGGCAGGGGGCAGAGTCTACGCCTGTCGTAAGGACTTATCCCTCTCCAGGTAAGAACCGGTCAATATAAATAGAGGCCGCCGTCATTTCATGAGCAGTCAGTCTTTAGTTCGAAGATGGATCTGATGGTGAATGAAGCGATGCTTGAAGACGGTCTGCCTAGGTCCTCGACGCCTATTCGGAGGTCGATGTACCAACCAAGACCTAACTGTAGCAGCGCTAGTGATAACGAGGGTTATTCTAGGTTCCGCTGCAGGTTGGACTTGGGAGGCGTGGCTCCAAGGCTTCGGGGGTCACCATACGCAATTCCAGGGGTGCTCTCTGGACTCATCAGAAGTAAATGTCCTGAAAAAAAACGGTTCTTTCAGAGCCACTAATTTATCTGCAATGAAAAAAGATTATCTGTTAGACCTAATGATATTGTCATTATAGATTTGAAACTTCATAATCTCTTGAAAAACGCTTTTTTTCAGAGCCACTGATTTATATTCAACGGAAGAATATCCGTTAGCCCTAGTGATATTAAAATTAGAGATTTGGAAATTCATAATCTCTTATAAAAACGGTTACACTATATTTGTTTCAGTTGTGATTGACTGCGAAGCTAAAAATATGAACTAGCCGACCAATCAGCGCGCGCTTGACGGCAGGGGGCAGAGTCTACGCCTGTCGTAAGGACTTATCCCCTCTCCAGGTAAGAACCGGTCAATATAAATAGAGGCCGCCGTCATTTCATGAGCAGTCAGACTTTAGTTCGAAGATGGATCTGATGGTGAATGAAGCGATGCTTGAAGACGGTCTGCCTAGGTGCTCGACGCCTATTCGGAGGTCGATGTACCAACCAAGACCTAACTGTAGCAGCGCTAGTGATAACGAGGGTTATTCTAGGTTCCGCTGCAGGTTGGACTTGGGAGGCGTGGCTCCAAGGCTTCGGGGGTCACCATGCGCAATTCCAGGGGTGCTCTCTGGACTCATCAGGAAGTAAATGTCCTGAAAAGAAAAACGGTTCTTTTCAGAGCCACTAATTTATCTGCAATGAAAAAAGATTATCTGTTAGCCCTAATGATATTGTCATTATAGATTTGAAACT
>CAVLJG010000011.1:7667-31078 GCA_963669975.1 Acanthoscelides obtectus
AAAAATTTATGTCAATCGAATAATCCATCGTTGTTTTATTGCAATTTAAAGTTCTATACCTCTGAAAAAAAAAACACCCTGTACTACTACTGAAAGGCTAATCAAGGACCGAAATACTATTATCCTGCATCTTGCTGAAAAATAAAGTTTCTATCAGGTGATAAAATTGGAATTGATATTGGCAAATTGGTTTACTTTTCAAGAGACAGTTTTCATGAAACGCTTCATTGTTGTTTCTTATAACCCGGTATCTTATAACCCACACAAACATCATATTTGATTCAACGCTAAAAATGATCTTTTTTCAGTCTTTGTGAGTCCACATTGGCCGTTTCTTAGCCCACGCAAATCGCCCTTTATTTTGTTTTTTCGTAAGCAACGGCTTTTCCTTTGCCTAAAGCAAAGATTTTATTGAATAAATATGCCAAATGTCCCTTAAATGCAACCTACGAACCTAATAAAAATGTAAACCAAACTTATGAATCCACGGACGACACATTTCTCGTGAAATATTACCTGCTGTTTCTTCATTCCATTTTGTTGTTATGTTCCTTAAATTACCTCGACGACCAGCTTTACAAATACGAACAAAACATCTTTGCATTCTAGGACTGATCTTACGTGGCCTACCAACACCGTGTCCTAAAACTTGAGTTACTCGTGTGTCTCCATACTTTTTTACAATATTTGCCACCGTAGACTTTGTGATATTTATTTGTTTAGCAATATCCCGAGAAATCTTTCCTTGATGAACCAATTTTGTGATTAAAACGCTGATTGCACCGTTTAGTGCTTTAATCTTTGATCAAAATGTCAAACACTTTTTCGATTCCATAGCTTGCTATTGTTTTCTTTTCAATATCGTGACATAACATTTATGTGTCAATCAATACTATTCGTCATTATTCGTCAGAGCGGTCCGGTAGACCTTTCCTCTTAGTTAAAAGTCTCGTCGGTCTGTAGTCTGGCTACCCAGATACCAATATGTTTAAGGGGAAAAGAGAAAGACGGAAAGAAAGGAAGGAAGAATAGAGCAAAGAAAAGAAATAAATCATTTGAAATATCTTAAGTATTATTGTTTTTGACTACTCGAATTATTTTGTAACTCCAAAAAATAATTTTGATCGGTTTCGTATACTGAATAATTTTGGGTGGTATGAATTTACAATTTAATTTTGATCACAGTGCGAGGCGCGGCCTGGAATGTTTGCGAATTTGCTCGACTGTGAAGTCTACTGATTCACGCCACAGAGCATTGCTGTGCGATTCCGCTTGATTATAACGCCATTGGGCCTGTTGTTTTACATAATCCCTTAGATATGGAACATCAAGATCTCTGTGAATGGTCTCGTTTGACACGTACCAAGGGGCGTTAGTAATTGTGCGTAGGATTCTGTTTTGTAGGACTTGCAGTCTCTGCATGTGCGTCTTGGCAAGAAAAACACCAAGCCGCGCATGCGTAGGTGATTGCGGGTCTTATGACCATTTTATACAACCGAATCTTGTTGATCAAACTTAATTTTGAATTTCTGCACAACAAAGGATAAAACTGCCGAAAGGTAATTTGGAATTTTGTTTCAAAATATCAGTATGTTTCTGCCAGGTCAACCCTTGTCAATGATGACTCCAAGATACCTGACAGATGGCTCCCATGGTATACGAGTTCCATTCACTGATATCTCTGAGGGGGCACTGCAACATTTTTTAGTACAATAGATTCCCTGCGTTTTCGAAGTATTAATTTTGATCAACCACCAATCCGCCCACTCCAATACTTCCTCCACCGTACTCTGTAGCCTGTCGTGAACCAGTTACCAGAACAAGACTGGGGTAGCAATGCAGTGTCGTCAGCATAGAGATAGACGTCACAGTTGCTGGGGCAAGGGACGTCATGTCTATAAAGTGAATAAAGGATTGGTCCTAAGACCGGCTCTGTTGACAACACATTGTTAATTTTGATCCGAAACTTCCTTCCATCTAGAAAAGATTCAACAGTTTTAAAGCCAAAATGGAAAACCCTTTTGGATGAGCTTATACAAGAGGCCCATGTGCCACACCTTGTCAAATGCCTTTGATACATCTAAAAGCAAGATACCAGTACTTTTGTCCAGGGTGAACCCCCTGGTTACATGCTCCACCAGTCTAACTGCCTGTAGCGCCGTACTATGCTCAGACCGAAAGCCGAATTGCACGTCAGGAATCACATGGTGATCTGTCCAAAAATTCTCAAGGGGACGATAAATCACCTTTTCAGCGAGCTTAGAAAGAGCTGACAGCAGACTAATGGCACGGTAATCCTGAGGGAATATCGAACCTGCCTTCTTTGGGATCATGATGACTTCAGCGACCTTCCACGCCTTAGGAAAGTAATGAGTTCTGAGCATTGCATTAACTATTGCCACCAGATAAGTCAAAGCTTCGAGCAAAAGCAACTTCAGTGCTTTGTTGGTGTTTTGATCCTCTACAGGTGCTTTACGCACCTTTAGGTCCTTAATGTGGCCTTCGAGCTCTGCTGGTGTGCAAAACGGAATCTCAGACGATTCCATTGATGTACTATGCTGAGATTCGTGTGAAGAGTCTTCCGCAGAAAAATCTTCTAAAAGGAGTCACCGATGTTGTATCACCATTCGCTCTGATGTATCTCCTGACGGATCTTACAATTTGTCGTTCCTGGCCAAGGTCATTGTCCAGATCATAATTGGGAGAGAACTGCCTTTCCATGACGTCAGAAAAAACCTCGACTTTATCAAAACTATGCATCCAGGATGATGAATATGTGGTAGTTGTTCTTGCTTTCCGTTTCTGAGCGATTTTGCCACTTTCCAGATAGGAATACTTGATTCAAGCATTCCCGCCGGAAAGCCGCTCCACTGCTCATTGCGGAATTATTGGAGTGCATTTCTCACTCCATGGACGAGATTCGTCGCTCTACGAATGTCATCAGGGTGACAGGCCTTATTGCTTGCTTAATCGCAGCCCTCTTTTCAGAAATTTTCCGACGAATGTCAGCAGGGAGAGTCAATCAATATTAGTTTGACTTTATATTTCAATATCATATTACCGTGCTGCCTTACATGCCATGTAATATCCAAAGAACGCAGTATCCCATTTTTTATATTTTTCATGATTACTATACTTCCTTGTCAGTGGCGTGGGGAATTAAAAAGTCTAGTCAAACAAACAGCAGTGCGTGTGTGAGGCGCACAATATGCTGTATTACTTGTGTAATGAATGGACGATACTTTCTATCGAGCAGGATTTTTCGCCAAACGCAATATTTTTGTGGTTGAAGGATGTGTAAAGGAGATAGCTGTCTTCTTGCAGAAAGAAGGATATACTAATTTCTCAGAAACTATCAATGCTACTGCGAATTTTGAATGAAGTCCGCAGCTGCCTACCGGATTCTTTATAATTTAAATCCTTCAAAGAAATTTTGCTTCGTAATATTTTTTCTTTTTTCACAGTGGCGGTTTCCTTTGACCGACAGAATGGAGAAGCTTATTAAAAAATCAAGGGGCGCACCGTTGCGAGTAATTTCCTAATGAGATAATGGAAATTAGATATATTGTTTCAGCTTTTCTTTAAGAGTCTCCGACAACCGGAAATTTAATATCTTTGAGATCATAGAGTAGGTTTGAGATTAACTACATATACTATTACTTAAGAGACATTGCCTGATTCATTATTTTATCTAGAGGAATTAACGGAAGCTGATGTACTGAAGTCTCTCTCTAAGCTTCAAAATAAACTTACGTCTGGTAGAGATCAAATACCTAGTTTTATTATTAAAGATTGTGCTCATGTTTTCGTCAAGCCGATGCTGATAATTTTCAATGCTATATTAAAAAGTGGAATTTTTCCTGATGTTTGGAAGATAGCTAAGGTGTGTCCGGTCCTGAAAGATGGTGACAAATCTGATGTACTCAACTATAGAGCTATAAGCTTTTTGAACAACTTTGCAAAGGCTTTTGAAATGGCCGTTTACTCTTTTATCTTCGAGAACGTTAAAAGCTAATTACTCCATCACAACATGGTTTCATCAAAGGTAGATCCACTACGTCAAATTTAATGACAATTACGCAGTATATAGCAGAATCGTTAGACAAGAAACAACAAGTCGATGTTATTTACATGGATTTCAGCAAGGCTTTCGATAAATTAAATCATCATCTTCTTGTGGATAGCCTTCATTATTTCGGCCTTAGTGACTCGTTAGTCGGTCTTTTAAGCTCATATCTTTCTAATAGGACGCAATATGTTTACTATAATGGTTATTCTCCAGCAAATTATACTGTTCCCTCTGGAGTACCGCAAGGTTCAAACCTAGGTCCCTTGCTGTTTTTATTCTTCATAAATAACCTAGTCGCTTCACTAAAGTGTGAATGTCTACTATTTGCTGATGATCTGAAAACCTACACCAAAATTACAAATTTGGAGAGCTGTATTTCCCTTCAGGACGATCTGCATACCATCAGACAGTGGTGCGACAATAATATTCTCTTCTTAAATATTTCCAAATGTAACGTATGTTCATATTGTCGTAAAATGAACCCGATTATGTTTGATTACTCCATAAATAATGCGGTTTTGGAGAGAACAACAGAGACTAAAGATCTTGGTGTAACATTTTCCTGTAGATTGGACTTTTTTGTCCATGTAGCACGCGTCACTTTCGAAGCGACACGGATTCTGGGTCTCATAATGCACAACTGCCGATCTTTTTCCAACGAAGCGGCACTAAAAGCTCTTTTTATTTCACTGGTGTGACCAAAACTTGAGTATGCCTGTTTGATATGGAACCCTTTCTATGCGTATTATATAAGCATCTTAGAAAATGTGCAGAGGAAATTTCTTAAATTCTGTGTTTATAAAATCGATGGCACATATCCAGAAAGGGGGGTCTCTCAATTTGTTCTGCTGCGTCGTTTTGAACTAGAGTCTCTACAGTTAAGACGTTCCACTGCTGGCCTATCATTCCTTCATAAGCTTTTGCATGACAGAACTTCCCCAGAGGTTGAATTTCTATATTCCACGGTTAAATACGAGAAGAACTCTAACTTTCTACTGCAGTACCTCCCGTACAAACGTATTATTTTATTCTCCGCTACATTCTATATGCCACAATTATAATTCCATAGCAGACAGTTCTGACATTAATTTTGATTGTATCAGTAAGATCGTGTCGAATTTCAGGTACTATTATAATAGCTAGTTCTATTTTTTAAATTAGTTTTAGGTATACATTACATGTATGAATTATTTTATTATTTAATTATTATGACCATGATATTGTTCTTTAATTGGAATAGTTCTGTTGGGCAATAATGTATAAATAAATAAATAAATAAATAAATAAATAAATAAATAAATAAATAAATAAATAAATAAATAAATAAATAAATAAATAAATAAATAAATAAATAAATAAATAAATAAATAAATAAATAAATAATAAATAAATAATAAATAAATAATAATAAATAATTTGGTCAGTATTTGATCCAGGATTCCCGTATATCCGAGAATAGAAAATACTGAAGATAAACCAACGTTTTTGATGGATACTGAAAAGAGTCAACGTAAACTTTTACCTCGAGTTTTATTCACTTTCTTTATGAGTCTAAAAGTTGTAAGAAAAGCTCTTTACTTTAGCGTTATAAATCGTTAATTTACGTTTCCTCATTTCAGTGTCACGAGATTATCTAGTGGAAGCCAAGTACGCTTAAAAAATTTATGAACATTAACTTATTAAATCACTTCCGAACTTTTTACTGGATTAATATGATGACAATTTGTCTTTTTTTTGTAACCTTCCAGTATCACGAGCTAAGCAGAACTGTACCATTAATGAATATTTTCTTCCATTTCTGTTCCTCGTTCAATTTATTCCTATTTATTAATTCGGTTCACAGAGAAAATAATATACACCTATATATCTGTTTGTCACTTTGGTAGGCAAACTGCCCGAGTATGCACTACAAATATGTAGTTTCAGCAACAAAGACTGCCATGTGAGTATACAGGGTGTCCCGAAAAAAGTATGCGGTTTCTAGAGCTTAAAATAGGAAGAAAAGTTTATATAAACATAGGTCGACAAACGTCCTCTAAGGGCGCTACGGTCTTTTAAAGGGGCTCCCCTGAAGATGGTTTTTCTTTAATATTTCCAAAACGTGTTGAGATAAAGACATAAAATTTGGTATTCTAGCCTAGTTTTTTATGCTGGATTTAAAAATATCAACAATATTAGACAGTTGTGTTTGGAAGCGTATGTAACAGGGACGGTTATTTTAGCCCCAAAATTTTTGTGTGATTCTATTTATGAAATTCAATTTTAGAATTTCTACATAAAAAAGGTACTCTTATTGAATATCGATAAATTGTGCCATTTAAAAAAAATGTGTCACATGATAGGAAATGTACTGCGAATTTAAATGAATTTTTGATTATACATAGTTAGCCATGACTGCAAACAAAAGTTGTTTTGATTTGTTATGACTTATTTTGACGTTAAGCTGACATTGTTAGCAGTGTAAAATTACTAGATTAAAATCAAAATTTTTATTAAATCGATTTAAAATGCCAAGATTTACAGACAGAGAACTGACTGACATTTTGTGTACGGGTTTTGCAATGGCAGTTCATTGGCAGCCGTAAGAGAATATCAAAGAAGATTTCCCAATCGCATAGTACCTGGACGTCGAATGTTTACTGATGTTCACCGGAATTTGTCAAACCATGGAAGTTTTCAGCGCATGCAGGGCTCAGGAAGGCCACTGCGAAATCATCGTATGGATATTGCTTTAAATATGTTTGAAAATAATCCGCAAATAAGCATACGAAATGTTTCAGAAAATATGGATATACCTCGATCAATAGTAAGAAAAATTTATGAATACCTATTTGATAGTTATCCTAAAAATAATAATTTTAGATAGGAAGAATGACAAGAATGGATTACATCCTTATCATTTTAAACGGGTGCAGCACTTAACGGAGGCAGATTTTTTACCACGAATCGAGTTTTGCCAGTGGATATTAGCAAATGAAAACACTATTCCTAGAATATTATGGTCGGATGAGTCAATATTTACTAGGAATGGTGCTTTTAAGTTCCATAACATGCATCACTGGTCAGATGAAAATTCAAAAGTTGTTCGTCGTACAAATTTCCAACATAGATCTTCATTGAACTTATGGGCAGGAGTAATTGGGGATCAAGTAATTGGGTCTATTGTACTTCCCAATCGTCTTAATTCAGAGGTGTATCAGAACTTTCTTCAGAGTGAGCTCATGGATATAATACCATTGGATGTGCGCCAGCAGTTTCACGAAAATATGTTTTTTCAACATGATGGCGCCCCTGCACCTTTTGGACGCAATGTTCGAAATTGGTTGAATGTCAATTTTCCAGACAGGTGGTTAGGCCGAGGAGGTCCTATAGCGTGGCCGCCACGTTCACCTGACCTAAATCCATTGGATTTCTATTTCAGGGTTCATTAAAAGACCTAGTTTACTCGACTGAAGTAAATAATCAAGAAGATTTACTTCAAAGAATCCATCAGGCTGCAAATGAAATAAGAAGAAAAAGGTTTTCCAGTTTTCGGGCTACACAATCATTAGTTCGTCGAGCGAGACTCTGTATCAAACAAAATGGGAATTTATTTGAACACTTATTGTAATGCTAGTTTTAAGTATATCCAACTGTATATCTTCTTTTTTAAACAAATTTCAATTTCGTTCGTAGAAAAAGATTTATTTCTTTTGTTTTTGCCTAAATGTATGTTGCAATAGAAATGTATATTTATTTAATATTTACCAATTATTAAATTAGTTTTTTTGTTGTCATGGTTAATTATTCAACAATTCATTTAAATTCGCAGTACATTTCCTATCATGTGACAAATTTTTTAGTTTGATTTTATTCAAAAATGGCACAATTTATCGATATTCAATAAGAGTACCTTTTTTATGTAAAAAACCCTAAACTTTCAAATTCTAAAAATGGATTTCAAAAATAGAATCACACAAAAATTTTGGGGCTCAAATAACCTGAGTCCGTCCCTGTTACATACGCTTCCAAACAGACCTGTCTAAAGCTGTTAATATTTTTAAATCCAGCATAAAAAACTAGGTTAGAATACAAAATTTTATGTTTTTATCTCAACATGTTTCGGAAATATTAAGGAAAAACCATCTTCAGGGGAGCCTCTTTAAAAGACCGTAGCGCCCTTAGGGGACGTTTGTCGACCTATGTTCATATAAACTTTTCTTAGTATTTTAAGCTCTAGAAAACGCTGCTAGAATATTGCACACTTTTTTCGGGACACCCTATATAGACCCCCCCCCCCTTCTAACTTATTCGAATTCGTTGGTAGGCACCAAGACCCGCCGAAACTAGTATTTGTCTGACCTACTCAATTATTTTTGAGGCGAGAATTTCCATTTCAAAAATCTTTAATTACAGTCTGTTTTGGTCTATCCCTGAAAACATGTACTTCCTATCTAACAATCCTCAAAGGACTACATCGATAGGATTTCTATGACACGTGCTTTGGGCACATTTTCCTTTTCTCTTGCAAGAGATCATTACATAGTTCACAATGGGATAATAAATCCATCCTCGAGAATAATGATCCCGAGGCATATCCGGGAACGGGAACTGAAGCTCTGTTCCCTCTTTATGACGACTCCCATCCAGCAAGTTATAACACGCCCAGGACCAGCGTATCAATAACGCTTGGGTGCTTCTCAGAAACTACAGGAGCGGATTCGGTATAATTTCATACCTCATAAAGCAGTAATTGAAAACAGGAAATACGGAACATTGTATTTATGGGGAGCATTAGTCAACTTGTTAGACAATGAAAAAATATAATCCGGTGGTGAGGTAAACATAACACAGGCCTTTTACATAATGCTACGAGTATTAGCGAGTGTGTGTCATGGTATACAAGGGTTGATCTATATGCTTCGTCAATAGTCAATTTGCAATAAAGCTATATTTCCTTTATATATTATTTTAATTTTTATACATAATCTCTGTTAATATACAGTGTGTCCCAGATTCACCTCTCTATACAGGGATCTCGGCTCCTGTTATACCTACAGCAAAGATTAAAAATAGAAAGTTTTAGAGGAAACTTATTTCTTTCGATAGCCGGCGTCAGATTTATGATCGGTCAATTGGTTTTGAAAATATCAGCAAAAAACCGAAAATGACGAAATTTGTTTTTTGCCAGTAAATCTAAAATGGTTAATTTGACAGGTATCAAAATGTGACATTTTTGAAGAAAAATAGCATGAAATGTCTCTTATTTTCCAGCAACCCGCCTCAACTTTCATTTTTCTTATGGCCATCATATTGGATTTTTTGATATTTGAAAGGAGTGTAAAATTTCCAGTCTCATGATGTCTCACAAGTGCATAGAATATTGGAGTATATCACCCCACGTAAAGTTATTTATTAGTTTCTTCTAAGGAGGCCATGATTAACTTGTCGGAAAATAACATTACTGAGTGAGGCATAAAAACACATAAAGGCCTTGAATTTTCAATAGAATAGTAACGTTAATATCGACTTATCAACAAGTTAAATGTTTTGGGACAAATTCTCAACTATGAGTGTGTTAAAAAAACAAGTCAGAAAAATCGTCGTAAATTTATTTTACACTTGAACAAACAAACATTTTACAAGGGTGAAAGGTCAGGGGATCTGGGAGGCCAATATATTGAACCATTTGATGAAATTATTTTTCTGCTCTTAAGAAGTTCCTGACTTGAATGGTGTTGTGAGCCGGACATCCATTCTGTTGAAACCAAGTTCTTCTAAACTCATCTACCTTTAGACTAGGAGTCAGTCAGTAGCTCACAGGACTCCAAACTTTGTACATCTTCTGAAAATGCCAACCACTCGTGTTTGCGAAACGTCAAGTAAAAATACCTATTACCCAAAATCAATCAAATAACATTGGATGATGGCCGCGAAAGCCTTTCGCATTTCAAATCATGGCCTCATTGGAAAAAATTAATACATAACATTACGTGTGATGATATTTCAATGATAGTCCAATCTTTTATGAACTTCACTAGGCTGGAAATTTTACGATCTTTCCAAAAATCGAAAAATCCAATATGGCGGACAAACTAAACATGCTGCTTTCGTTTGTCCAACCATCGACAGTTGTTCACGGGAGCCTTGCTGATGTTTTGCCAAAAGCAGGTTGTTTATGGTCCTGCGTGCTTAGTTTGCTCAATGGAGAGTAGATCACATCAACTATAACGTCAAGTCAAAAGCCACTAGTGGAAATCGGCTATCAAACGCAATATCAGATGTTTACAGTTCCAGCCAGCCAGATACTCTTGCGGTAACATGTGGCGCTTTGTCTAATTTCGATAGTTAACATTCAATATTACTTATTCTACTATCAACAACATCCATCAAATGAGCATCTGCACCAAGCCACTAAAATCGGTATTCTAGTTTGCAAATACGAAAAACACTATCATTATCTACAAAACCTCACTTCGACACACTCTTCACCAGTATATTACCGAAACTCATTTTATCAAAAAATGTGCTAATTCCAAACTGAACGAAATCGCTGTGAACACTCGACCGCAGTTATTTTCATTCGCACTAAAACACCTCTTTGCCTCTTTCTGCATTAATTTTTGATAAAATTCAAATTAAAATTTAAATATGTAGCAGCTGGCAAAGTGCAATAAAAATTGCATCCGACGTATAATGGGGAGCGCGTAAGAGAAAGAACCGTAGCGACCGGAGAGAAACTGATACCGTCTAATGTAAATTTCAACGTTTTATCGGGTTATGTGCGCTTTTAGGGTTCTTTTACAGTCCAAGGGAGCTTAAATTAGAAGTTGATGGGGATGGGAATCAAATGGAGTAGATTGTATGCCGTTCATTTTCACTTGTAAATTGCTAGAAGGTTTTTTAACTGAGCTGAACCTATTTAATGTTCCCCTCTGCGACCATAACCAACCGTATACATCGTTGTACGCCCCAGCTGTTTATAATAATAATAGCAGTAATCGTAGTATTAGTAGTAGTGCCGTTCTTCATTGGTAACATCGTTCCGGTACCGCTTTCGCATTGCTTCAGAAACGGTGCTGCCAGCCTCACGTCGTGTACCTAAGTAACAGCTTGCACACTCTTATTTTGGACTTCTTCCACATACGTTGCGATGGGATTCCAAAACCCGTCGTTCCTTACCGTCAACTTTACAATTTCTCTCGGGATCAGTCCCTCACTTACTTGCAATTCGACAAGCTGTTTCCTGGAATTCCATCTGAGGCAGTGAAATAATCTGATGCCGGTAGTGAAAAACTGAGAGAGTTAAAAATTAACCTCTCCTTGGAGCCTGTTATACCACACTTCTATGTCCGGGATGAGTAACTGGTTCCATGTTGCCACATGTTCCTGCTGTCTCCATTGTTCTTGCCATTTACGTAGAGTGATGATTCTAGCTTGTGCGTTAGTTATTGGATCCCTACGTTTGCGACTGTTGTACGGTAGCACCTTTCGTTGGCTAGCACATCTTTTTTTGATATACTCGCAACTACCGAGATTGTCCGATTCGCGCTGGCTACACGAAGTGCAGCTACCCGCTGTACTGACGCCAGACTCTTCCGATACTTCTGCACGTCTAAAGCATCTGCCCATACTTCAGCGCCATACAACATTATCGAATGCGCAACATACATGAGCGTTCGTCTCTTGCTCGCCCTAGGTCCATTTATGTTGGGCATAAGTCTGGATAGCGATGCGACCATTTTAGTTGCCTGTGTGCCGCTGCTTGGATATGTTTGAAATGCGTTTGCCTCGCGTCCATTATCTTCCCTAGATATTTAAACGGTCACACCATCAAGAGCGACTTGCAAGGGTGTCGGAAATTTGTTCCGTCTTGTCAGCGCTACTAGCCCTGTTTTAATAACGGCTAGCTGTAGACCATGCAACTTAAGCCAGTCGCGCACCTGCGTCACTATGTACTACACCCTATTTTTTGCGTCTTCTGGGTCTCTGAATTTGGAATTGTGGTAGCCCGTCAATATATGCATCAAGACACACATACACATAAACATATACACGTAGGTAGCTAGCTGACAAAATCAAAAGTTATGTAAAAAAGATATTCAAAAATATCCACTTTTAACAGTATCAACATCTACAATTTGAGAAATAGTATAAAAACATGTATCACTTAGATAATTAAAAACCAATAGCCTTGACGAATACTTGGTATTTCAAATGATTGATAAACTGTCCTTTTAATTATGATGGGCTACGTCTATCCGTTCTTGGAGCTCAACTGTCATACAATATTCGTCAGAAAGCGTACGGGCCTGCCTACACTTTTAACATAAGGGTTGCAGAACTTTTTTTAGGTGGCAGTAGTCGCCTCCTTGTGGCTTGAAAAATTTAAACTTTTATGTCAGTTCATCTGACCATTATACTACAATAATAAAAAATTGCAATGTCCCTGTCTAATTATTATTAATAATAATCAACCATTTTTTGCCCAAAATACTGTTGCTTCCACTAACTAGATTATGATTCCTTACATCAGACCAAGATTTATGAAGACTTCTTACTAGACTAGGCAAGTTTTTTGGATGTTCCTCAACATGGCCTAAGAGATTGGTATGCGGTAACTCGGCAAATTTCTCTGAACCATTTTTTTGAGTACATTACAAAAAGTAGTATATTCTGAACAGGGATGAAGTTTGAAAAACAAAAAAATATAACCATTTTCATTGCCTAAAAGCTCTATTAAAAATGTCTAAATTCAAGCTCAATTTTTTCTCTATTCTCATAGGGAAAGTATTGTTAATCGCAAATCGTTCTGTAAGTCGAAACCTCCATATCCAAACTGTTTATACCATCACCTGGTAGTCTAGAGAGATAGTGCAATCTCGTTTTATAAACATCTTATTGAGGCATTATTGGCGAGATGAAGCATATCGAAATTTATAGAAACTAATCGCACGAATGTTAGAGGTGACATGTCGGAACTGCCACATGAGTCTATACAGCAAAGTTCTAACGAATATTGACGACGTACATGTGTTCGACTAAACTTATCCGATTTTGGCTTAAATTCAATTTGAACGATAATACTTAGCGAGTGACCTACGTAGTTAAAAACCAGACGTTCGACAAAAAAATCCGCATTCAAATCGGTTCTTTTGTTAGAGATCTACGAGGTCACAGACATATACACTGACACACAGTTACACATTTCAAACTTACAACCCTAAAAGCAACTAAAATCCTCCTTTAGAAATAGAAAATGCATTAGAAGCGTTGATAAAGCAGAAGGAGTTCTGTTTTTGAGCATTAACGTCGTTACCCTTTCCTTCTATCTGACTCTATCTTAGGGTACCTAGTCACTCGAACAGCTCAAAATCGTCTCCTAAGTGCATCTTCCTAAAGCCCTAATCGTACCGTCTACTGACATTTTCCTTGCAATAAAACAAAAGCAAACCATACACAACCGTTGAACAACTGTTTTGTATTCTGTGGTGGCGCATCGTTTTTAGAGCCATACTCTCCTAATCCCGGATTCTAAGCCAGCTCAAGCAAAACCAATTACATACGTATCTGCCAACGGGATATAACAAACACACACCCTGCTGCTGATGCACGAGAGAAATTCCTCTGCAGTTACTCTAGCTCGGTATTTGGAACATATAACTTGAGCTAGAACACATACCATTGCTGTAGACAAGGAGTGAAGCTGAGGTTCATACTGAGCGATGGAAATATATATCCAATTCAGCAGTTTAGGTACGCTAAGCTCTTCCTCTTCCTTCATTCTTCTTTACGCAATCTTCTCCGAATTCTGAGAATTACTGACTTAAGAGCGTTGATCCCTATGCTCCACCCCTGACCCCCAAGTGATCTTTGTCGCCTATGTTAACAAAATATTAGGTTTATATGTCAAACTTTTTTTGATGTCGTGTTTTATGGTTAATATGCGTTAAAGACTTATAAATGGATATTGTTGAATATTTGTAAAGAAAGAGTGGCTGAAATTCATCAAAATATTGTGGAGACTGTTGGAAAGTATGTTGCTTCTTGTGATGTAATCAAACGCTGCTGTCGAGAAGTGTCCTGTGAAGACAATATGGCAGTAGGCCACTTGTAATGGTGTCGACTGATCATTAAAAAAGTGCATAGTGTGCAGTACAAGTCGACTATATTAAGCGGTGATCGATTGTTTTAAGGAAGAGGTCACGTGACGTTAGAAATTTTGGGCGGGCGACGTCGACGCGGTTTTTTCGGTTTTTTCCCGGTTCGCGAAACGTTCGGAAGGAAGGAGGTACCGTTTCGGAAACTAGAAACTCGGCGCTTTACGGGCGGGCGAGAACCGTCGCGGCGAGAGGAACGGATCGGATCGAAAACGGCCGGTAAAGTCGAAAAATCTACCGTTTTCCGGACGGTGCGCGGCGTTATTTCACACTCGTTTCGCCGTTTATCGAAATATCGACTCGAGATCGGTCTCGTTCGATAGCTAAACGAGAAATACGTACCAATAAGCTAAATCTGTTCGGTTCCGCGTCTCGGTTTTTTTTCTAGAAATGTTCGAAAAAAAAGCGACAAAAATGACGAATCGCCTTGAAAACTACGATATCTCCCTTATGCCGAAGAGAAAAGGAATTTCGCGTGCCGCGTTTCGTACATCTCGGCGAGCGCTACAAATTACGCGGAGAGATGTTTTTTCGTTTACGGTACCCGTTTCGAGTAAACGAATCTCGAACGTCGTCAAGAATGACTTTTTTGCGTATAAAGCGCGCTGCTTCGCCGTATATCAGCTATCTCCTCCGAAGATAAAGGAGCTACGAACCTGACGATTTTTGCGTGAGAAAGTCCATGCTTCGGACACTCTTTTAATACTATTTTCATCATTATTATTCGTTTACGTTGAAAAGTTTCGATTTTTTAAAAATTCCTCGACAACACGCTACTTTTCGACGCGTGAAAAAGTCACCTTGTCATCCGGCTCTGTCCTCGCTTATTACTACCGTACGTGAGCGAGTAAAAATTATACAGCTATCGAAAAATAACGATAATGAGCTGACGAAACGATTCTGACCGTCAGAATTACCGTCAAATTTCGAAAAAGTAAACTTTGAGCGCCTCAAAAGTACCGATGACAACCGTTTTTCGGCGTACTTTGTCTTCGTCGATACGGACCTGCGTTACGGAGCGACGTAGCTACGATTTTTTTTCGCAAAACGAAAGACCAAAGTCTCCTGATTAAACCGACATACGACACGTTACCCGATCGCATTTTTTAAACTCGGCAGATTAGAAAATTCAAAGATATGCAGATATTTTTAGTTTGACGTTTCAATTTTGAATTTCCCCTCCAGATCCCCGGATTCCTGTTAGGCGGGGTATTGTAGACACGATCGTATTACGAAAGCGAGCGCGTGCAAGCGGAACGTCAAAAACGTGCCATTTTCGGCTTTATGTTGGTCGCTTCATCGAATATAGGATCACGCCGAATACCATTGTCCTTTTTTACGCGTGAAAATAAACATTTCCGAAAGGATTCAAAATTTCTATATTCTATAGTACAAACGGTACCGGACTATACCCTTATTCGTTATAACAATCGAGTAGGTTTCGGTGTTTACCGACAGATTGCGATGATTACCGATAGATTCCGATGTTTACTGACAGATTGTGCAATTATTCTTTCACGTTTAGCAGTTCATCAGCTTAAATACGATAAATATGATTGAAAGACGTTATTAATGCCAAAGATCAATTCCTGAAGAGAGCAGAAATCCACAACATAGCAAGACTTTGTACTTATAACAGTGTGTGTATTGTGTAGTGATACCCGGTGCCGAGTGTTTACACTTTTTCGGTTCAGACGAAGTGCCTCAGTGTATATCTATCGTGATAACGTATTTCATCTTTTAAGAAGATCGTGAGGTATCCTTATTAATCGTCAGCAGATTTAAATAAGGTAAAAATAATTTTTATTCCTGTCAAATCATAAAACATTTACACTGAAGATAGAAGGTGCTATCCTTAGACGAACACGGTTGAGATATGTCAAGTGTCAAGCGCCATTTTTTGTAAGTGCGGTAGCTAGACATGCGACGTTGCCGGATCCTCACATAAATCGGAGTTTGTCATACAATTTTATAGAGGGCATTAATGCTATAGCGAAGATTTTATAATGCCATTGTGTGTTATTTATGGTGACACATGCGACGTTGAAAAATGAATAATGAAAAATGAATGAAAAATGCAAAATGAAAAATGAAAAATGAAATATGAAGAATGAAAAATGAAAAATAAAATATGAAAAACGAAAAACAAAAAACGAAAAACGGAAAACGGAAATCGTCAGCAGATTTAAATAAGGTGAAAATAAAAAATCAAAAAATCAAAAAATCAAAAAATCAAAAAATCAAAAAATCAAAAAATCAAAAAATCAAAAAATCAAAAAATCAAAAAATCAAAAAGTCAAAAAATCAAAAAATCAAAAAATCAAAAAATCAAAAAATCAAAAATCAAAAAATCAAAAAATCAAAAAATCAAAAAATCAAAAAATCAAAAATCAAAAAATCAAAAAATCAAAAATCAAAAAATCAAAAAATCAAAAAATCAAAAATCAAAAAATCAAAAAATCAAAAATCAAAAAATCAAAAAATCAAAAAATCAAAAAATCTAAAAATCTAAAAATCTAAAAATCTAAAAATCTAAAAATCTAAAAATCGAAAAATCGAAAAATCGAAAAATCGAAAAATCGAAAAATCGAAAAATCGAAAAATCGAAAAATCGAAAAATCGAAAAATCGAAAAATCGAAAAATCGAAAATCGAAAAATCGAAAAATCGAAAAATCGAAAAATCGAAAAATCGAAAAATCGAAAAATCGAAAAATCGAAAAATCTAAAAATTAAAAATTACCAGACCAGACACCAGACACCAGATACCAGACACCAGATAGCAGACACCAGATACCAGATACCAGACACCAGATACCAGATACCAGACATCAGATACCAGATACCAGACACCAGATACCAGATACCAGATGCCAGACACCAGATACCAGACACCAGATACCAGGCACTAGATACCAGATACCAGACACCAGATACCAGACAACAGATACCAGATACCAGATAAAGCGATAACAGATACCAAATACCAGACACCAGACACCAGATACCAGATACGAGATAATAGATCAAAGATGCCAAAGGATAAAAAACGATTAGAGATAGGGATAAAGTATATCGCTAGCATTGCATTAGCATACCAGCAACTGCGCTACGGGTGGTTTTAAATAAAGACATCAACGGACAATATTTAGCATAGCGTTGGCATGCTAAAAACTGCGCTAGTCGACTATATTAAGCGGTGATCGATTGTTTTAAGGAAGAGGTCACGTGACGTTAGAAATTTTGGGCGGGCGACGTCGACGCGGTTTTTTCGGTTTTTTCCCGGTTCGCGAAACGTTCGGAAGGAAGGAGGTACCGTTTCGGAAACTAGAAACTCGGCGCTTTACGGGCGGGCGAGAACCGTCGCGGCGAGAGGAACGGATCGGATCGAAAACGGCCGGTAAAGTCGAAAAATCTACCGTTTTCCGGACGGTGCGCGGCGTTATTTCACACTCGTTTCGCCGTTTATCGAAATATCGACTCGAGATCGGTCTCGTTCGATAGCTAAACGAGAAATACGTACCAATAAGCTAAATCTGTTCGGTTCCGCGTCTCGGTTTTTTTTCTAGAAATGTTCGAAAAAAAAGCGACAAAAATGACGAATCGCCTTGAAAACTACGATATCTCCCTTATGCCGAAGAGAAAAGGAATTTCGCGTGCCGCGTTTCGTACATCTCGGCGAGCGCTACAAATTACGCGGAGAGACGTTTTTTCGTTTACGGTACCCGTTTCGAATAAACGAACCTCGAACGTCGTCAAGAATGACTTTTTTGCGTATAAAGCGCGCTGCTTCGCCGTATATCAGCTATCTCCTCCGAAGATAAAGGAGCTACGAACCTGACGATTTTTGCGTGAGAAAGTCCATGCTTCGGACACTCTTTTAATACTATTTTCATCATTATTATTCGTTTACGTTGAAAAGTTTCGATTTTTTAAAAATTCCTCGACAATACGCTACTTTTCGACGCGTGAAAAAGTCACCTTGTCATCCGGCTCTGTCCTCGCTTATTACTACCGTACGTGAGCGAGTAAAAATTATACAGCTATCGAAAAATAACGATAATGAGCTGACGAAACGATTCTGACCGTCAGAATTACCGTCAAATTTCGAAAAAGTAAACTTTGAGCGCCTCAAAAGTACCGATGACAACCGTTTTTCGGCGTACTTTGTCTTCGTCGATACGGACCTGCGTTACGGAGCGACGTAGCTACGATTTTTTTTCGCAAAACGAAAGACCAAAGTCTCCTGATTAAACCGACATACGACACGTTACCCGATCGCATTTTTTAAACTCGGCAGATTACAAAATTCAAAGATATGCAGATATTTTTAGTTTGACGTTTCAATTTTGAATTTCCCCTCCAGATCCCCGGATTCCTGTTAGGCGGGGTAATGTAGGTATGATCGTATTACGAAAGCGAGCGCGTGCGAGCGGAACGTCAAAAACGTGCCATTTTCGGCTTTATGTTGGTCGCTTCATCGAATATAGGATCACGCCAAATAGAATTGTCCTTTTTTGCGCGTGAAAATCAACATTTTCGAAAAGATTCAAAACTTCTATATTCCATTGTCTAAACGGACCGGACTAGAGCCATTAAAATCGGATGAATCTAGTAGTTTTTTATTTTTACAGATTGCGATGTCTACCGCCAAAGGTTGCAATTATTCTTTGACGTTCATCAATTTATTGAAATCATCATCGGTTTATAAATACTATAAAAATATGATTGTAAGCCCCTATTCATGTTATAATTTTACAATATGGCATAAAGCTCCGCTTTTCCAACCGATTGATATAAAGCGTATGTCTAATTGCATCACCTCCTATTTCTAACCTACAATGTATGAATGTAAACATTATCGAAATCTTAACAATGAGGCTCCCGTTAATAAGGATTAATTAGAAGCTTAGAACAAGCAATCGCAGCTACAAATAGTGAAAGTGTTGTGTGAAGTGTTTACAGTTTATGTGTTTCTATTGCAAACGTAAGTAGTCAGTCACTTCTATGAAGTTCAGTAAGAGTTCAGTCTTGACCCTCAGTTCAGACCTATTAGCTGGCTAACAGTGGCACATATTATCAAGCAGATGAAGGAATATGCAAAGCGCTGAAAAATAGCATTGATAATCATATCTACTACCAAAGTTTTCAAAATTACTAAGACTTTCACAGCCACTGCAGTTGTTTATTTTGATCTCAATGCAGAATGTATGTACTTCGATTTAGAATGTAGCTGCTTTAAGGACTTGTCACTTCCAAGACTTGTCAAAACAACAGACACCATTACTTGTCAAAAAACTATAGCACTTGATGATTTCAAATTTCTATTCTGTTTTTAAAGATGTTATTATTATATGTCTAATTTCAAGGATACTCACATCTGTCCTGTTTCTAAGACTGATCTTAATCATAGATTACAGAAAAATTCATTATTGAATCAGAGGAAACAGATTACAAAATTTGATTTTCAAGCGATACTATTACTTACTGTCCAACAACTATAGTACTTAATAATTTCAAGCTTCTGGTCTAATTTTTTGAGATGTTATCATTATATGTCATGTTTCTAATTGATTGATCATAATCATACAACATTAAAAAAAATAGAGGAAATTTTATTTTAAAGCGATAGCACATTTTTCTCCAGATCATAAAGCGAGCATTGTTCATCTGCTTCTGTTGAATTTTTCCCAAACGAAGAACTTTACCACCAACAAACTCATAAATATTGTAAAAACCTTGTAGTAGTAGTATCTCACCTGAGTAGTATGTATAAATGGAAAATAAGTAAACAAACTTGTCATCTATCCCTTCGATTGGCAAATATTATCAAGCAGATGAAGGAATATGCAAAGCGCTGAAAAATAGCATTGATAATCATATCTACTACCAAAGTTTTCAAAATTACTAAGACTTTCACAGCCACTGCAGTTGTTTATTTTGATCTAAATCGATTTAGAATGTAGCTGCTTTAAGAACTTGTGACTTCCAAGACTTGTCAAAACAACAGACACCATTACTTGTCAAAATTTGTAAGATAAGTACTCTTGCACAGTATAATCGTAACTTGGTATAGACATATTTGTGATATCGCTTAGATTAAGCCTGCCAGGGGAGTGAAAGTTACCTATACGAGTACTGAAGTCTACATTAAAATAATTTATGATGCCATGTGTTGTATTTATTTTTTATATTTCTATTTCTGCAGATCACATAATTATTACATACATCCCTTAAAAGGGCCCAATTTGAAGTAACATATTATAGAGTTCAATTTTCACATTGTTGTTATTTTTACGGGTTCTTCTTTCTGGCGATGGAAAGTTCAATTGCTTCTCCCTATTATACCTAAACAATGTAGGTCTATTTTCTTTTTTCCCATCCACAAAGTGACAACTACATAAGTATGCACCAGGACCTGGTTCAACAACTGTTCTCCTGCAATAAATAGTAAAAATAAGACAAAAGTTCAATTTGAAAATATCCTATCAAAGAACGGTAGCTCTTGTGAATAGCAATATCTAAATACAGCATTTTTTATAAGCAAGATACACACACATTAGCGGATCGCTCAGTTACATACCTGCTTGTAAACTAACGGCCTTATTTTCAACAAAAATTGTTTTAAAACTCCACTTTAACCACTTGATACGGAAGAAGTTTTCTCAAGGTGTTTATGTTTACTTTTTTTTTTTAGTTTTACGGATTTCCTTACTATGATATTTAGGAATTAACTTTCAGAATCTTAATTTTTCCTCTCATTGTGTTGTAGATGCACACATCTCACAATAGGAGTTATTGAATTTTAATTTTAAACAAAATACATTTCATTTTCCAGGTTAGAAAAAATTACCTATGACAATGACATTGACATTACAAAACAGAAAACATATACACTGAAGAAAGCATAGTCCACTGCTATCCATAGACGAACACGGTTGACATATGTCAGTGTCAAGCGCCATTTTTTTGCAAGTCGTGTTATAGCTAGATTTATGCGACGATCCTCATATAAATCTAAGTCTGCTATACAATTTGCTACATGGAAGATTTTATAACGCCATGTATGGTATTAACAACAACACATGCGACGTTGCCGGCATCTCACATAAATCTGAGTCTGTTATACAATTGTATACAGGATATTTTCAATGCTATATGGAAAATAACAGATAACAGGTAAAAGGTGGTAACAGGTAACAGGTGGTAACATATAACAGATAACAGATAACTTATAACAGATAAAAGATGACAGATAACAGATAAAAAGTAACAGATAAAAGAAAACAGATAACAAATAACTGATAACTGAAAACTAAAAAATGAAAACTGAAATCTGAAGAATGAAAAATGAAAAATTGAAAATTGAAAATTAAAAATCAAAAATCAAAAATCAAAAATCAAAAAATCAAATCGAAAAATCGAAAAATCGAAAAATCGAAAAATCGAAAAATCGAAAATCGAAAATCGAAAAATCGAAAAATCGAAAAATCGAAAAATCGAAAAATCGAAAAATCGAAAAATCGAAAAATCGAAAAATCGAAAAATCGAAAAATCGAAAAATTAAAAATTAAAAATTAAAAATTAAAAATGAAAAATTAAAAATTAAAATTAAAAATTAAAAATTAAAAATTAAAAATGAAAAATTAAAAATTAAAATAGAAAAATTAAAATGAAAAATTAAAAATTAAAATAGAAAAATGAAAAATGAAAACTGATAACTTATAAAAGATAACAGATACCAGACATCAGATACCAGACACCAGACACCAGATACCAGACACCAGACACCAGATACCAGATACGACACCAGACACCAGATACCAGACACCAGATACCAGATACCAGACACCAGACACCAGATACCAGACATCAGATACCAGACACCAGAAACCAGATACCAGATACGAGATACCAGATACCAGATACCAGATACCAGACACCAGACACCAGATACCAGATACCAAACACCAGATACGAGATACCAGATACCAGCCACCAGATACCAGACACCAGATACCAGATACCAAACATCAGATACCTGATACCAGATACCAGATACGAGATACCAGATACCAGATACCAGACACCAGAAACCAGATACCAGATAAAGAGATAACAGATACCAAATACCAGATACCAGACACCAGATACCAGACACCAGATACCAGACACCAGATACCAGACACCAGATACCAGATACCAGACACCAGAAACCAGATACCAGATAAAGAGATAACAGATACCAAATACCAGATACCATATACCAGATACCAGATTCCAGACACCAGATACCAGATACCAGATACCAGACACCAGATACCAGACACCAGGTACCTGATACCAGACACCAGACACCAGATACCAGACACCAGACATCAGATACCAGACACCAGGCACCAGATACCAGACTCCAGAAACCAGATACCAGATACCAGATACGAGATACCAGATACCAGATACCAGACACCAGATACCAGATACCAGACACCAGATACCAGATGCCAGACACCAGATACCATATACCAGATACCAGATACCAGATATCTGATACCAGACATCAGATACCAGACACCAGATACCAGATGCCAGACACCAGATACCAGATACCAGACACCAGACACCACATACCAGATACCAGATACCAGACCCAGACACAGATACCGGACACCAGATACTAGACACCAGACACTAGATACCAGATACTAGATACCAAATACCAAATACCAGATACCAGATACCAGACACCAGACACCAGATACCAGATACCAGACACAAGACAACCAGATACCAGACATAAGATACCAGATACCAACTACTAGATACTAGACACCAGATACCAGATACCAGACACCAGATATCAGATACCAAATACCAAGTACCAGTTACCAGATACCAGACACCAGATACCAGACACCAGAAACCAGAGATACCAGATACCAGACACCAGATACCAGACACCAGACTAACAGACACCAGATACCAGACACCAGATACCAGACACCAGATACCAGACATCAGATACCAGACACCAGATACCAAACATCAGATACCTGATACCAGATACCAGATACCAGATACGAGATACCAGATACCAGATACCAGACACCAGACACCAGATACCAGATACCAGACACCAGAAACCAGATACCAGATAAAGAGATACAGATACCAAATACAGATACCAGAACTACCAGATACCAGA
>CAVLJG010000011.1:31578-51959 GCA_963669975.1 Acanthoscelides obtectus
TCGTTTGGGAAAAATTCAACAGAAGCAGATGAACAATGCTCGCTTTATGATCTGGAGAAAAATGTGCTATCGCTTTAAAATAAAATTTCCTCTATTTTTTTTAATGTTGTATGATTATGATCAATCAATTAGAAACATGACATATAATAATAACATCTCAAAAAATTAGACCAGAAGCTTGAAATTATTAAGTACTATAGTTGTTGGACAGTAAGTAATAGTATCGCTTGAAAATCAAATTTTGTAATCTGTTTCCTCTGATTCAATAATGAATTTTTCTGTAATCTATGATTAAGATCAGTCTTAGAAACAGGACAGATGTGAGTATCCTTGAAATTAGACATAATAATAACATCTTTAAAAACAGAATAGAAATTTGAAATCATCAAGTGCTATAGTTTTTTGACAAGTAATGGTGTCTGTTGTTTTGACAAGTCTTGGAAGTGACAAGTCCTTAAAGCAGCTACATTCTAAATCGAAGTACATACATTCTGCATTGAGATCAAAATAAACAACTGCAGTGGCTGTGAAAGTCTTAGTAATTTTGAAAACTTTGGTAGTAGATATGATTATCAATGCTATTTTTCAGCGCTTTGCATATTCCTTCATCTGCTTGATAATATGTGCCACTGTTAGCCAGCTAATAGGTCTACTAGATAAAACTGAGGGTCAAGACTGAACTCTTACTGAACTTCATAGAAGTGACTGACTACTTACGTTTGCAATAGAAACACATAAACTGTAAACACTTCACACAACACTTCACTATTTGTAGCTGCGATTGCTTGTTCTAAGCTTCTAATTAATCCTTATTAACGGGAGCCTCATTATTAAGATTTCGATAATGTTTACATTCATACATTGTAGGTTAGAAATCGGAGGTGATGCAATCAGACATACGCTTATATCAATCGGTTGGAAAAGCGGAGCTTTATGCCATATTGTAAAATTATAACATGAATAGGGGCTTACAATCATATTTTTATCGTATTTATAAACCGATGATGATTTCAATAAATGATGAACGTCAAAGAATAATTGCAGCCTTTGGCGGTAGACATCGCAATCTGTAAACATAAAAAACTACTAGATTCATCCGATTTTAATGGCTCTAGTCCGGTCCGTTTAGACAATGGAATATAAAATTTTGAATCTTTTCGAAAATGTTGATTTTCACGCGTAAAAAAGGACAATCTATTGGCGTGATCCAATATTGGATGAAGCGATAGTCATGAAGCCGAAAATGGCACGTTTTTGACGTTCCGCTCGCACTCGCTCGCTTTCGTAATACGATCGATCTACAATACCCCGCCTAACAGGAATCCGGGGATCTGGAGGGGAAATTCAAAATTGAAACGTCAAACTAAAAATGTGTGCATATCTTTGAATTTTCTAATCTGCCGAGTTTAAAAAATGCGATCGGGTAACGTGTCGTATGTCGGTTTAATCAGGAGACTTTGGTCTTTCGTTTTGCGAAAAAAAATCGTAGCTACGTCGCTCCGTAACGCAGGTCCGTATCGACGAAGACAAAGTACGCCGAAAAACGGTTGTCATCGGTACTTTTGAGGCGCTCAAAGTTTACTTTTTCGAAATTTGACGGTAATTCTGACGGTCAGAATCGTTTCGTCAGCTCATTATCGTTATTTTTCGATAGCTGTATAATTTTTACTCGCTCACGTACGGTAGTAATAAGCGAGGACAGAGCCGGATGACAAGGTGACTTTTTCACGCGTCGAAAAGTAGCGTATTGTCGAGGAATTTTTAAAAAATCGAAACTTTTCAACGTAAACGAATAATGATGATGAAATAGTATTAAAAGAGTGTCCGAAGCATGGGCTTTCTCACGCAAAAATCGTCAGGTTCGTAGCTCCTTTATCTTCGGAGGAGATAGCTGATACGGCGAAGCAGCGCGCTTTATACGCAAAAAAGTCATTCTTGACGACGTTCGAGGTTCGTTTATTCGAAACGGGTACCGTAAACGAAAAAACGTCTCTGCGTAATTTGTAGCGCTCGCCGAGATGTACGAAACGCGGCACGCGAAATTCCTTTTCTCTTCGGCATAAGGGAGATATCGTAGTTTTCAAGGCGATTCGTCTTTTTGTCGCTTTTTTTTCGAACATTTCTAGAAAAAAAACCGAGACGCGGAACCGAACAGATTTAGCTATGGCACGTATTTTCGTTTAGCTATCGAACGAGACCGATCTCGAGTCGATATTTCGATAAACGGCGAAACCAGTGTGAAATAACGCCGCGTACCGTCCGAAAAACGGTCGATTTTTCGACTTTACCGGCCGTTTTCGATCCGATCCGTTCCTCTCGCCGCGACGGCTCTCGCCCCCGTAAAGCGCCGAGTTTCTACTTTCCGAAACGGTACCTCTTTCCTTCCGAACGTTTCGCGAACCTCCTAAAAAACCGCGAAAACCGCGTCGACGTCGCACGCCTGACTCTAACGTCACGTGACCTTCCTTAAAAACAATCGATCACCGCTTAATATAGTCGACTAGCGCAGTTTCTGGCATGCTAACGCTATGCCAAATATTGTACGTTGATGTCTTTATTTAAAACCTCACGTAGCGCAGTTGCTGGTATGCTAATGCAATGCTAGCGATAACTATCTCTAATCATTTTTTATCCTTTGGCATCTTTGATCTGGTATCTGGAATCTGGTATCTGGTGTCTGGTATCTGGTATCTGGTATCTGGTATTTGGTATCTGTTATCTCTTTATCTGGTATCTGGTTTCTGGTGTCTGGTATCTGGTGTCTGGTATCTGGTGTCTGGTATCTGGTATTTGGTATTTGTTATCTCTTTATCTGGTATCTGGTTTCTGGTGTCTGGTATCTGGTGTCTGGTATCTGGTGGCTGGTATCTGGTATCTGGTATTGGTCTCGTATCTGGTGTTTGGTATCTGGTATCTGGTGTCTGGTGTCTGGTATCTGGTATCTGGTATCTCGTATCTGGTATCTGGCTTCTGGTGTCTGGTATCTGATGTCTGGTATCTGGTATCTGGTGTCTGGTATCTGGTATCTGGTATCTGGTGTCTGGTGTCTGGTATCTGGTATCTGGTATCTCGTATCTGGTATCTGGTTTCTGGTGTCTGGTATCTGGTGTCTGGTATCTGGTATTTGGTATCTGTTATCTCATTATCTGGTATCTGGTTTCTGGTGTCTGGTATCTGGGTCTGGTATCTGGTGTCTGGTGTCTGGTATCTGGTATCTCGTATCTGGTATCTGGTATCTGGTATCAGGCATCTGATGTTTGGTATCTGGTATCTGGTGTCTGGTATCTGATGTCTGGTATCTGGTGTCTGGTATCTGGTGTCTGGTATCTGGTGTCTGGCATCTGGTGTCTGGTATCTGGTGTCTGGTATCTGGTGGCTGGTATCTGGTATCTGGTATCTCGTATCTGGTGTTTGGTATCTGGTATCTGGTGTGTCTGGTATCTGGTATCTGGTATCTCGTATCTCGTTTCTGGTGTCTGGTATCTGGTATCTGGTATCTGGTGTCTGGTATCTGGTATCAGGTATCTGATGTTTGGTATCTGGTATCTGGTGTCTGGTATCTGATGTCTGGTATCTGGTGTCTGGTATCTGGTATCTGGCATCTGGTATCTGGTGTCTGGTATCTGGTGGCTGGTATCTGGTATCTGGTATCTCGTATCTGGTGTTTGGTATCTGGTGTCTGGTGTCTGGTATCTCGTATCTCGTTTCTGGTGTCTGGTATCTGATGTCTGGTATCTGATGTCTGGTGTCTGGCATCTGGTATCTGGTATCTGGTGTCTGGTATCTGGTGGCTGGTATCTGGTGTCTAGTATCTGGTTTCTGGTATCTGCTATCTGGTATCTGTTATCTTTTATAAGTTATCAGTTTTCATTTTTCATTTTTCTATTTTAATTTTTAATTTTTCATTTTTAATTTTTCTATTTTAATTTTAATTTTTAATTTTTAATTTTTAATTTTATTTTTCGATTTTTTTTCGATTTTTCGATTTTTCGGATTTTTGATTTTTTGATTTTTGATTTTTGATTTTTTTCAATTTTCAATTTTTCATTTTTCATTTTTTTTTCATTCTTCAGATTTCAGTTTTCATTTTTTAGTTTCAGTTATTTGTTATCTGTTACCTTTTTTTCTTTTTATCTGTTATCTGTCATCTTTTATCTTTTATCTGTTATAAGTTATCTGTTATATGTTACCACCTGTTACCTGTTACCACCTTTTACCTCTTATCTGTTGTCTGTTATCTTCCATATAGCATTGAAAATATCCTGTATACAATTGTATAACAGACTCAGATTTATGTGAGATGCCGGCAACGTCGCATGTGTTGTTGTTAATACCATACATGGCGTTATAAAATCTTCCATGTAGCAAATTGTATAGCAGACTTAGATTTATATGAGGATCGTCGCATAAATCTAGCTATAACACGACTTGCAAAAAAATGGCGCTTGACACTGACATATGTCAACCGTGTTCGTCTATGGATAGCAGTGGACTATGCTTTCTTCAGTGTATATGTTTTCTGTTTTGTAATGTCAATGTCATTGTCATAGGTAATTTTTTCTAACCTGGAAAATGAAATGTATTTTGTTTAAAATTAAAATTCAATAACTCCTATTGTGAGATGTGTGCATCTACAACATAATGAAAGGAAAAATTAAGATTCTGAAAGTTAATTCCTAAATATCATAGTAAGGAAATCCGTAAAACTAAAAAAAAGTAAACATAAACACCTTGAGAAAACTTCTTCCGTATCAAGTGGTTAAAGTGGAGTTTTAAAACAATTTTTGTTGAAAATAAGGCCGTTAGTTTACAAGCAGGTATGTAACTAAGCGATCCGCTAATGTGTGGGTATCTTGCTTATGAAAAATGCTGTATTTAGATATCATTGCTATTCATATAAGCTACCGTTCTTTGATAGGATATTTTCAAATTGAACTTTTGTCTTATTGTTACTATTTATTACAGAAAATGGTGCAATGCTGGGCACCCGACTGTAAGCAGTATAATGTTAGAGAAACACGTAAGATGTTCAGGTTTCCCAAAGATCCAAAAACAAGGAATCATTGGATAAAACTTACAAGGTAACACCACAAAGACCATACTGGAATTATCATTTGTTAGGAACATGCGAAACGTACAATTGAATACAATAAAAGTAATACATGTATTGTTTCATTTGATTGCAGGAGAACAGTTGAACCAGGTCTTGGTGCATACTTATGTAGTTGTCATTTGTGGATGGTAAAAAAGAAAATGGACCTACACTGTTTAGGTATAATAGGGAGAAGCAATTAAACTTTCCATCACCAGAAAGAAGAACCCGTAAAAAGACCATTGATAAACCTTTTAATATTGATGTAGATATAAGGTTAGTTATACAATATCAATTTCATTCACGTGTGTGCAAATTCAGTGTGTTCACAGATCTGAAAGCGAGCCACAACCATCCACCTCAATACAAACTGATGAACCTCATACAAAAGGTTCGATGTCAAATGCATCACTAGATGCTGAAAACTATTATCTTTGGCAGGATCTGGAGCTAGCTACAGCGAACCTTATGCATCTCACTGATAGGTTTTCTTTTGATGTTGTGAAAGGAAATGACAGGCTAGTACTGGTGTATACAGGCTTACCATCAGAGAAAATATTTTTTTCTTTATTCAACCTGTTGAAGGACATTGATATATATTATTATTATAAATGGAAAGTTAAAAAAATGAGAAAAATAGATCAGTTATTCATGACTCTTACTAAGCCAAGACAAAATTTCCCTCATGATGATTTAGCTGTTCGATTCAATGTATCACAGGGTCCAGTATCAAATGTTATAACAACATGGATACATTTATTTCAAGAAATATTTTCAGTAGTTTTACAAATTATAGGATAATCATAGATTGTACTGAAGTATATACATCTGTATGTCGGTCAAGTATAGCGACATGAAAACTAACATATAGCTCATACAAATACAGAAATACCTGCAAAAGGTTAATTGGTGTATCTCCTAATGGAGCACTTACTTATATGTCAAGTTTGTATCCTGGGTCAGACAAAAAAATTATTAAGGATTGTGGAATACTCAATCAGCTTGAAGCAGGAGATTTAGTATTGGAAGATAAAGGTTTTTTAATAAAAGACTTGATGCCTTCTGGTGTCAATATTAACATTCCATCATTTCTTACAACACAACAGTTCACTGCTGAACAGGTAAGACAAACAGAATGTATTGCACAAGCTACGATTCATGTTGAACGTGCAATAAGAAGAATAAACACATTCAGTATATTCGATCTTATTCCATATGCTTTGTTGCCACATGCAGATGTAGTATTTCAAGTTATAGGTACTTTGACTAACTTACAGTATCCACTTATAAGAGAAGTTGAACAGTTTTATTCTGCAGGTACCCATAAAGTGTAGTTTAGTATAAAAATTGATATGTATATAGTATAATAGTGTATCTAGTTTATAGTATAATAATACTAGTGACATGAATTAGCAATAAATAACTGTCCAGCACTTGTTTTATTCACACATCAGTATGATACTGCTTTATAATTCATCTGCTCTACTAGCTACCTAATCAAACATCCTTTATGTACAAATATAGTTTCCATTGTCTAGAGCACATAATTGTGGACAAAATAATTTGACAGCTGGTAGAGAAGATAATGTCTGTAAACAATGGCAAATAAAACACCAGTTGCATAAATATTGTTTTATTTTCAATCATGATAAAATATTTGTCAGAAATTGTTCACTGTAAAATGATTTTAAAATATTTAAATTACTTTCCCATTCATCGTTTCTTGAAATTCTCATAACTACTTTATCTTTTGGAGTCTATATCACTATATACCTTTATTTGTAATGTGTAACTGTCTTTGCACTTGGTGATAATAATTATAATTTTGATGAATGGTCCAGGAACAGTTATAATACGAAACAAGATAATTTTTATTTTTAGTGAGCACCTCTGACAAATTTTCTTCATTCCTACGTTTGAAAGAGCATCTCACTTCAATAGTACAATTTTCACTTATATATCCATCAAGGCTTGCACCTAAAAAACCACATTCACCAAAGCAGAATCCTGCAGGTTCTACATGTAATCCTGTAATATCTCCAAATCTTTCTATGGCAGTATGTTCATTCTCCCTTCCCCACTGAATAGCCCGAACACCACTCAATTCATATCCATCTAATAACACTTTGAATAATGGTTTTAGGTACTTTTTCCTTTGGCAAGCTGATAAAACTGTACCAAACTTGCTGGATGTCAGTCTGTACTTTCTTGCCAATTTGCATTATTTGACTGACCAATAGTCATCTCTACAACTTTCCTTATAATATCTGCACTCAAACAAGATTTCTGTAAAAAGTAATCTTCTTTATTAGGGGTTGTTGTGTAGCTCAGGAAAGTCTTTGGTCAATATATACGCCTAAGAATCTACCACAGTCTGTCAGCTTGACTTCTACCCTATCAGCTAAGTGGATCTTCGTAGCTTCCATTTTTTTCTTTAACTTGAATATTATCGCATTTGTTTTTGATGTGTTCAAGGATAGATCGTTGCGAGCAAACCACCAAAATGCTTTCTCGCATATGCTCAATGTATTTTCGGCTACTTGGTTGAAATCTTGGCCAGCTATAATCACACTAGTATCATCTGCATATTGAATAGTACATACATTGTTCGGGTTTGTTATACTATCACTCAGATCATTTATAAACATCACAAAGAGGAGAGGACCCAAGACGTTTCCTTGTGGGATACCTCTATCTATTGTTAACTGCGATGAGACTGCTGTCCTGCTATTTTATGATGGAAACACTTTGTTGGCGGTCTGTTAAATAAGACTTGACCCAGTTCCAGGCACTTCCCCTGATTCCAAATGCCTCAAGTTTACAGTAAGACAGAATGTTCTACACAATCATATGCTTTGGAGAGATCAAAAAACAAACCCAATGATATCATATTATTTCCCAGACATTCTATAATACTGTGGCTAAAGGAGTATATAGCCGTATTTATCGATTTCCCTTTTATAAAGCCATGTTGTGATTCAGAAATTAAGTTATTACAGAGCATGTGATACATGATTCGTGAATACATCACCAGTTCGAAACCCTTTGCAAAGCAATTCAAGAAAATAACAACTGTCTTCTAAAAAGGTATGCTACAAAAATGTTCTTACAAACTACTCGATCTTTATGTTATACAGCGGTTCCGCAAGGTCTAGGTGTTAAACGGGATAATTTTGACAAAAATAGCACTAATTCTGCACCAATGTATACGCTACTAGGTTGACCTAAAACTCCAGCTTATGCTACTAGTTTATTCTGATATGAATAAAGCAACTTATTTAATTGATTGAAAAATTGATATGAGAAATGTGCGATGAATGATATTTCACTGATGTCTAAATAGCACTGTTTTTGTGTACATACATCTTATCCTTTCTTTTTTCAATTGATCCATTTTTTTCATCGTTTCATAATGAATCCGAATTTTGAAATTTTTTGTAAAATTAGCTTTATAATACTAAATGAATATCCATCTATCAAATCATCTTCAAACAAGTGATGCTCAAACTTATCTAAAATTTTTGTAGGTACTATATAGTTTCCATTGTGTTTTTAATCAAAATAGCAGGAAGATTTGGCACATGTTTATTAAATATGTCTCTAGGTTTATGAAAAAATCTGAAATACTTTTCGGCAGCTACACAAATTTGGAGTATTATGTCTGAGGGAGTAGTTAATGCTCTATATTTTTTTCTTTTTTGTAAATATTTGACATTATCACCTTCGAGTACCTTAGTACATTGACTGCAAGTTATGCATTTCAGAAAACTTCTCACCACATAGCCTGAAATATAGCCAACTACATCTTCAACATAATCTGTTAAATTCCAGGCTTGTGATGAATAAAACTTATAAGTAGCAATATCATTCATAATTTTTTTTTCAAAATCCAAATAGGTTTCACTACTTTTCAAATCATTGCCACTATCATCCATTGTAACCTGATGTCCACTCCCACAAGTCAGAATGGTGAGATCTTTGATGGACACATTACCAGATTCTGGTCCTGTGACCTCTGTATGTATAAGGAGGCGCTTATAAGCCGCTTCAAAATGTCTGGCTGAAGGGTAATTTATTAAATCCACCCTTAGCTCTTATAGCTCCGAAAAAATGCTCTAGATGATCTTGAGAAAATTTGTTAGTTAAAATATACTTTAATTGTTCCGAGTCTACCTCTTTGCCTTCTAATTCTGATTTTTCAACAAATTTTGAATAATATTGCCTCAAAGTAGTGACGCTTATCAGAAATCCTAGAAAACCTGTTTTTTAGGGGACTGAGTTACTGGAACATCAGCCAACTTCAAATTGCTAATGTATTGGCACATTTCATCCATATAACTAAAAAAAGTTTTTGCAGTGGCCTGTGATAATGGTCGCTTAAATATGTATTTAGCCAATCTATTTCTGGAATTACAAATGTCGAATAGATTGTTAAATTTCAGGATAAAATCGGCTGTAGGTTTCGCATTCCTAAATGATGGTATTTTCAAATCTAGACTCAAATACATCAATGCATCAGCCACACTCTTGCTTAATGTCTGAGTGGCAATTTTCACTTTTATTTTTTCTAGAGTCCACTGTAAATGTCGGTTTCTGATTTTTGTGCCTAAATGTAGTCCCTCAAAATTTTGAATTTCTACGAGCTTTTCCAAAAAGTCCAGTCTATGGTATTATTATCATTGTCTATCAAATATTTTTGTGAGCCAAATGTATTTCTGACCAATTCATCATGTGCGAAGGGTCCCACAAATATGAAACACCTTATTACCTGTTACTGGATGAGCAAAATGTGTTTTAAGGTTGTTATGTCCTTGAAATCTGCACCTAAACATGATGACATCGTAAAATTTACAGGAGCACCATCAAAGTTATAGAGGGTAACTATGACTCATGACTCATGTACAAATGTGAGACATTTCTTAACTACTCTGGCTTTCTCAACACCAGTGAAGGCCGTCCAAAAAAAAAAAAATAATTCACAGGTAACTTCCATGAAGCATTTATACAAACAACCATACATACTAAAACTTCTTTGACATGAGGTAGAACATCTGAATCAAATTTAGTTCCAATATCAATATAACCAGTGAATTTTGTCCAGTCCATTCGACCTGCTCCCTGATAGACATTTCATGTAAGACCAGGTTGCACAGGATGTTCTGGTTTGTTGACGCTAACTTTTTTACCTTCAAAGCATTAGTGCTCTGAAGTAAAACCAGGAGAGCCATCAATTGACTGATACCATTTAGAAATCGTGGAGATGGATGAGGGTAAAGATTTATTAAAAGTATTCCTTACGAACTGGTATGCTTTTGGGGAGTAAAAAGATAGCGTCAAAGCAAAACATCTAATAGATGGGTCATATTTTGTGAAGATGGGCCTTTCAACATCCTCTCGAATATTTTTTGTCCTGAGGTTGATAAAGAGGCCTGAAAAAACAAAAAGATGGGTGTAAGGTGTAATAGCACTGCTGCTCATTATTTTAGAGTTAAATCACCACAGTCATCTTAAAAGGTTGATTTTGGACTACCTTCTCCAGTCATTTACATACATTTAACTAGTTAAATTAAACAGGAATTGATGAAACAAGTAAATTTATTACACATTCAATTAAAAACATGAACCCTAAACTGAGTCCTTACTACTATCCAAAAATCAGTATGATTGATACCAAAGAAAAAAATTGAAATAATTTTACTTCTGTCCGTTATTTCTATATTATCTAATTTAGAGATTTTTACCTCAAGAACAGTCCCTGACGAATTAGTTATATATGATTTTTCTTTAAGCAGCTTCATCAAGCCTCCTAATGTCTTGATTTTTTTCTTAAAGTATGTATTGCTAGCCTGAAGATTATGACTCTTCTTTCTCAGAGCAGTTATAGTATTCTTCATCAAATGAAAATTCTTCTTCGCCTTCTCTGGTGTAGAAAAGTCTGATGAAGATAAGTCACCCACATACCTTCTTTTTCTGAAACAATGAGATATGATTGGAATTCATCATATATGTGAAGCATATGTCATTAAATCTTATTAGATCATCTATTTTCTCAATATTCTCACCTATTTTTACGTGCAGTTGCAAGAGAAACATCCTTGAACCCAGCATCAGGCTCTGGTTGGTTCTCAGTTTCTGAGACGCTAATTGTTGATGAAGAAGATCCAAAGCTTTGATCAAGATTGGAAACTGATGCTTTTTTCCTGTTGCTGACCTATAAAAATAAAATATCATAATATAATTATATTATATTAAATTATATAAAATATTTCATGTAATTTAATATTCAAAATAAAATACTTACTGGTAGACAAGCCAGAAATGTTGGGTAGGTCATCAAATTTCAGCCTGAAACAAAAAGCAAGTATTATATTACTATAAAGTATCTAGTTCTGCATAATTCTGCAAGCTTCAGTTGAATATATTTATTTGCTTTGATATGAGAATGATCATTTACCTCTTTACATCAGGAATGTTATCTTGATGGCACATCCCTTGAATGGCTGAGTAACTTGATCTGTTGAACTTTCGCTAATTGAAGATTCACAACTGTCAAATCAATAAAATATCATGTAAAAATAAGCTTTGCTAGTCACAAACCAATTGAATAACACTGTGAGTTTCTTCATTTCATGTAATGAATCCATCATTTCTACAAAAATCTGTATGATGCCTCTCAAATATAGTTACAAACTGTTGTTTGAGAATTTAATAAGACCTTCTAATTCTGTATGTGTGTTTAATATTTAGATCATTTACAACTCAAACCTAGTCCCTATGCGAACAGAGAAACGAAAAAGCTGATGAGCTATGCTAGCAAATTAGGTACTGAAAATTACAATTTAGGTCTTTGCGTATGCTTCTAAACTTCATCAGCATTAGTCGACCAGGCATTCATGTCTTTTTTGAACAGTTCAAGCACTCCTGTGGTCATTCTTTTTTGACAAGTATAGTGTCTGTTGTTTTGGCAAAAATAAGCTTTAGTAGTCACAAAGCATTAAATAACACTGGAGTTTCTTCATTTCATGTAATGTATCCATCGTTTTTACAAAAATCTGTATGATGATTCTCAAATATAGTTAAAAACTGTTGTTTAAGAATTTAAGAAGACCTTCTAATTCTGTATGTGTGTTTCGTATTTAGATCATTTACAACTCAAAACCTAGTCCTTATGCGAACAGAGAAACGAAAAAAGCTGATGAAGCTATGCTAGCAAATTAGGTACTGAAAATTACAATTTAGGTCTTTGCGTATGCTTCTAAACTTCATCAGCATTAGTCGACCAGGCATTCATGTCTTTTTTGAACAGTTCAAGCACTCCTGTGGTCATTCTTTTTTGACAAGTAATAGTGTCTGTTGTTTGGCAAAAATAAGCTTTAGTAGTCACAAAGCAATTCAATAACACTGTGAGTTTCTTCATTTCATGTAATGTATCCATCGTTTCTTACAAAAATCTGTATGATGACTCTCAAATATAGTTAAAAACTGTTGTTTAAGAATTTAAGAAGACCTTCTAATTCTGACAAATTTGTAGTTGGGTACTTCGACACTACTATTACATATTTTGAATGATTGTTTAGTTTAGTTAAGAGAACAGAGACCCTAACTCGAGTTAAATCAACAAGTGATAAATTCAAACTTACGTTTCCATAGAAATATCTACTCCTGCACGGACACTGTAAACATTTCACAACACTTTCACTATTTGTAGTTGTGATTGCTTGTTCTAAGCTTCTAATTAATAATCCTTATTAACGGGAGCCTCATTATTAAGATTTCGCTAATGTTTACATTCATATACGTTGTAGGTTAGAAATAGGAAACTGTTGTTTAAGAATTTAAGAAGACCTTCTAATTCTGACAAATTTGTAGTTGGGTACTTCGACACTACTATTACATATTTTGAATGATTGTTTAATTTAGTTTAGAGAACAGAGACCCTAACTCAAGTTAAATCAACAAGTGATAAATTCAAACTTACGTTTGCCATAGAAATATCTACTTCTGCACGGACACTAAACACTTCACAACACTCACTATTTGTAGTTGCAATTGCTTGTTCTAAGCTTCTAATTAATCCTTATTAACGGGAGCCTCATTATTAAGATTTCGATAATGTTTACATTCATACGTTGTAGGTTAGAAATGAGGTGATGCAATGACATACGCTTATATCAATCGGTTGGAAAAGCGGACTTTATGCCATATTGTAAAATTATAACATGAATAGGGGCTTACAATCATATTTTTATCGTATTTATAAACCGATGATGATTTCAATAAACTGATGAACGTCAAAGAATAATTGCAGCCTTTGGCGGTAGACATCGCAATCTGTAAACATAAAAAACTACTAGATTATCCGATTTTAAAATGGCTCTAGTCCGGTCCGTTTAGACAATGGAATATAAAAATTTTGAATCTTTTCGAAATGTTGATTTTCAACGCGTAAAAAAGGACAAATCTATTTGGCGTGATCCAATATTGGATGAAGCGATAGTTCATGAAGCCGAAAATGGCACGTTTTTGACGTTCCGCTCGCACTCGCCTCGCTTTCGTAATACGATCGTATCTACAATACCTCCGCCTAACAGGAATCCGGGGATCTGAGGGGAAATTCAAAATTGAAACGTCAAATTAAAAATGTGTGCATATCTTGAATTTTCTAATCTGCCGAGTTAAAAAAAATGCGATCGGGTAACGTGTCGTATGTCGGTTTAATATCAGAGACTTTGGTCTGTCGTTTTTGCGAAAAAAATCGTAGCTACGGGTCGCTCCGTAACGCAGGTCCGTATCGACGAAGACAAAGTACGATGGCGCGAAAAACGGTTTTCATCGGTACTTTTGAGGCGCTCAAAGTTTACTTTTTCGAAATTTGACGGTAATTCTGACTGTCAGAATCGTTTTCGTCAGCTCATTATCGTTATTTTTCGATAGCTGTATAATTTTTACTCGCTCACGTACGGTAGTAAATAAGCGAGGACAGAGCCGGACGACAAGTGACTTTTTCACGCGTCGAAAAGTAGCGTATTGTCGAGGAATTTTTTAAAAAATCGAAACTTTTCAACGTAAAGAGCGAATAATAATGATGAAAATAGTATTAAAGAGTGTCCGAAGCATGGACTTTCTCACGCAAAAATCGTCAGTTCGTATCTCCTTTATCTTCGGAGGATATAGCTGATATACGGTGAAGCAGCGCGCTTTATAGCGCAAAAAAGTCATCTTGACGACGTTCGAGATTCGTTTACTCGAAACGGGTACCGTAAACGAAAAACGTCTCTCCGCGTAATTTGTAGCGCTCGCCGAGATGTACGAAACGCGGCACGCGAAATTCCTTTTCTCTTCGGCATAAGGGAGATATCGTAGTTTTCAAGGCGATTCGTCATTTTTGTCGCTTTTTTTTCGAACGTTTCTAGAAAAAAAACCGAGACGCGGAACCGAACAGATTTAGCTTATTGGCACGTATTTTTCGTTTAGCTATCGAACGAGACCGATCTCGAGTCGATATTTCGATAAACGGCGAAACCAGTGTGAAATAACGCCGCGTACCGTCCGAAAAACGGTCGATTTTTCGACTTTACCGGCCGTTTTCGATCCGATCCGTTCCTCTCGCCGCGACGGCTCTCGCCCGCCCGTAAAGCGCCGAGTTTCTAGTTTCCGAAACGGTACCTCCTTCCTTCCGAACGCGTTTCGCGAACCAAAAAACCGAAAAAACCGCGTCGACGTCCCGCCCAAAATTTCTAACGTCACGTGACCTCTTCCTTAAAACAATCGATCACCGCTTAATATAGTCGACTAGCGCAGTTTCTGGCATGCTAACGCTATGCCAAATATTGTATGTTGATGTCTTTATTTAAAACCTCACGTAGCGCAGTTTGTTTTTAGCATGCCAACCTCTCGTATCTGGTATCTGGTATCAGGTATCTGATGTTTGGTATCTGGTGTCTGGTATCTGATGTCTGGTATCTGGTGTCTGGTGTCTGGTATCTGGTATCTGGTATCTGGTGTCTGGTATCTGGTGTTTGGTATCTGGTATTTGGTATCTGTTATCTCTTTATCTGGTATCTGGTTTCTGGTCTCTGGTATCTGGTGTCTGGTATCTGGTGGCTGGTATCTGGTATCTCGTATCTGGTGTTTGGCATCTGGTATCTGGTGTCTGGTGTCTGGTATCTGGTATCTGGTATCTGGTATCTCGTATCTGGTATCTGGTGTCTGGTATCTGATGTCTGGTATCTGGTGTCTGGTATCTGGTGTCTGGTATCTGGTGTCTGGTGTCTGGTATCTGGTATCTGGTATCTCGTATCTGGTATCTGGTTTCTGGTGTCTGGTATCTGATGTCTGGTATCTGGTGTCTGGTATCTGGTATCTGGTGTCTGGTATCTGGTGTCTGGTATCTGGTATTTGGTATCTGTTATCTCTTTATCTGGTATCTGGTTTCTGGTGTCTGGTATCTGGTGGCTGGTATCTGGTATCTCGTATCTGGTGTTTGGTATCTGGTATCTGGTGTCTGGTATCTGGTATCTGGTATCTCGTATCTGGTATCTGGTTTCTGGTGTCTGGTATCTGATGTCTGGTATCTGGTATCTGGTGTCTGGTATCTGGTATCTGGTGTCTGGTATCTGGTATCTGGTATCTCGTATCTGGTATCTGGTTTCTGGTGTCTGGTATCTGATGTCTGGTATCTGGTATCAGGTATCTGATGTTTGGTATCTGTGTATCTGGTGTCTGGTATCTGATGTCTGGTATCTGGTGTCTGGTGTCTGGTATCTGGTATCTGGTATCTGGTGTCTGGTATCTGGTGTCTGGTATCTGGTGTATTTGGTATCTGTTATCTCTTTATCTGGTATCTGGTTTCTGGTGTCTGGTATCTGGTGGCTGGTATCTGGTATCTCGTATCTGGTGTTTGGTATCTGGTATCTGGTGTCTGGTATCTGGTATCTCGTATCTGGTATCTGGTTTCTGGTGTCTGGTATCTGGTGTCTGGTGTCTGGTATCTGGTATCTGGTATCTGGTGTCTGGTATCTGATGTGTCTGGTATCAGGTATCTATCTGATGTTTGGTATCTGGTATCTGGTATTCGTATCTGGTATCTGGTTTCTGGTGTCTGGTATCTGATGTCTGGTATCTGGTATCAGGTATCTGATGTTTGGTATCTGGTATCTGGTGTCTGGTATCTGATGTCTGGTATCTGGTGTCTGGTGTCTGGTATCTGGTATCTGGTATCTGGTTTCTGGTGTCTGGTATCTGGTGTCTGGTATCTGGTGGCTGGTATCTGGTATCTGGTATCTCGTATCTGGTGTTTGGTATCTGGTATCTGGTGTCTGGTGTCTGGTATCTGGTATCTGGTATCTCGTATCTGGTTTCTGGTGTCTGGTATCTGATGTCTGGTATCTGGTGTCTGGTATCTGGTATCTGGCATCTCGTATTTGGTATCTGGTGTCTGGTATCTGGTATCTGGAATCATATATCTGGTATCTGGTATCTGATGTCTGGTATCTGGAATCTGGTATCTGGTATCTGGTGTCTGGTATCTGGTATCTGGTATCTCGTATCTGGTATCTGGTATCTGGTATCAGGTATCTGATGTTTGGTATCTGGTGTCTGGTATCTGATGTCTGGTATCTGGTGTCTGGTATCTTATATCTGGTGTCTGGTATCTGGTGTCTGGTATCTGGTGTCTGGTATCTGGTGTCTGGTGTCTGGTATCTGGTATTTGGTATCTGTTATCTCTTTATCTGGTATCTGGTTTCTGGTGTCTTGTATCTGGTGTCTGGTATCTGGTGGCTGGTATCTGGTATCTGGTATCTCGTATCTGGTGTTTGGTATCTGGTACCTGGTATCTGGTGTCTGGTATCTATTATCTGGTATCTCGTATCTGGTATCTGGTGTCTGGTATCTGGTATCTGGTGTCTGGTATCTGGTATCTCGTATCTGGTATCTGGTTTCTGGTGTCTGGTGTCTGGTATCTGGTGTCTGGTGTCTGGTATCTGATGTCTGGTATCTGATGTCTGGTATCTGGTGTCTGGTGTCTGGTATCTGGTATCTGGTATCTGGTGTCTGGTATCTGGTATCTGGTGTCTGGTATCTGGTGTCTAGTATCTGGTTTCTGGTATCTGCTATCTGGTATCTGTTATCTTTTATAAGTTATCAGTTTTCATTTTTCATTTTTCTATTTTAATCTTTAATTTTTAATTTTTAATTTTTAATTTTTAATTTTTAATTTTTCGATTTTTCGATTTTTCGATTTTTCGATTTTTCGATTTTCGATTTTTCGATTTTTCGATTTTTCGATTTTTCGATTTTTCGATTTTTCGATTTTTCGATTTTTTTTTTCGATTTTTCGATTTTTCGATTTTTCGATTTTTCGATTTTTCGATTTTTCGATTTTTCGATTTTTCGATTTTTCGATTTTTCGATTTTTCGATTTTTCGATTTTTCGATTTTTCGATTTTTCGATTTTTCGATTTTTCGATTTTTCGATTTTTCGATTTTTCGATTTTTCGATTTTTCGATTTTTCGATTTTCGATTTTTCGATTTTTCGATTTTTCGATTTTCGATTTTTCGATTTGATTTTGATTTTGATTTTTGATTTTTGATCTTTGATCTTTGATCTTTGATTTTTGATTTTTGATTTTTGATTTTTGATATTTGATTTTTGATTTTTGATTTTGATTTAGATTTTTGATTTTTGATTTTTAGATTTTAGATTTTAGATTTTGATTTTGATTTTTTGATTTTTGATTTTTGATTTTTGATTTTTGATTTTGATTTTTGATTTTTGATTTTGATTTTTGATTTTTGATTTTTGATTTTTGATTTTTGATTTTTGATTTGATTTTTGATTTTGATTTTTGATTTTTGTTTGATTTTGATTTTTGATTTTTGATTTTGATTTTTGATTTTGATTTTGATTTTTGATTTTGATTTTTAATTTTCAATTTTCAATTTTCAATTTTTCATTTTTCATTTTTCATTTTTCATTTTTCATTCTTCAGATTTCAGTTTTCATTTTTAGTTTTCATTTTTTAGTTTTCAGTTATCAGTTATTTGTTATCTGTTACCTGTTTTCTTCTATCTGTTACTTTTTATCTGTTATCTGTCATATTTTATCTTTTATCTGTTTAAGTTATCTGTTATCTGTTATATGTTACCACCTGTTACCTGTTACCACCTTTTACCTGTTATCTGTTGTCTGTTATCTTCCATATAGCATTGAAAATATCCTGTATACAATTGTATAACAGACTCAGATTTATGTGAGATGCCGGCAACGTCGCATGTGTTGTTGTTAATACCATACATGGCGTTATAAAATCTTCCATGTAGCAAATTGTATAGCAGACTTAGATTTATATGAGGATCGTCGCATAAATCTAGCTATAACACGACTTGCAAAAAAATGGCGCTTGACACTGACATATGTCAACCGTGTTCGTCTACGGATAGCAGTGGACTATGCTTTCTTCAGTGTATATGTTTTCTGTTTTGTAATGTCAATGTCATTGTCATAGGTAATTTTTTCTAACCTGGAAAATGAAATGTATTTTGTTTAAAATTAAAATTCAATAACTCCTATTGTGAGATGTGTGCATCTACAACATAATGAAAGGAAAAATTAAGATTCTGAAAGTTAATTCCTAAATATCATAGTAAGGAAATCCGGTAAAACTAAAAAAAAAGTAAACATAAACACCTTGAGAAAACTTCTTCCGTATCAAGTGGTTAAAGTGGAGTTTTAAAACAATTTTTGTTGAAAATAAGGCCGTTAGTTTACAAGCAGGTATGTAACTGAGCGATCCGCTAATGTGTGTGTATCTTGCTTATAAAAAATGCTGTATTTAGATATTGCTATTCACATGAACTACCGTTCTTTGATAGGATATTTTCAGATTGAACTTTTGTCTTATTTTTACTATTTATTGCAGGAGAACAGTTGTTGAACCAGGTCCTGGTGCATACTTATGTAGTTGTCACTTTGTGGATGGGAAAAAAGAAAATAGACCTACATTGTTTAGGTATAATAGGGAGAAGCAATTGAACTTTCCATCGCCAGAAAGAAGAACCCGTAAAAATAACAACAATGTGAAAATTGAACTCTATAATATGTTACTTCAAATTGGGCCCTTTTAAGGGATGTATGTATAATTATGTGATCTGCAGAAATAAAATAGATTCCCAGTAAGGAGCATAAATTATTTTAATGTAGAGTTCAGTACTTGTATAGGTAACTTTCACTCCCCTGGCAGGCTTAATCTAAGCGATATCACAAATATGTCTATACCAAGTTACGATTATACTGTGCAAGAGTACTTATCTTACAAATTTTGACAAGTAATGGTGTCTGTTGTTTTGACAAGTCTTGGAAGTCACAAGTTCTTAAAGCAGCTACATTCTAAATCGATTTAGATCAAATAAACAACTGCAGTGGCTGTGAAAGTCTTAGTAATTTTGAAACTTTGGTAGTAGATATGATTATCAATGCTATTTTTCAGCGCTTTGCATATTCCTTCATCTGCTTGATAATATTTGCCAATCGAAGGGATAGATGACAAGTTTGTTTACTTATTTTCCATTTATACATACTACTCAGGTGAGATACTACTACTACAAGGTTTTTACAATTTTATGAGTTTTGTTGGTGGTAAAGTTCTTCGTTTGGGAAAAATTCAACAGAAGCAGATGAACAATGCTCGCTTTATGATCTGGGAAAAATGTGCTATCGCCTTAAAATAAAATTTCCTCTATTGTTTTTAATGTTGTATGATTATGATCAATCAATTAGAAACATGACATATAATAATAACATCTCTAAAAATTAGACCAGAAGCTTGAAATTATTAAGTACTATAGTTGTTGGACAGTAAGTAATAGTATCGCTTGAAAATCAAATTTTGTAATCTGTTTCCTCTGATTCAATAATGAATTTTTCTGTAATCTATGATTAAGATCAGTCTTAGAAACAGGACAGATGTGAGTATCCTTGAAATTAGACATATAATAACAACATCTTTAAAAACAGAATAGAAATTTGAAATCATCAAGTGCTATAGTTTTTTGACAAGTAATGGTGTCTGTTGTTTTGACAAGTCTTGGAAGTGACAAGTCCTTAAAGCAGCTACATTCTAAATCGAAGTACATACATTCTGCATTGAGATCAAAATAAACAACTGCAGTGGCTGGCTGTGAAAGTCTTAGTAATTTTGAAAACTTTGGTAGTAGATATGATTATCAATGCTATTTTTCAGCGCTTTGCATATTCCTTCATCTGCTTGATAATATGTGCCACTGTTA
>CAVLJG010000011.1:52459-71811 GCA_963669975.1 Acanthoscelides obtectus
GATCTGTATCTGGTGGCTGGTATCTGGTGTCTAGTATCTGGTTTCTGGTATCTGCTATCTGGTATCTGTTATCTTTTATAAGTTTCAGTTTCATTTTTCATTTTTATATTTTAATTTTTATTTTCATTTTTAATTTTTCTATTTTAATTTTAATTTTTAATTTTTAATTTTTATTTATTTTCGATTTTTCGATTTTCGATTTTTCGATTTTTGATTTTTGATTTTTGATTTTTATTTTCAATTTTTCATTTTTCATTTTTCATTCTTCAGATTTCAGTTTTCATTTTTTAGTTTTCAGTTATCAGTTATTTGTTATCTGTTACCTGTTTTCTTTTATCTGTTACTTTTTATCTGTTATCTGTCATCTTTTATCTTTTATCTGTTATAAGTTATCTGTTATCTGTTATATGTTACCACCTGTTACCTGTTACCACCTTTTACCTGTTATCTGTTGTCTGTTATCTTCCATATAGCATTGAAAATATCCTGTATACAATTGTATAACAGACTCAGATTTATGTGAGATGCCGGCAACGTCGCATGTGTTGTTGTTAATACCATACATGGCGTTATAAAATCTTCCATGTAGCAAATTGTATAGCAGACTTAGATTTATATGAGGATCGTCGCATAAATCTAGCTATAACACGACTTGCAAAAAAATGGCGCTTGACACTGACATATGTCAACCGTGTTCGTCTATGGATAGCAGTGGACTATGCTTTCTTCAGTGTATATGTTTTCTGTTTTGTAATGTCAATGTCATTGTCATAGGTAATTTTTTCTAACCTGGAAAATGAAATGTATTTTGTTTAAAATTAAAATTCAATAACTCCTATTGTGAGATGTGTGCATCTACAACATAATGAAAGGAAAAATTAAGATTCTGAAAGTTAATTCCTAAATATCATAGTAAGGAAATCCGTAAAACTAAAAAAAAAGTAAACATAAACACCTTGAGAAAACTTCTTCCGTATCAAGTGGTTAAAGTGGAGTTTTAAAACAATTTTTGTTGAAAATAAGGCCGTTAGTTTACAAGCAGGTATGTAACTAAGCGATCCGCTAATGTGTGGGTATCTTGCTTATGAAAAATGCTGTATTTAGATATCATTGCTATTCATATAAGCTACCGTTCTTTGATAGGATATTTTCAAATTGAACTTTTGTCTTATTGTTACTATTTATTACAGAAAATGGTGCAATGCTGGGCACCCGACTGTAAGCAGTATAATGTTAGAGAAACACGTAAGATGTTCAGGTTTCCCAAAGATCCAAAAACAAGGAATCATTGGATAAAACTTACAAGGTAACACCACAAAGACCATACTGGAATTATCATTTGTTAGGAACATGCGAAACGTACAATTGAATACAATAAAAGTAATACATGTATTGTTTCATTTGATTGCAGGAGAACAGTTGAACCAGGTCTTGGTGCATACTTATGTAGTTGTCATTTGTGGATGGTAAAAAAGAAAATGGACCTACACTGTTTAGGTATAATAGGGAGAAGCAATTAAACTTTCCATCACCAGAAAGAAGAACCCGTAAAAAGACCATTGATAAACCTTTTAATATTGATGTAGATATAAGGTTAGTTATACAATATCAATTTCATTCACGTGTGTGCAAATTCAGTGTGTTCACAGATCTGAAAGCGAGCCACAACCATCCACCTCAATACAAACTGATGAACCTCATACAAAAGGTTCGATGTCAAATGCATCACTAGATGCTGAAAACTATTATCTTTGGCAGGATCTGGAGCTAGCTACAGCGAACCTTATGCATCTCACTGATAGGTTTTCTTTTGATGTTGTGAAAGGAAATGACAGGCTAGTACTGGTGTATACAGGCTTACCATCAGAGAAAATATTTTTTTCTTTATTCAACCTGTTGAAGGACATTGATATATATATTATTATAAATGGAAAGTTAAAAAAATGAGAAAAATAGATCAGTTATTCATGACTCTTACTAAGCCAAGACAAAATTTCCCTCATGATGATTTAGCTGTTCGATTCAATGTATCACAGGGTCCAGTATCAAATGTTATAACAACATGGATACATTTATTTCAAGAAAATATTTTCAGTAGTTTTACAAATTATAGGATAATCATAGATTGTACTGAAGTATATACATCTGTATGTCGGTCAAGTATAGCGACATGAAAACTAACATATAGCTCATACAAATACAGAAATACCTGCAAAAGGTTAATTGGTGTATCTCCTAATGGAGCACTTACTTATATGTCAAGTTTGTATCCTGGGTCAGACAAAAAAATTATTAAGGATTGTGGAATACTCAATCAGCTTGAAGCAGGAGATTTAGTATTGGAAGATAAAGGTTTTTTAATAAAAGACTTGATGCCTTCTGGTGTCAATATTAACATTCCATCATTTCTTACAACACAACAGTTCACTGCTGAACAGGTAAGACAAACAGAATGTATTGCACAAGCTACGATTCATGTTGAACGTGCAATAAGAAGAATAAACACATTCAGTATATTCGATCTTATTCCATATGCTTTGTTGCCACATGCAGATGTAGTATTTCAAGTTATAGGTACTTTGACTAACTTACAGTATCCACTTATAAGAGAAGTTGAACAGTTTTATTCTGCAGGTACCCATAAAGTGTAGTTTGGTATAAAAATTGATATGTATATAGTATAATAGTGTATCTAGTTTATAGTATAATAATACTAGTGACATGAATTAGCAATAAATAACTGTCCAGCACTTGTTTTATTCACACATCAGTATGATACTGCTTTATAATTCATCTGCTCTACTAGCTACCTAATCAAACATCCTTTATGTACAAATATAGTTTCCATTGTCTAGAGCACATAATTGTGGACAAAATAATTTGACAGCTGGTAGAGAAGATAATGTCTGTAAACAATGGCAAATAAAACACCAGTTGCATAAATATTGTTTTTATTTTCAATCATGATAAAATAGTTGTCAGAAATTGTTCACTGTAAAATGATTTTAAAATATTTAAATTACTTTCCCATTCATCGTTTCTTGAATTCTCATAACTACTTATCTTTTGGAGTCTATATCACTATATACCTTTATTTGTAATGTGTAACTGGTCTTTGCACTGGTGATAATAATTATAATTTTGATGAATGTCCAGGAACAGTTATAATACGAAACAAGAAATTTTTTATTTTTAGTGAGCACCTCTGACAAATTTTTCTTCATTCCTACGTTGAAAGAGCATCTCACTTCAATAGTACAATTTCACTTATATATCCATCAGGCTTGCACCTAAAAAAGCCACATTCACCAAAGCAGAAATCCTGCAGGTTCTACATGTAATTCCTGTAATATCTCCAAATCTTTCTATGGCATATGTTCATTCTCCATTCCCACTGAATAGCCCGAACACCACTCAATTCATATCCATCTAATAACACTTTGAATAAGGGTTTTAGGTACTTTTTCCTTTGGCAAGCTGATAAAACTGTACCAAACTTGCTGGATGTCAGTCTGTACTTTCTTGCCAATTTGCATTATTTGACTGACCAATAGTACATCTCTACAACTTCCTTATAATATCTGCACTTCAAACAAGATTTCTGTAAAAAGTATTTTCTTTATTAGGGGTTGTTGTGTAGCTCAGGAAAGTCTTTGGTCAATATATACGCCTAGAATCTACCACAGTCTGTCAGCTTGACTTTCTACCCTATCAGCTAAGTGGATCTTCGTAGCTTCATTTTTTCTTTAACTTGAATATTATCGCATTTGTTTTTATGTTCAAGGATAGAATCGTTGCGAGCAACCACCAAAATGCTTTCTCGCATATGCTCAATGTATTTTCGGCTACTTGGTTGAAATCTTGGCCAGCTATAATCACACTAGTATCATCTGCATATTGAATAGTACATACATTGTTCGGGTTTGTTATACTATCACTCAGATCATTTATAAACATCACAAAGAGGAGAGGACCCAAGACGTTTCTTGTGGGATACCTCTATCTATTGTTAACCTGCGATGAGACTGCTGTCCTGCTATTGTTTATGATGGAAACACTTTGTTGGCGGTCTGTTAAATAAGACTTGACCCAGTTCCAGGCACTTCCCTGATTCCAAATGCCTCAAGTTTACAGTAAGACAGAATGTTCTACACAATCATATGCTTTGGAGAGATCAAAAAACAAACCCAATGATATCATATTATTTCCCAGACATTCTATATACTGTGGCTAAAGGAGTATATAGCCGTATTTATCGATTTCCCTTTTATAAAGCCATGTTGTGATTCAGAAATTAAGTTATTACAGAGCATGTGATACATGATTCGTGAATACATCACCAGTTCGAAACCCTTTGCAAAGCAATTCAAGAAAATAACAACTGTCCTTCTAAAAAGGGTATGCTACAAAAATGTTCTTACAACTACTCGATCTTTATGTTATACAGCGGTTCCGCAAGGTCTAGGTGTTAAACGGGATAATTTTGACAAAAATAGCACTAATTCTGCACCAATGTATACGCTACTAGGTTGACCTAAAACTCCAGCTTATGCTACTAGTTTATTCTGATATGAATAAAGCAACTTATTTAATTGATTGAAAAATTGATATGAGAAATGTGCGATGAATGATATTTCACTGATGTCTAAATAGCACTGTTTTTGTGTACATACATCTTATCCTTTCTTTTTTCAATTGATCCATTTTTTTCATCGTTCATAATGAATCCGAATTTTGAAATATTTTTGTAAAATTAGCTTTATAATACTAAATGAATATCCATCTATCAAATCATCTTCAAACAAGTGATGCTCAAACTTATCTAAAATTTTTGTAGGTACTATATAGTTTCCATTGTGTTTTTAATCAAAATAGCAGGAAGATTTGGCACATGTTATTAATATGTCTCTAGGTTTATGAAAAAATCTGAAATACTTTTCGGCAGCTACACAAATTTGGAGTATTATGTCTGAGGGAGTAGTTAATGCTCTATATTTTTTCTTTTTTTGTAAATATTTGACATTATCACCTTCGAGTACCTTAGTACATTGACTGCAAGTTATGCATTTCAGAAAACTTCTCACCACATAGCCTGAAATATAGCCAACTACATCTTCAACATAATCTGTTAAATTCCAGGCTTGTGATGAATAAAACTTATAAGTAGCAATATCATTCATAATTTTTTTTTCAAAATCCAAATAGGTTTCACTACTTTTCAAATCATTGCCACTATCATCCATTGTAACCTGATGTCCACTCCCACAAGTCAGAATGGTGAGATCTTTGATGGACACATTACCAGATTCTGGTCCTGTGACCTCTGTATGTATAAGGAGGCGCTTATAAGCCGCTTCAAAATGTCTGGCTGAAGGGTAATTGTTAAATCCACCCTTAGCTCTTATAGCTCCGAAAAATGCTCTAGATGATCTTGAGAAAATTTGTTAGTTAAAATATACTTTAATTGTTCCGAGTCTACCTCTTTTGCCTTCTAATTCTGATTTTTCAACAAATTTTGAATAATATTGCCTCAAGTAGTGACGCTTATCAGAAATCCTAGAAAACCTGTTTTTTTAGGGGACTGAGTTACTGGAACATCAGCCAACTTCAAATTGCTAATGTATTGGCACATTTCATCCATATAACTAAAAAAAGTTTTTGCAGTGGCCTGTGATAATGGTCGCTTAAATATGTATTTAGCCAATCTATTTCTGGAATTACAAATGTCGAATAGATTGTTAAATTTCAGGATAAAATCGGCTGTAGGTTTCGCATTCCTAAATGATGGTATTTTCAAATCTAGACTCAAATACATCAATGCATCAGCCACACTCTTGCTTAATGTCTGAGTGGCACTTTTCACTTTTATTTTTTCTAGAGTCCACTGTAAATGTCGGTTTCTGATTTTTGTGCCTAAATGTAGTCCCTCAAATTTTGAATTTCTACGAGCTTTTCCAAAAAAGTCCAGTCTATGGTATTATTATCATTGTCTATCAAATATTTTTGTGAGCCAAATGTATTTCTGACCAATTTCATCATGTGCGAAGGGTCCAAAAATATGAAAACCTTATTACCTGTTACTGGATGAGCAAATGTGTTTTAAGGTTGTTAATGTCCTTGAAATCTGCACCTAAACATGATGACAATCGTAAAATTTACAGGAGCACCATCAAAAGTTATAAGAGGTAACTATGACTCATGACTCATGTACAAATGTGAGACATTTCTTAACGACTCTGCTTTCTCAACATCAGTGAGGCCGTCCAAAAAAAAAATAATCCACAGGTAACTTCCATGAAGCATTTATACAAACAACCATACATACTAAAACTTCTTTGACATGAGGTAGAACATCTGAATCAAATTTAGTTCCAATATCAATATAACCAGTGAATTTTGTCCCAGTCCATTCGACCTGCTCCCTGATAGACATTTCATGTAAGACCAGGTTGCACAGGATGTTCTGGTTTTTTGACGCTAACTTTTTTACCTTCAAAGCATTTAGTGCTTCTGAAGTAAAACCAGGAGAGCCATCAATTGACTGATACCATTTAGAAATCGTGGATGGATGAGGTAAAGATTTATTAAAAGTATTCCTTACGAACTGGTATGCTTTTGGGGAGTAAAAAGATAGCGTCAAAGCAAAACATCTAATAGATGGGTCATATTTTTGTGAAGATGGGCCTTTCAACATCCTCCTCGAATATTTTTTGTCCTGAGGTTGATAAAGAGGCCTGAAAAAACAAAAAGATGGGTGTAAGGTGTAATAGCACTGCTGCTCATTATTTTAGAGTTAAATCACCACATTCATCTTAAAAGGTTGATTTTGACTACCTTCTCCAGTCATTTACATACATTGAACTAGTTAAATTAAAACAGGAATTGATGAAACAAGTAAATTTATTACACATTCAATTAAAAACATGAACCCTAAACTGAGTCTTTACTACTATCCAAAAATCAGTATGATTGATACCAAAGAAAAAAATTGAAATAATTTTACTTCTGTCCGTTATTCTATATTATCTAATTTAGAGATTTTTACCTCAAGAACAGTTCCCTGACGAATTAGTTATATATGATTTTTCTTTAAGCAGCTTCATCAAGCCTCCTAATGTCTTGATTTTTTTCTTAAAGTATGTATTGCTAGCCTGAGATTATGACTCTTCTTTCTCAGAGCAGTTATAGTATTCTTCATCAAATGAAAATTCTTCTTCGCCTTCTCTGGTGTAGAAAAGTCTGATGAAGATAAGTCACCCACATACCTTCTTTTTCTGAAACAATGAGATATGATTGGAATTCATCATATATGTGAAGCATATGTCATTAAAATCTTATTAGATCATCTATTTTCTCAATATTTCTCACCTATTTTTACGTGCAGTTGCAAGAGAAACATCCTTGAACCCAGCATCAGGCTCTGGTTGGTTCTCAGTTTCTGAGACGCTAATTGTTGATGAAGAAGATCCAAAGCTTTGATCAAGATTGGAAACTGATGCTTTTTTCCTGTTGCTGACCTATAAAAATAAAATATCATAATATAATTATATTATATTAAATTATATAAAATATTTCATGTAATTTAATATTCAAAACAAAAATACTTACTGGTAGACAAGCCAGAAATGTTGGGTAGGTCCATCAAATTTCAGCCTGAAACAAAAAGCAAGTATTATATTACTATAAAGTATCTAGTTCTGCATAATTCTGCAAGCTTCAGTTGAATATATTTATTTGCTTTGATATGAGAATGATCATTTACCTCTTTACATCAGGAATGTTATCTTGATGGCACATCCCCTTGAATGGCTGAGTAACTTGATCTGTTGAACTTTCGCTAATTGAAGATTCACAACTGTCAAATCATAAAATATCATGTAAAAATAAGCTTTGGCTAGTCACAAACCAATTGAATAACACTATGAGTTTCTTCATTTCATGTAATGAATCCATCATTTCTACAAAAATCTGTATGATGCCTCTCAAATATAGTTACAAACTGTTGTTTGAGAATTTAATAAGACCTTCTAATTCTGTATGTGTGTTTAATATTTAGATCATTTACAACTCAAACCTAGTCCCTATGCGAACAGAGAAACGAAAAAAGCTGATGAAGTTATGCTAGCAAATTAGGTACTGAAAATTACAATTTAGGTCTTTGCGTATGCTTCTAAACTTCATCAGCATTAGTCGACCAGGCATTCATGTCTTTTTTGAACAGTTCAAGCACTCCTGTGGTCATTCTTTTTTGACAAGTAATAGTGTCTGTTGTTTTGGCAAAAATAAGCTTTAGTAGTCACAAAGCAATTAATAACACTGTGAGTTTCTTCATTTCATGTAATGTATCCATCGTTTTTACAAAAATCTGTATGATGATTCTCAAATATAGTTAAAAACTGTTGTTTAAGAATTTAAGAAGACCTTCTAATTCTGTATGTGTGTTTCGTATTTAGATCATTTACAACTCAAAACCTAGTCCTTATGCGAACAGAGAACGAAAAAAGCTGATGAAGCTATGCTAGCAAATTAGGTACTGAAAATTACAATTTAGGTCTTTGCGTATGCTTCTAAACTTCATCAGCATTAGTCGACCAGGCATTCATGTCTTTTTTGAACAGTTCAAGCACTCCTGTGGTCATTCTTTTTTGACAAGTAATAGTGTCTGTTGTTTTGGCAAAAATAAGCTTAGTAGTGACAAAGCAATTGAATAACACTGTGAGTTTCTTCATTTCATGTAATGTATCCATCGTTTTCTACAAAAATCTGTATGATGACTCTCAAATATAGTTAAAAACTGTTGTTTAAGAATTTAAGAAGACCTTCTAATTCTGACAAATTTGTAGTTGGGTACTTCGACACTACTATTACATATTTTGAATGATTGTTTAGTTTAGTTAAGAGAACAGAGACCCTAACTCGAGTTAAATCAACAAGTGATAAATTCAAACTTACGTTTGCCATAGAAATATCTACTCCTGCACGGACACTGTAAACATTTCACAACACTTTCACTATTTGTAGTTGTGATTGCTTGTTCTAAGCTTCTAATTAATAATCCTTATTAACGGGAGCCTCATTATTAAGATTTCGCTAATGTTTACATTCATATACGTTGTAGGTTAGAAATAGGAAACTGTTGTTTAAGAATTTAAGAAGACCTTCTAATTCTGACAAATTTGTAGTTGGGTACTTCGACACTACTATTACATATTTTGAATGACTGTTTAATTTAGTTTAGAGAACAGAGACCCTAACTCAAGTTAAATCAACAAGTGATAATTCAAACTTACGTTTGCCATAGAAATATCTACTTCTGCACGGACACTAAACACTTCACAACACTCACTATTTGTAGTTGCAATTGCTTGTTCTAAGCTTCTAATTAATCCTTATTACGGGAGCCTCATTATTAAGATTTCGATAATGTTTACATTCATACATTGTAGGTTAGAATGATGCAATGTGATGCAATCAGACATACGCTTTATATCAATCGGTTGAAAAGCGGAACTTTATGCCATATTGTAAAATTATAACATGAATAGGGGCTTACATCATATTTTTATCGTATTTATAAACCGATGATGATTTCAATAAACTGATGAACGTCAAAGAATAATTGCAACCTTTGCGGTAGACATCGCAATCTGTAAACATAAAAAACTACTAGATTCATCCGATTTTAATGGCTCTAGTCCGGTCCGTTTAGACAATGGAATATAAAATTTTGAATCTTTTCGAAAATGTTGATTTTCACGCGTAAAAAAGGACAAATCTATTTGGCGTGATCCAATATTGGATGAAGCGATAGTCCATGAAGCCGAAAATGGCACGTTTTTGACGTTCCGCTCGCACTCGCTCGCTTTCGTAATACGATCGTATCTACAATACCCCGCCTAACAGGAATCCGGGGATCTGGAGGGAAATTCAAAATTGAAACGTCAAACTAAAAATGTGTGCATATCTTTGAATTTTGTAATCTGCCGAGTTTAAAAAAATGCGATCGGGTAACGTGTCGTATGTCGGTTTAATCAGGAGACTTTGGTCTGTCGTTTTGCGAAAAAAAAATCGTAGCTACGTCGCTCCGTAACGCAGGTCCGTATCGACGAAGACAAAGTACGCCGAAAAAACGGTTGTCATCGGTACTTTTTGAGGCGCTCAAAGTTTACTTTTTCGAAATTTGACGGTAATTCTGACGGTCAGAATCGTTTCGTCAGCTCATTATCGTTATTTTTCGATAGCTGTATAATTTTTACTCGCTCACGTACGGTAGTAATAAGCGAGGACAGAGCCGGATGACAAGGTGACTTTTTCACGCGTCGAAAAGTAGCGTATTGTCGAGGAATTTTAAAAAATCGAAACTTTTCAACGTAAACGAATAATGATGATGAAAATAGTATTAAAAGAGTGTCCGAAGCATGGGCTTTCTCACGCAAAAATCGTCAGGTTCGTAGCTCCTTTATCTTCGGAGGAGATAGCTGATATACGAAGAAGCAGCGCGCTTTATACGCAAAAAAGTCATTCTTGACGACGTTCGAGGTTCGTTTATTCGAAACGGGTACCGTAAACGAAAAAACGTCTCTCCGCGTAATTTGTAGCGCTCGCCGAGATGTACGAAACGCGACGCGCGAAATTCCTTTTCTCTTCGGCATAAGGGAGATATCGTAGTTTTCAAGGCGATTCGTCATTTTTGTCGCTTTTTTTTCGAACTTTCTAGAAAAAAAAACCGAGACGCGGACCGAACAGATTTAGCTTATTGGTACGTATTTTTCGTTTAGCTATCGAACGAGACCGATCTCGAGTCGATATTTCGATAAACGGCGAAACCAGTGTGAAATAACGCCGCGTACCGTCCGGAAAACGGTCGATTTTTCGACTTTACCGGCCGTTTTCGATCCGATCCGTTCCTCTCGCCGCGACGGCTCTCGCCCGCCCGTAAAGCGCCGAGTTTCTACTTTCCGAAACGGTACCTCTTTCCCTCCGAACGTTTCGCGAACCTCCTAAAAAACCGGAAAAACCGCGTCGACGTCGCCCGCCCAAAATTTCTAACGTCACGTGACCTCTTCCTTAAAACAATCGATCACCGCTTAATATAGTCGACTAGCGCAGTTTCTGGCATGCTAACGCTATGCCAAATATTGTACGTTGATGTCTTTATTTAAAACCTCACGTAGCGCAGTTGCTGGTATGCTAATGCATGCTAGCGATATATACTTTATCCCTATCTCTAATCATTTTCTATCCTTTGACATGTTTGATCTGGTATCTGGTCTCTGATGTCTGGTGTCTGGTATCTGATGTCTGGTATCTGGTGTCTGGTATCTGGTATCTGGTGTCTGGTATCTGGTGTCTGGTGTCTGGTATCTGGTATCTGGTGTCTGGTGTCTAGTATCTGGCGTCTGGTATCTGGTATCTGATGTGTGGTGTCTGGTGTCTGGTATCTGGTATCTGATGTCTGGTATCTGGTGTCTGGTATCTGGTATCTGGTGTCTGGTATCTGGTATCTGGTGTCTGGTATCAGGTATCTGGTATCTGGTATATGGTATCTGGTGTCTGGCATCTGGTATCTGGTATCTGGTGTGTGGATCTGGTATCTGGTATCCGGTGTCTGGTGTCTGGTGTCTGGCATCTGGTATCTGCTATCTGGTATCTGGTGTCTGGTATCTGGTGTCTGGTATCTGGTGTCTGGTATCTGGTGTCTGGTGTCTGGTATCTGGTATCTGGCATCTCGTATTTGGTATCTGGTGTCTGGTATCTGGTATCTGGAATCATATATCTGGTATCTGGTATCTGATGTCTGGTATCTGGTATCTGGAATCTGGTATCTGGTATCTGGTGTCTGGTATCTGGTATTTGGTATCTGTTATCTCTTTATCTGGTATCTGGTTTCTGGTGTCTGGTATCTGGTATCTGGTGTCTGGTGTCTGGTATCTGGTATCTGGTATCTCGTATCTGGTATCTGGTATCTGGTATCAGGTATCTGATGTTTGGTATCTGGTGTCTGGTATCTGATGTCTGGTATCTGGTGTCTGGTATCTGGTGTCTGGTATCTGGTGTCTGGTATCTGGTGTCTGGTATCTGGTGTCTGGTATCTGGTATCTGGTTTCTGGTGTCTGGTATCTGGTGTCTGGTATCTGGTAACTGGTACTTGGTATTTGGTATCTGATATCTGGTGTCTGGTATCTGGTATCTGGTGTCTAGTATCTAGTATTTGGTATCTGGTATCTTATGTCTGGTATCTGGTGTCTTGTGTCTGGTATCTGGTATCTGGTGTCTGGTGTCTGGTATCTGGTATCTGGTATTTGGTATTTGGTATCTAGTATCTGGTATCTAGTGTCTGGTGTCTAGTATCTGGTGTCCGGTATCTGTGTCTGGGTCTGGTATCTGGTATCTGGTATGTGGTGTCTGGTGTCTGGTATCTGGTATCTGGTGTCTGGCATCTGGTATCTGGTGTCTGGTATCTGATGTCTGGTATCAGATATCTGGTATCTGGTATCTGGTATATGGTATCTGGTGTCTGGCAATCTGGTATCTGGTGTCTGGTATCTGGTATCTGGTGTCTGGTATCTGGTATCTGGTATCTCGTATCTGGTATCTGGTATCTGGTTTCTGGAGTCTGGTATCTGGTGCCTGGTGTCTGGTATCTGATGTCTGGTGTCTGGTATCTGGTGTCTGGTGTCTGGTATCAGGTACCTGGTGTCTGGTATCTGGTGTCTGGTATCTGGTATCTGGTATCTGGTTTCTGGAATCTGGTATCTGGTATATGGTATCTGGTATTTGGTATCTGTTATCTCTTTATCTGGTATCTGGTTTCTGGTGTCTGGGTATCTGGTATGGTCTGGTATCTGGTGTCTGGTATCTGGTGTCTGGTATCTGGTGTCTGGTATCTGGTATTTGGTATCTGTTATCTCTTTATCTGGTATCTGGTTTCTGGTGTCTGGTATCTGGTATCTGGTATCTCGTATCTGGTATCTGGTATCAGGTATCTGATGTTTGGTATCTGGTATCTGGTGTCTGGTATCTGGTGGCTGGTATCTGGTATCTCGTATCTGGTGTTTGGTATCTGGTATCTGGTGTCTGGTGTCTGGTATCTGGTATCTGGTATCTGGTATCTCGTATCTGGTATCTGGTTTCTGGTGTCTGGTATCTGATGTCTGGTATCTGGTGTCTGGTGTCTGGTATCTGGTATCTGGTGTCTGGTATCTGGTGTCTGGTGTCGTATCTGGTATCTGGTGTCTGGTGTCTGGTATCTGGTGTCTGGTGTCTGGTATCTGATGTCTGGTATCTGTTATCTTTATAAGTTATCAGTTTTCATTTTTCATTTTTTCTATTTTAATTTTTAATTTTTCATTTTTAATTTTTCTATTTTAATTTTTAATTTTTCATTTTTAATTTTTAATTTTTAATTTTTAATTTTTAATTTTTAATTTTTCATTTTTAATTTTTAATTTTAATTTTTAATTTTTCGATTTTTCGATTTTTCGATTTTCGATTTTTCGATTTTTCGATTTTTCGATTTTTCGATTTTTCGATTTTTCGATTTTTCGATTTTTCGATTTTTCGATTTTTCGATTTTTCGATTTTTCGATTTTTCGATTTTTCGATTTTTCGATTTTTCGATTTGATTTTTTGATTTTTGATTTTTGATTTTTGATTTTTAATTTTCAATTTTCAATTTTTCATTTTTCATTCTTCAGATTTCAGTTTCATTTTTTAGTTTTCAGTTATCAGTTATTTGTTATCTGTTTTCTTTTATCTGTTACTTTTTATCTGTTATCTGTCATCTTTTATCTGTTATAAGTTATCTGTTATCTGTTATATGTTACCACCTGTTACCTGTTACCACCTTTTACCTGTTATCTGTTATTTTCCATATAGCATTGAAAATATCCTGTATACAATTGTATAACAGACTCAGATTTATGTGAGATGCCGGCAACGTCGCATGTGTTGTTGTTAATACCATACATGGCGTTATAAAATCTTCCATGTAGCAAATTGTATAGCAGACTTAGATTTATATGAGGATCGTCGCATAAATCTAGCTATAACACGACTTGCAAAAAAATGGCGCTTGACACTGACATATGTCAACCGTGTTCGTCTATGGATAGCAGTGGACTATGCTTTCTTCAGTGTATATGTTTTCTGTTTGTAATGTCAATGTCATTGTCATAGGTAATTTTTCTAACCTGGAAAATGAAATGTATTTTGTTTAAAATTAAAATTCAATAACTCCTATTGTGAGATGTGTGCATCTACAACACAATGAGAGGAAAAATTAAGATTCTGAAAGTTAATTCCTAAATATCATAGTAAGGAAATCCGTAAAACTAAAAAAAAAAAGTAAACATAAACACCTTGAGAAAACTTCTTCCGTATCAAGTGGTTAAAGTGGAGTTTTAAAACAATTTTTGTTGAAAATAAGGCCGTTAGTTTACAAGCAGGTATGTAACTGAGCGATCCGCTAATGTGTGTGTATCTTGCTTATAAAAAATGCTGTATTTAGATATTGCTATTCACAAGAGCTACCGTTCTTTGATAGGATATTTTCAAATTGAACTTTTGTCTTATTTTTACTATTTATTGCAGGAGAACAGTTGTTGAACCAGGTCCTGGTGCATACTTATGTAGTTGTCACTTTGTGGATGGGAAAAAAGAAAATAGACCTACATTGTTTAGGTATAATAGGGAGAAGCAATTGAAACTTTCCATCGCCAGAAAGAAGAACCCGTAAAAATAACAACAATGTGAAAATTGAACTCTATAATATGTTACTTCAAATTGGGCCCTTTTAAGGGATGTATGTAATAATTATGTGATCTGCAGAAATAGAAATATAAAAATAAATACAACACATGGCATCATAAATTATTTTAATGTAGACTTCAGTACTCGTATAGGTAACTTTCACTCCCCTGGCAGGCTTAATCTAAGCGATATCACAAATATGTCTATACCAAGTTACGATTATACTGTGCAAGAGTACTTATCTTACAAATTTTGACAAGTAATGGTGTCTGTTGTTTTGACAAGTCTTGGAAGTCACAAGTTCTTAAAGCAGCTACATTCTAAATCGATTTAGATCAAAATAAACAACTGCAGTGGCTGTGAAAGTCTTAGTAATTTTGAAAACTTTGGTAGTAGATATGATTATCAATGCTATTTTTCAGCGCTTTGCATATTCCTTCATCTGCTTGATAATATTTGCCAATCGAAGGGATAGATGACAAGTTTGTTTACTTATTTTCCATTTATACATACTACTCAGGTGAGATACTACTACTACAAGGTTTTTACAATATTTATGAGTTTGTTGGTGGTAAAGTTCTTCGTTTGGGAAAAATTCAACAGAAGCAGATGAACAATGCTCGCTTTATGATCTGGAGAAAATGTGCTATCGCTTTAAAATAAAATTTCCTCTATTTTTTTTAATGTTGTATGATTATGATCAATCAATTAGAAACATGACATATAATGATAACATCTCAAAAAATTAGACCAGAAGCTTGAAATTATTAAGTACTATAGTTGTTGGACAGTAAGTAATAGTATCGCTTGAAAATCAAATTTTGTAATCTGTTTCCTCTGATTCAATAATGAATTTTTCTGTAATCTATGATTAAGATCAGTCTTAGAAACAGGACAGATGTGAGTATCCTTGAAATTAGACATATAATAATAACATCTTTAAAAACAGAATAGAAATTTGAAATCATCAAGTGCTATAGTTTTTTGACAAGTAATGGTGTCTGTTGTTTTGACAAGTCTTGGAAGTGACAAGTCCTTAAAGCAGCTACATTCTAAATCGAAGTACATACATTCTGCATTGAGATCAAAATAAACAACTGCAGTGGCTGTGAAAGTCTTAGTAATTTTGAAAACTTTGGTAGTAGATATGATTATCAATGCTATTTTTCAGCGCTTTGCATATTCCTTCATCTGCTTGATAATATGTGCCACTGTTAGCCAGCTAATAGGTCTGAACTGAGGGTCAAGACTGAACTCTTACTGAACTTCATAGAAGTGACTGACTACTTACGTTTGCAATAGAAACACATAAACTGTAAACACTTCACACAACACTTTCACTATTGTAGCTGCGATTGCTTGTTCTAAGCTTCTAATTAATCCTTATTAACGGGAGCCTCATTGTTAAGATTTCGATAATGTTTACATTCATACATTGTAGGTTAGAAATAGGAGGTGATGCAATTAGACATACGCTTTATATCAATCGGTTGGAAAAGCGGAGCTTTATGCCATATTGTAAAATTATAACATGAATAGGGGCTTACAATCATATTTTTATAGTATTTATAAACCGATGATGATTTCAATAAATTGATGAACGTCAAAGAATAATTGCAACCTTTGGCGGTAGACATCGCAATCTGTAAAAATAAAAAACTACTAGATTCATCCGATTTTAATGGCTCTAGTCCGGTCCGTTTAGACAATGGAATATAGAAGTTTTGAATCTTTTCGAAAATGTTGATTTTCACGCGCAAAAAAGGACAATTCTATTTGGCGTGATCCTATATTCGATGAAGCGACCAACATAAAGCCGAAAATGGCACGTTTTTGACGTTCCGCTCGCACGCGCTCGCTTTCGTAATACGATCATACCTACATTACCCCGCCTAACAGGAATCCGGGGATCTGAGGGGAAATTCAAAATTGAAACGTCAAACTAAAAATATCTTGCATATCTTTGAATTTTGTAATCTGCCGAGTTTAAAAAATGCGATCGGGTAACGTGTCGTATGTCGGTTTAATCAGGAGACTTTGGTCTTTCGTTTTGCGAAAAAAAATCGTAGCTACGTCGCTCCGTAACGCAGGTCCGTATCGACGAAGACAAAGTACGGCCGAAAAACGGTTGTCATCGGTACTTTTGAGGCGCTCAAAGTTTACTTTTTCGAAATTTGACGGTAATTCTGACGGTCAGAATCGTTTCGTCAGCTCATTATCGTTATTTTTCGATAGCTGTATAATTTTTACTCGCTCACGTACGGTAGTAATAAGCGAGGACAGAGCCGGATGACAAGGTGACTTTTTCACGCGTCGAAAAGTAGCGTATTGTCGAGGAATTTTTTAAAAATCGAAACTTTTCAACGTAAACGAATAATAATGATGAAAATAGTATTAAAAAGAGTGTCCGAAGCATGGACTTTCTCACGCAAAAATCGTCAGGTTCGTAGCTCCTTTATCTTCGGAGGAGATAGCTGATATACGGCGAAGCAGCGCGCTTTATACGCAAAAAAGTCATTCTTGACGACGTTCGAGGTTCGTTTATTCGAAACGGGTACCGTAAACGAAAAAACGTCCTCTCCGCGTAATTTGTAGCGCTCGCCGAGATGTACGAAACGCGGCACGCGAAATTCCTTTTCTCTCGGCATAAGGGAGATATCGTAGTTTTCAAGGCGATTCGTCAGTTTTGTCGCTTTTTTTTCGAACATTTCTAGAAAAAAACCGAGACGCGGAACCGAACAGATTTAGCTTATTTGGTACGTATTTCTCGTTTAGCTATCGAACGAGACCGATCTCGAGTCGATATTCGATAAACGGCGAAACGAGTGTGAAATAACGCCGCGCACCGTCCGGAAAACGGTAGATTTTTCGACTTTACCGGCCGTTTTCGATCCGATCCGTTCCTCTCGTCGCCGCGACGGTTCTCGCCCCGCCCGTAAAGCGCCGAGTTTCTAGTTTCCGAAACGGTAAACCTCCTTCCTTTCCGAACGTTTCGCGAACACGGGAAAAAACCGAAAAAAACCGCGTCGACGTCGCCCCGCCCAAAATTTCTAACGTCACGTGACCTCTTCCTTAAAACAATCGATCACCCGCTTAATAATAGTCGACTAGCGCAGTTTTGCATGCCAACGCTATGCCAAATATTGTCGTTGATGTCTTTATTTAAAACCACCCGTAGCGCAGTTGCTGGTATGCTAATGCAATGCTAGCGATATATACTTTATCCCTATCAATCGTTTTTTCCTTTGGCATCTTTGATCTGTTATCTCGTATCTGGTATCTGGTGTCTGGTGTCTGGTATTTGGTATCTGTTATCGCTTTATCTGGTATCTGGTATCTGTTGTCTGGTATCTGGTGTCTGGTATCTGGTATCTGTGCCTGGTATCTGGCTGGTATCTGGTGTCTGGCACTGGTATCTGGTATCTGGTTCTGGTATCTGGTATCTGATGTCTGGTATCTGGTATCTGGTGTCTGGTATCTGGTATCTGGTGTCTGCTATCTGGTGTCTGGTATCTGGTGTCTGGTGTCTGGTCTGGTAATTTTTAATTTTTAGATTTTTCGATTTTTCGATTTTTCGATTTTTCGATTTTTCGATTTTTCGATTTTTCGATTTTTCGATTTTTCGATTTTTCGATTTTTCGATTTTTCGATTTTTCGATTTTTCGATTTTTCGATTTTCGATTTTTCGATTTTTCGATTTTCGATTTTTCGATTTTCGATTTTTAGATTTTTAGATTTTTAGATTTTTAGATTTTTAGATTTTTAGATTTTTGATTTTTTGATTTTTTGATTTTTTGATTTTTTGATTTTTTGATTTTTTGATTTTTTTTGATTTTTTGATTTTTGATTTTTTGATTTTTATTTTTTTTTTGATTTTTTGATTTTTTGATTTTGATTTTTTGATTTTGATTTTTTGATTTTTTTGATTTTTGATTTTTTGATTTTTGCTTTTTTGATTTTTTGATTTTTTGATTTTTGATTTTTTGATTTTTTGATTTTTTATTTTTTTGATTTTTTGATTTTTGATTTTTTGCTTTTTGATTTTTTGATTTTTTATTTTCACCTTATTTTGCGCTTTCCGTTTCCGTTTTTCGTTTTTGTTTTTCGTTTTTCATCTTTTTTTTCATTTTTCATTCTTCATCTTTCCTTTTTCATTTTTCATTTGCATTTTTCATCCTTTTTCCTTCTTCCTTTTTCCCGTCGCTGTGTCACCATAACACCACCTGGCATTATAATCTTCGCTATCGCATTCTGCCCCTCTATAAGTATGACCTCCGATTTATGTGGCTCCGGCAACGTCGCATGTCTAGCTACCGCACTTACAAAAAATGGCGCTTGACACTTGACATATCTCAACCGTGTTCGTCTAAGGATAGCACCTTCTATCTTCAGTGTAAATGTTTTATGATTTGACAGGAATAAAAATTATTTTTACCTTATTTAAACTGCTGACGATTAATAAGGATACCTCACGATCTTCTTAAAAGATGAAATACGTTATCACGATAGATATACACTGAGGCACTTCGTCTGAACCGAAAAAGTGTAAACACTCGGCACCGGGTATCACTACACAATACACACACTGTTATAAGTACAAA
>CAVLJG010000011.1:72311-101418 GCA_963669975.1 Acanthoscelides obtectus
GCGAGAGCCGTCGCGGCGAGAGGAACGGATCGGATCGAAAACGGCCGGTAAAGTCGAAAAATCGACCGTTTTTCGGACGGTACGCGGCGTTATTTCACACTCGTTTCGCCGTTTATCGAAATATCGACTCGAGATCGGTCTCGTTCGATAGCTAAACGACGGGCGCACACTTTAGGGCGGAACCGATCGCGGTCCGCGTCTTAGTTTTTTTTTAAGAAAATGTTAAAGAAAACGCGAGAAAAAACGGCAAGTCGCGGTAAAAACTTCGATATCTCCTTTACGGCCGAAGAGAAAAGAAATTTCGCGCGCCGCGTTTCGTACATCTCGACTAGCGCTACGAATTACGCGGAGAGACTTTTTTCCGTTTACGGCACCCGTTTCGAATAAACGAACCCTCGAACGTCGTCAAGAATGACTTTTTTGCTTATGAAACGCGCTTATCGCCGTCCACGGTCTATCTCCTCCGAAGATAACGAAGATACGGACCTGGCGACTGTAGCATAAGAAAGCCCGTACTTCGAATACGGGATCGCAATTTTATCCGTTTCTCCATTCGTTTACGTTGAAAAGTTTCGATTATTTAAAAATTCCTCGACAATACGCTACTTTTCGACGCGTGAAAAAGTCACCTTGTCATCCGGCTCTGTCCTCGCTTATTACTACCGTACGTGAGCGAGTAAAAAATTATACAGCTATCGAAAAATAACGATAATGAGCTGACGAAACGATTCTGACCGTCAGAATTACCGTCAAATTTCGAAAAAGTAAACTTTGAGCGCCTCAAAAGTACCGATGACAACCGTTTTTCGGCGTACTTTGTCTTCGTCGATACGGACCTGCGTTACGGAGCGACGTGGCTACGATTTTTTTTCGCAAAACGAAGGCCAAAGTCTCCTGATTAAACCGACATACGACACGTTACCCGATCGCATTTTTTAAACTCGGCAGATTACAAAATTTAAAGATATGCAGATATTTTTAGTTTGACGTTTCAATTTTGAATTTCCCCTCCAGATCCCCGGATTCCTGTTAGGCGGGGTATCGTAGATACGATCGTATTACGAAAGCGAGTGAGTGCGAGCGGAACGTCAAAAACGTGCCATTTTCGGCTTCATGACTATCGCTTCATCCAATATTGGATCACGCCAAATAGAATTGTCCTTTTTTGCGCGTGAAAATCAACATTTTCGAAAAGATTCAAAATTTCTATATTCCATTGTCTAAACGGACCGGACTAGAGCCATTAAAATCGGATGAATCTAGTAGTTTTTTATGTTTACAGATTGCGATGTCTACCGCCAAAGGCTGCAATTATTCTTTGACGTTCATCAATTTATTGAAATCATCATCGGTTTATAAATACGATAAAAATATGATTGTAAGCCCCTATTCATGTTATAATTTTACAATATGGCATAAAGCTCCGCTTTTCCAACCGATTGATATAAAGCGTATGTCTGATTGCATCACCTCCGATTTCTAACCTACAATGTATGAATGTAAACATTATCGAAATCTTAATAATGAGGCTCCCGTTAATAAGGATTAATTAGAAGCTTAGAACAAGCAATCGCAGCTACAAATAGTGAAAGTGTTGTGTGAAGTGTTTACAGTTTATGTGTTTCTATTGCAAACGTAAGTAGTCAGTCACTTCTATGAAGTTCAGTAAGAGTTCAGTCTTGACACTCAGTTCAATTTATTTAATATGTAGACCTATTAGCTGGCTAACAGTGGCACATACATATTATCAAGCAGATGAAGGAATATGCAAAGCGCTGAAAAATAGCATTGATAATCATATCTACTACCAAAGTTTTCAAAATTACTAAGACTTTCACAGCCACTGCAGTTGTTTATTTTGATCTCAATGCAGAATGTATGTACTTCGATTTAGAATGTAGCTGCTTTAAGGACTTGTCACTTCCAAGACTTGTCAAAACAACAGACACCATTACTTGTCAAAAAACTATAGCACTTGATGATTTCAAATTTCTATTCTGTTTTTAAAGATGTTATTATTATATGTCTAATTTCAAGGATACTCACATCTGTCCTGTTTCTAAGACTGATCTTAATCATAGATTACAGAAAAATTCATTATTGAATCAGAGGAAACAGATTACAAAATTTGATTTTCAAGCGATACTATTACTTACTGTCCAACAACTATAGTACTTAATAATTTCAAGCTTCCGGTCTAATTTTTTGAGATGTTATTATTATATGTCATGTTCTAATTGATTGATCATAATCATACAACATTAAAAAAAATAGAGGAAATTTTAGTTTAAAGCGATAGCACATTTTTCTCCAGATCATAAAGCGAGCATTGTTCATCTGCTTCTGTTGAATTTTTCCCAAACGAAGAACTTTACCACCAACAAACTCATAAATATTGTAAAAACCTTGTAGTAGTAGTATCTCACCTGAGTAGTATGTATAAATGGAAAATAAGTAAACAAACTTGTCATCTATCCCTTCGATTGGCAAATATTATCAAGCAGATGAAGGAATATGCAAAGCGCTGAAAAATAGCATTGATAATCATATCTACTACCAAAGTTTTCAAAATTACTAAGACTTTCACAGCCACTGCAGTTGTTTATTTTGATCTAAATCGATTTAGAATGTAGCTGCTTTAAGAACTTGTGACTTCCAAGACTTGTCAAAACAACAGACACCATTACTTGTCAAAATTTGTAAGATAAGTACTCTTGCACAGTATAATCGTAACTTGGTATAGACATATTTGTGATATCGCTTAGATTAAGCCTGCCAGGGGAGTGAAAGTTACCTATACGAGTACTGAACTCTACATTAAAATAATTTATGATGCCATGTGTTGTATCTAAACTATTTTTATTTCTGCAGATCACATAATTATTACATACATCCCTTAAAAGGGCCCAATTTGAAGTAACATATTATAGAGTTCAATTTTCACATTGTTGTTATTTTTACGGGTTCTTCTTTCTGACGATGGAAAGTTCAATTGCTTCTCCCTATTATACCTAAACAATGTAGGTCTATTTTCTTTTTTCCCATCCACAAAGTGACAACTACATAAGTATGCACCAGGACCTGGTTCAACAACTGTTCTCCTGCAATAAATAGTAAAAATAAGACAAAGTTCAATTTGAAAATATCCTATCAAAGAACGGTAGCTCATATGAATAGCAATATCTAAATACAGCATTTTTTATAAGCAAGATACACACACATTAGCGGATCGCTCAGTTACATACCTGCTTGTAAACTAACGGCCTTATTTTCAACAAAAATTGTTTTAAAACTCCACTTTAACCACTTGATACGGAAGAAATTTTCTCAAGGTGTTTATGTTTACTTTTTTTTTAGTTTTACGGATTTCCTTTCTATGATATTTAGGAATTAACTTTCAGAATCTTAATTTTTCCTTTCATTATGTTGTAGATGCACACATCTCACAATAGGAGTTATTGAATTTTAATTTTAAACAAAATACATTTCATTTTCCAGGTTAGAAAAAATTACCTATGACAATGACATTGACATTACAAAACAGAAAACATATACACTGAAGAAAGCATAGTCCACTGCTATCCATAGACGAACACGGTTGACATATGTCAGTGTCAAGCGCCATTTTTTTGCAAGTCGTGTTATAGCTAGATTTATGCGACGATCCTCATATAAATCTAAGTCTGCTATACAATTTGCTACATGGAAGATTTTATAACGCCATGTATGGTATTAACAACAACACATGCGACGTTGCCGGCATCTCACATAAATCTGAGTCTGTTATACAATTGTATACGGGATATTTTCAATGCTATATGGAAAATAACAGATAACAGGTAAAAGGTGGTAACAGGTAACAGGTGGTAACATATAACAGATAACTTATAACAGATAAAAGATGACAGATAACAGATAAAAAGTAACAGATAAAAGAAAACAGATAACAGATAACAAATAACTGATAACTGAAAACTAAAAAATGAAAACTGAAATCTGAAGAATGAAAATGAAAAATGAAAAATTGAAAATAGAAAATTAAAAATCAAAATCAAAAATCAAAAATCAATAAAATCGAAAATCGAAAAATCGAAAAATCGAAAAATCGAAAAATCGAAAAATCGAAAAATCGAAAAATCGAAAAATCGAAAAATCGAAAAATCGAAAAATCGAAAAATCGAAAAATCGAAAAATCGAAAAATCGAAAAATCGAAAAATCGAAAAATCGAAAATCGAAAAATCGAAAATCGAAAAATCGAAAAATCGAAAAATCGAAAAATCGAAAAATCGAAAATCGAAAAATCGAAAAATCGAAAAATCGAAAATCGAAAAATCGAAAAATCGAAAAATCGAAAAATCGAAAAATCGAAAAATCGAAAAATCGAAAAATCGAAAAATCGAAAATCGAAAAATCGAAAAATCGAAAAATCGAAAAATCGAAAATCGAAAAATCGAAAAATCGAAAAATCGAAAAATCGAAAAATCGAAAATCGAAAAATCGAAAAATCGAAAAATCGAAAATCGAAAAATCGAAAAATCGAAAAATCGAAAAATCGAAAAATCGAAAAATCGAAAAATCGAAAAATCGAAAAATCGAAAATTAAAATTAAAAATTAAAAATTAAAATTAAAAATTAAAAATTAAAAATTAAAAATTAAAAATTAAAATTAAAAATTAAAAATTAAAAATTAAAAATTAAAAATTAAAAATTAGAAATTAAAAATTAAAATAGAAAAATTAAAAATGAAACATTAAAAATTAAAATAGAAAAATGAAAAATGAAAACTGATAACTTATAAAAGATAACAGATACGAGAAACCAGATACTAGACACCAGATACCAGACACCAGATACCAGATACCAGACACCAGATACCAGACATCAGATACCAGAAACCAGATACCAGATACGAGATACCAGATACCAGATACCAGACACCAGACACCAGATACCAGACACCAGATACCAGACACCAGACACCAGATACCAGATACCAGACATCAGATACCAGACACCAGAAACCAGATACCAGATACGAGATACCAGATACCAGACACCAGATACCAGATACCAAACACCAGATACGAGATACCAGATACCAGCCACCAGAAACCAGATACCAGATAAAGAGATAACAGATACCAAATACCAGATACCAGACACCAGATACCAGATACCAGATACCAGACGCCAGACACCAGATACCAGACATCAGATACCAGACACCAGATACCAGATACCAGATGCCAGACACCAGATACCGGATACCAGATACCAGACATCAGATACCAGACACCAGATACCAGATACCAGACACCGGATACCGGATACCAGACATCAGATACCAGATACCAGATACCAAACACCAGATACGAGATACCAGATACCAGCCACCAGAAACCAGATACCAGATAAAGAGATAACAGATACCAAATACCAGATACCAGACACCAGATACCAGATACCAGATACCAGGTACCAGATACCAGACACCAGATACCAGACATCAGATACCAGACACCAGACACCAGATACCAGATGCCAGATACCAGATACCGGATACCAGATACCAGACATCAGATACCAGACACCAGATACCAGATACCAGATACCAGACACCGGATACCGGATACCAGATGCCAGATATCAGATACCAGACACCAGATACCTGATACCAGATACCAGATACCAGACACCAGATACCAGACACCAGAAACCAGATACCAGATAAAGAGATAACAGATACCAAATACCAGATACCAGATACCAGACACCAGATACCAGATCAAAGATGCCAAAGGATAAAAAATGATTAGAGATAGTTATCGCTAGCATTGCATTAGCATACCAGCAACTGCGCTACGTGAGGTTTTAAATAAACACATCAACGTACAATATTTGGCATAGCGTTAGCATGCCAGAAACTGCGCTAGTCGACTATATTAAGCGGTGATCGATTGTTTTTTCTAGGAAGGTCACGTGACGTTAGAGTCAGGCCGTGCGACGTCGACGCGGTTTTCGCGGTTTTTTAGGAGGTTCGCGAAACGTTCGGAGGGAAAGAGGTACCGTTTCGGAAACTAGAAACTCGGCGCTTTACGGGCGGGCGAGAGCCGTCGCGGCGAGAGGAACGGATCGGATCGAAAACGGCCGGTAAAGTCGAAAAATCTACCGTTTTCCGGACGGTACGCGGCGTTATTTCACACTCGTTTCGCCGTTTATCGAAATATCGACTCGAGATCGGTCTCGTTCGATAGCTAAACGAGAAATACGTACCAATAAGCTAAATCTGTTCGGTTCCGCGTCTCGGTTTTTTTTCTAGAAATGTTCGAAAAAAAAGCGACAAAAATGACGAATCGCCTTGAAAACTACGATATCTCCCTTATGCCGAAGAGAAAAGGAATTTCGCGTGCCGCGTTTCGTACATCTCGGCGAGCGCTACAAATTACGCGGAGAGACGTTTTTTCGTTTACGGTACCCGTTTCGAGTAAACGAATCTCGAACGTCGTCAAGAATGACTTTTTTGCGTATAAAGCGCGCTGCTTCGCCGTATATCAGCTATCTCCTCCGAAGATAAAGGAGCTACGAACCTGACGATTTTTGCGTGAGAAAGTCCATGCTTCGGACACTCTTTTAATACTATTTTCATCATTATTATTCGTTTACGTTGAAAAGTTTCGATTTTTTAAAAATTCCTCGACAACACGCTACTTTTCGACGCGTGAAAAAGTCACCTTGTCATCCGGCTCTGTCCTCGCTTATTACTACCGTACGTGAGCGAGTAAAAATTATACAGCTATCGAAAAATAACGATAATGAGCTGACGAAACGATTCTGACCGTCAGAATTACCGTCAAATTTCGAGAAAGTAAACTTTGAGCGCCTCAAAAGTACCGATGACAACCGTTTTTCGGCGTACTTTGTCTTCGTCGATACGCACCTGCGTTACGGAGCGACGTAGCTACGTTTTTTTTTTCGCAAAACGAAAGACCAAAGTCTCCTGATTAAACCGACATACTACACGTTACCCGATCGCATTTTTTAAACTCGGCAGATTAGAAAATTCAAAGATATGCACACATTTTTAGTTTGAAGTTTCAATTTTGAATTTCCCCTCCAGATCCCCGGATTCCTGTTAGGCGGGGTATTGTAGATACGATCGTATTACGAAAGCGAGCGAGTGCGAGCGGAACGTCAAAAACGTGCCATTTTCGGCTTCATGACTATCGCTTCATCCAATATTGGATCACGCCAAATAGATTTGTCCTTTTTTACGCGTGAAAATCAACATTTTCGAAAAGATTCAAAATTTTTATATTCCATTGTCTAAACGGACCGGACTAGAGCCATTAAAATCGGATGAATCTAGTAGTTTTTTTATGTTTACAGATTGCGATGTCTACCGCCAAAGGCTGCAATTATTCTTTGACGTTCATCAGTTTATTGAAATCATCATCGGTTTATAAATACGATAAAAATATGATTGTAAGCCCCTATTCATGTTATAATTTTACAATATGGCATAAAGCTCCGCTTTTCCAACCGATTGATATACAGCGTATGTCCGATTGCATCACCTCCGATTTCTAACCTACAACGTATATGAATGTAAACATTATCGAAATCTTAATAATGAGGCTCCCGTTAATAAGGATTAATTAGAAGCTTAGAACAAGCAATTGCAACTACAAATAGTGAGTGTTGTGAAGTGTTTAGTGTCCGTGCAGAAGTAGATATTTCTATGGCAAACGTAAGTTTGAATTTATCACTTGTTGATTTAACTTGAGTTAGGGTCTCTGTTCTCTAAACTAAATTAAACAATCATTCAAAATATGTAATAGTAGTGTCGAAGTACCCAACTACAAATTTGTCAGAATTAGAAGGTCTTCTTAAATTCTTAAACAACAGTTTCCTATTTCTAACCTACAACGTATATGAATGTAAACATTAGCGAAATCTTAATAATGAGGCTCCCGTTAATAAGGATTATTAATTAGAAGCTTAGAACAAGCAATCACAACTACAAATAGTGAAAGTGTTGTGAAATGTTTACAGTGTCCGTGCAGGAGTAGATATTTCTATGGCAAACGTAAGTTTGAATTTATCACTTGTTGATTTAACTCGAGTTAGGGTCTCTGTTCTCTTAACTAAACTAAACAATCATTCAAAATATGTAATAGTAGTGTCGAAGTACCCAACTACAAATTTGTCAGAATTAGAAGGTCTTCTTAAATTCTTAAACAACAGTTTTTAACTATATTTGAGAGTCATCATACAGATTTTTGTAGAAACGATGGATACATTACATGAAATGAAGAAACTCACAGTGTTATTGAATTGCTTTGTGACTACTAAAGCTTATTTTTGCCAAAACAACAGACACTATTACTTGTCAAAAAAGAATGACCACAGGAGTGCTTGAACTGTTCAAAAAAGACATGAATTCCTGGTCGACTAATGCTGATGAAGTTTAGAAGCATACGCAAAGACCTAAATTGTAATTTTCAGTACCTAATTTGCTAGCATAGCTTCATCAGCTTTTTTCGTTTCTCTGTTCGCATAGGGACTAGGTTTGAGTTGTAAATGATCTAAATACGAAACACACATACAGAATTAGAAGGTCTTATTAAATTCTTAAACAACAGTTTGTAACTATATTTGAGAGTCATCATACAGATTTTTGTAGAAACGATGGATACATTACATGAAATGAAGAAACTCACAGTGTTGTTCAATTGCTTTGTGACTACCAAAGCTTATTTTTAGTCAAAACAACAAACACTATTACTTGTCAAAAAAGAATGACCACAGGAGTGCTTGAACTGTTCAAAAAAGACATGAATGCCTGGTCGACTAATGCTGATGAAGTTTAGAAGCATACGCAAAGACCTAAATTGTAATTTTCAGTACCTAATTTGCTAGCATAGCTTCATCAGCTTTTTTCGTTTCTCTTTTCGCATAGGGACTAGGTTTGAGTTGTAAATGATCTAAATACGAAACACACAAACAAGATAGCTTTCTCAATTTTTTTCAATTCAAAATTCAACACCATACATGTTGACCTCATAGAAGTACATGTTTGTTGAATAGCTTTGAAAAAAATCAAGGGACTACCCTGTTATAGCTGCAGTACTGAACTCTACATTAAAATAATTTATGATGCCATGCTAATGACCAAATTATAATCAACAGTATGCTCCTTACTGGGAAACTATTTTTATTTCTGTAGATCACATAATTATTACATACATCCCTTAAAAGGGTCCAATTTGAAGTAACATATTATAGAGTTCAATTTTCACATTGTTGACATATTAAAAGGTTTATCAATGGTCTTTTTACTGGTTCTTCTTTCTGACGATGGAAAGTTCAATTGCTTCTCCCCTAAACAATGTAGGTCAATTTTGTTTTTTCCTATCCACAAAATGACAACTACATAAGTATGCACCAGGACCTGGTTCAACTGTTCTCCTGCAATAAGACAAAAGTTCAATTTGAATAGCAATGATATCTAAATACAGCATTTTTGATAAGCAAGATAACCACACATTAGCGGATCGCTCAGTTACATACCTGCTTGTAAACTAACGGCCTTATTTTCAACAAAAATTGTTTTTAAACTCCACTTTCACCACTTGATACGGAAGAAGTTTTCTCAAGGTGTTTATGTTTACTTTTTTGATAGTTTTACGGATTTCCTTACTATGATATTTAGGAATTAACTTTCAGAATCTTAATTTTTCTTTTCATTATGTTGTAGATCTTACAATAGGAGTTATTGAATTTTAATTTTAAACAAAATACATTTCATTTTTCAGGTTAGAAAAAATTACCTATGACAATGACATTGACATTACAAAACAAAAAACATATACACTGAAGAAAGCATAGTCCACTGCTATCCATAGACGAACACGGTTGACATATGTCAGTGTCAAGCGCCATTTTTTTGCAAGTCGTGTGGTAGCTAGACTTATGCGACGATCCCCATATAAATCTAAGTCTGCTATACAATTTTATAGAGAACATTAATGCTACATGGAAGATTTTATAACGCCATGTATGGTATTAACAACAACACATGCGACGTTGCCGGCATCTCACATAAATCTGAGTCTGTTATACAATTTTATACAAGATATTCTCAATGCTATATGGAAGATAACAGACCTCAGAAAACAGGTAACAGGTGGTAACAGGTAACAGATGGTAACAGGTAACAGGTGGTAACATATAACAGATAAAAGATAAAAGATGACAGATAACAGATAAAAGGAAACAGGTAACAGATAACAAATAACTGATAACTGAAAACTAAAAAATGAAAACTGAAATCTGAAGAATGAAAAGTGAAAAATGAAAAATGAAAAATTAAAAATTAAAAATTATAAATTAAAAATTAAAAATTAAAAATTAAAAATTAAAAATTAAAAATTAAAATTAAAAATTAAAAATTAAAATTAAAATTAAAAATTAAAAATTAAAAATTAAAAATTAAAAATTAAAATTAAAAATTAAAAATTAAAATAAAATTAAAAATTAAAAATTAAAAATTAAAATTAAAAATTAAAATTAAAATTAAAAATTAAAAATTAAAAATTAAAATTAAAAATTAAAAATTAAAATTAAAAATTAAAATTAAAAATTAAAAATTAAAAATTAAAATTAAAATTAAAAATTAAAAATTAAAAATTGAAAATTGAAAATTAAAATTAAAAATTGAAAATTGAAAATTGAAAATTGAAAATTGAAAATTGAAAATTGAAAATTGAAAATTGAAAATTGAAAATTGAAAATTGAAAATTGAAAATTGAAAATTGAAAATTGAAAATTGAAAATTAAAAATTAAAATTTAAAAATTAAAATTAAAAATTTAAAATTTAAAATTAAAAATTAAAAATTAAAAATTAAAAATTAAAATTTAAAATTTAAAATTTAAATTAAAATTAAAAATTAAAAATTAAAAATTAAAAATTAAAGATTAAATAGAAAAATGAAAAATGTAAACTGATAACTTATAAAAGATAACAGATACCAGATAGCAGATACCAGAAACCAGATACTAGACACCAGATACCAGACACCAGATACCAGATACCAGACACCAGATACCAGATACCAGATACCAGACACCAGACACCAGATACCAGACATCAGATACCAGACATCAGATACCAGACACCAGACACCAGATACCAGACACCAGACACCAGAAACCAGATACCAGATACGAGATACCAGATACCAGACACCAGACACCAGATACCAGATACCAGACACCAGATACCAGACACCAGAAACCAGATACCAGATACGAGATACCAGATAATAGATACCAGATACCAGACACCAGATACCAGGTACCAGATAAAGAGATAACAAATACGAGATACCAGATACCAGATACCAGCCACCAGATACCAGACACCAGATACCAGACACCAGAAACCAGATACCAGATAAAGAGATAACAGATACCAAATACCAGATACCAGACACCAGACACCAGATACCAGACACCAGATATCAGATACCAGACACCAGATACCAGACATCAGATACCAGACACCAGATACCAAACATCAGATACCTGATACCAGATACCAGATACCAGATACGAGATACCAGATACCAGATACCAGACACCAGATACCAGATACCAGATTCCAGATACCAGATACCAGACATCAGATACCAGATACCAGATATATGATTCCAGATACCAGATACCAGACACCAGATACCAAATACGAGATGTCAGATACCAGATACCAGACACCAGACACCAGATACCAGACATCAGATACCAGACACCAGAAACCAGATACGAGATACCAGATACCAGATACCAGACACCAGACACCAGATACCAGATACCAAACACCAGATACGAGATACCAGATACCAGATACCAGCCACCAGATACCAGACACCAGATACCAGACACCAGAAACCAGATACCAGATAAAGAGATAACAGATAGCAAATACCAGATACCAGACACCAGATACCAGACACCAGATACCAGATACCAGATACCAGACACCAGACACCAGATACCAGACATCAGATACCAGACACCAGATACCAGATACCAAACATCAGATACCTGATACCAGATACCAGACATCAGATACCAGACACCAGAAACCAGATACGAGATACCAGATACCAGATACCAGATACCAAACATCAGATACCTGATACCAGATACCAGACATCAGATACCAGACACCAGAAACCAGATACCAGATACGAGATACCAGATACCAGATACCAGACACCAGATACCAGATACCAGACACCAGATACCAGATACCAGACATCAGATACCAGACACCAGAAACCAGATACCAGATACGAGATACCAGATACCAGATACCAGACACCAGATACCAGATACCAAACACCAGATACGAGATACCAGATACCAGCCACCAGATACCAGACACCAGATACCAGACACCAGAAACCAGATACCAGATAAAGAGATAACAGATACCAAATACCAGATACCAGACACCAGATACCAGACACCAGATACCAGATACCAGATACCAGACACCAGACACCAGATACCAGACATCAGATACCAGACACCAGAAACCAGATACCAGATACGAGATACCAGATACCAGATACCAGACACCAGACACCAGATACCAGACACCAGATACCAGACACCAGATACCAGACATCAGATACCAGACACCAGATACCAGATACGAGATACCAGATACCAGATACCAGATACCAGACACCAGACACCAGATACCAGATGCCAAACACCAGATACGAGATACCAGATACCAGCCACCAGATACCAGACACCAGATACCAGAGACCAGAAACCAGATACCAGATAAAGAGATAACAGATACCAAATACCAGATACCAAACACCAGATACCAGACACCAGATACCAGATACCAGATACCAGACACCAGACACCAGATACCAGACATCAGATACCAGACACCAGATACCAAACATCAGATACCTGATACCAGATACCAGATACGAGAGGTTGGCATGCTAAAAACTGCGCTACGTGAGGTTTTAAATAAAGACATCAACATACAATATTTGGCATAGCGTTAGCATGCCAGAAACTGCGCTAGTCGACTATATTAAGCGGTGATCGATTGTTTTTGAATTGGTAGTGATTGGTAGTGGTTCGGAAATTGTATGACGTCGACGCGGTTTTCGCGGTTTTTTAGGAGGTTCGCGGTACGTTCGGAGGGAAAGAGGTACCGTTTCGGAAAGTAGAAACTCGGCGCTTTACCGGGGAGCGGGACCCGTCGCGGCGAGAGGAACGGATCGGATCGAAAACGGCCGGTAAAGTCGAAAAATCTACCGTTTTCCGGACGGTACGCGGCGTTATTTCACACTCGTTTCGCCGTTTATCGAAATATCGACTCGAGATCGGTCTCGTTCGATAGCTAAACGAGAAATACGTACCAATAAGCTAAATCTGTTCGGTTCCGCGTCTCGGTTTTTTTTCTAGAAACGTTCGAAAAAAAAGCGACAAAAATGACGAATCGCCTTGAAAACTACGATATCTCCCTTATGCCGAAGAGAAAAGGAATTTCGCGTGCCGCGTTTCGTACATCTCGGCGAGCGCTACAAATTACGCGGAGAGACGTTTTTTCGTTTACGGTACCCGTTTCGAGTAAACGAATCTCGAACGTCGTCAAGAATGACTTTTTTGCGTATAAAGCGCGCTGCTTCGCCGTATATCAGCTATCTCCTCCGAAGATAAAGGAGCTACGAACCTGACGATTTTTGCGTGAGAAAGCCCATGCTTCGGACACTCTTTTAATACTATTTTCATCATCATTATTCGTTTACGTTGAAAAGTTTCGATTTTTTAAAAATTCCTCGACAACACGCTACTTTTCGACGCGTGAAAAAGTCACCTTGTCATCCGGCTCTGTCCTCGCTTATTACTACCGTACGTGAGCGAGTAAAAATTATACAGCTATCGAAAAATAACGATAATGAGCTGACGAAACGATTCTGACCGTCAGAATTACCGTCAAATTTCGAAAAAGTAAACTTTGAGCGCCTCAAAAGTACCGATGACAACCGTTTTTTCGGCGTACTTTGTCTTCGTCGATACGGACCTGCGTTACGGAGCGACGTAGCTACGATTTTTTTTCGCAAAACGAAAGACCAAAGTCTCCTGATTAAACCGACATACTACACGTTACCCGATCGCATTTTTTAAACTCGGCAGATTACAAAAATTCAAAGATATGCACACATTTTTAGTTTGACGTTTCAATTTTGAATTTCCCCTCCAGATCCCCGGATTCCTGTTAGGCGGGGTATTGTAGATACGATCGTATTACGAAAGCGAGCGAGTGCGAGCGGAACGTCAAAAACGTGCCATTTTCGGCTTCATGACTATCGCTTCATCCAATATTGGATCACGCCAAATAGAATTGTCCTTTTTTGCGCGTGAAAATCAACATTTTCGAAAAGATTCAAAATTTCTATATTCCATTGTCTAAACGGACCGGACTAGAGCCATTAAAATCGGATGAATCTAGTAGTTTTTTATGTTTACAGATTGCGATGTCTACCGCCAAAGGCTGCAATTATTCTTTGACGTTCATCAATTTATTGAAATCATCATCGGTTTATAAATACGATAAAAATATGATTGTAAGCTTCTATTCATGTTATAATTTTACAATACGGCATAAAGCTCCGCTTTTCCAACCGATTGATATAAAGCGTATGTCTGATTGCATCACCACCGATTTCTAACCTACAACGTATATGAATGTAAACATTATCGAAATCTTAACAATGAGGCTCCCGTTAATAAGGATTAATTAGAAGCTTAGAACAAGCAATCGCAACTACAAATAGTGAGTGTTGTGAAGTGTTTACAGTTTATGTGTTTCTATTGCAAACGTAAGTAGTCAGTCACTTCTATGAAGTTCAGTAAGAGTTCAGTCTTGACCCTCAGTTCAATTTATTTAAATATGTAGACTTATTAGCTGGCTAACAGTGGCACATATTATCAAGCAGATGAAGGAATATGCAAAGCGCTGAAAAATAGCATTGATAATCATATCTACTACCAAAGTTTTCAAAATTACTAAGACTTTCACAGCCACTGCAGTTGTTTATTTTGATCTCAATGCAGAATGTATGTACTTCGATTTAGAATGTAGCTGCTTTAAGGACTTGTCACTTCCAAGACTTGTCAAAACAACAGACACCATTACTTGTCAAAAAACTATAGCACTTGATGATTTCAAATTTCTATTCTGTTTTTAAAGATGTTATTATTATATGTCTAATTTCAATGATACTCACATCTGTCCTGTTTCTAAGACTGATCTTAATCATAGATTACAAAAAAACTCATTATTGAATCAGAGGAAACAGATTACAAAATTTGATTTTCAAGCGATACTATTACTTACTGTCCAACAACTATAATACTTAATAATTTCAAGCTTCTGGTCTAATTTTTTAAGATGTTATTATTATATGTCATGTTTCTAATTGATTGATCATAATCATACAACATTAAAAAAAAATAGAGGAAATTTTATTTTAAAGCGATAGCACATTTTTCTCCAGATCATAAAGCGAGCATTGTTCATCTGCTTCTGTTGAATTTTTCCCAAACGAAGAACTTTACCACCAACAAACTCATAAATATTGTAAAAACCTTGTAGTAGTAGTATCTCACCTGAGTAGTATGTATAAATGGAAAATAAGTAAACAAACTTGTCAGAATTAGAAGATCTAATTAGTCTTTAACTACACTAACAAATTTCTGTACAAGTGATGAAAATTGTTGATTACTCTCATGTTTTGAATGCAAATGGAATCATTGCTCACTTTTACATAGGCATTTGTGTTAGGTGTGAGATTCTGTCAGTGCACGGTTTGAAGTTTGTGACTACTTCTATGAAGTTCAGTAAGAGTTCAGTCTTGACCCTCAGTTCAATTTATTTAAATATGTAGACTTATTAGCTGGCTAACAGTGGCACATATTATCAAGCAGATGAAGGAATATGCAAAGCGCTGAAAAATAGCATTGATAATCATATCTACTACCAAAGTTTTCAAAATTACTAAGACTTTCACAGCCACTGCAGTTGTTTATTTTGATCTCAATGCAGAATGTATGTACTTCGATTTAAATATGTAGACTTATTAGCTGGCTAACAGTGGCACATATTATCAAGCAGATGAAGGAATATGCAAAGCGCTGAAAAATAGCATTGATAATCATATCTACTACCAAAGTTTTCAAAATTACTAAGACTTTCACAGCCACTGCAGTTGTTTATTTTGATCTCAATGCAGAATGTATGTACTTCGATTTAGAATGTAGCTGCTTTAAGGACTTGTCACTTCCAAGACTTGTCAAAACAACAGACACCATTACTTGTCAAAAAACTATAGCACTTGATGATTTCAAATTTCTATTCTGTTTTTAAAGATGTTATTATTATATGTCTAATTTCAAGGATACTCACATCTGTCCTGTTTCTAAGACTGATCTTAATCATAGATTACAGAAAAATTCATTATTGAATCAGAGGAAACAGATTACAAAATTTGATTTTCAAGCGATACTATTACTTACTGTCCAACAACTATAGTACTTAATAATTTCAAGCTTCTGGTCTAATTTTTAGAGATGTTATTATTATATGTCATGTTTCTAATTGATTGATCATAATCATACAACATTAAAAAAAATAGAGGAAATTTTATTTTAAGGCGATAGCACATTTTTCTCCAGATCATAAAGCGAGCATTGTTCATCTGCTTCTGTTGAATTTTTCCCAAACGAAGAACTTTACCACCAACAAACTCATAAATATTGTAAAAACCTTGTAGTAGTAGTATCTCACCTGAGTAGTATGTATAAATGGAAAATAAGTAAACAAACTTGTCATCTATCCCTTCGATTGGCAAATATTATCAAGCAGATGAAGGAATATGCAAAGCGCTGAAAAATAGCATTGATAATCATATCTACTACCAAAGTTTTCAAAATTACTAAGACTTTCACAGCCACTGCAGTTGTTTATTTTGATCTAAATCAATTTAGAATGAAGCTGCTTTAAGAACTTGTGACTTCCAAGACTTGTCAAAACAACAGACACCATTACTTGTCAAAATTTGTAAGATAAGTACTCTTGCACAGTATAATCGTAACTTGGTATAGACATATTTGTGATATCGCTTAGATTAAGCCTGCCAGGGGAGTGAAAGTTACCTATACGAGTACTGAACTCTACATTAAAATAATTTATGATGCCATGTGTTGTATCTAAACTATTTTTATTTCTGCAGATCACATAATTATTACATACATCCCTTAAAAGGGCCCAATTTGAAGTAACATATTATAGAGTTCAATTTTCACATTGTTGTTATTTTTACGGGTTCTTCTTTCTGGCGATGGAAAGTTCAATTGCTTCTCCCTATTATACCTAAACAATGTAGGTCTATTTTCTTTTTTCCCATCCACAAAGTGACAACTACATAAGTATGCACCAGGACCTGGTTCAACAACTGTTCTCCTGCAATAAATAGTAAAAATAAGACAAAAGTTCAATTTGAAAATATCCTATCAAAGAACGGTAGCTCATATGAATAGCAATATCTAAATACAGCATTTTTTATAAGCAAGATACACACACATTAGCGGATCGCTCAGTTACATACCTGCTTGTAAACTAACGGCCTTATTTTCAACAAAAATTGTTTTAAAACTCCACTTTAACCACTTGATACGGAAGAAGTTTTCTCAAGGTGTTTATGTTTACTTTTTTTTTAGTTTTACGGATTTCCTTACTATGATATTTAGGAATTAACTTTCAGAATCTTAATTTTTCCTTTCATTATGTTGTAGATGCACACATCTCACAATAGGAGTTATTGAATTTTAATTTTAAACAAAATACATTTCATTTTCCAGGTTAGAAAAAATTACCTATGACAATGACATTGACATTACAAAACAGAAAACATATACACTGAAGAAAGCATAGTCCACTGCTATCCATAGACGAACACGGTTGACATATGTCAGTGTCAAGCGCCATTTTTTTGCAAGTCGTGTTATAGCTAGATTTATGCGACGATCCTCATATAAATCTAAGTCTGCTATACAATTTGCAACATGGAAGATTTTATAACGCCATGTATGGTATTAACAACAACACATGCGACGTTGCCGGCATCTCACATAAATCTGAGTCTGTTATACAATTGTTTACAGGATATTTTCAATGCTATATGAAAGATAACAGACAACAGATAACAGGTAAAAGGTGGTAACAGGTAACAGGTGGTAACATATAACAGATAACTTATAACAGATAAAAGATAAAAGATGACAGATAACAGATAAAAAGTAACAGATAAAAGAAAACAGGTAACAGATAACAAATAACTGATAACTGAAAACTAAAAAATGAAAACTGAAATCTGAAGAATGAAAAATGAAAAATTGAAAATTGAAAATTAAAAATCAAAAATCAAAAATCAAAAATCAAAATCAAAAATCAAAAATCAAAAACAAAAACCAAAAATCGAAAATCGAAAATCGAAAATCGAAAATCGAAAATCGAAAATCGAAAATCGAAACTCGAAACTCGAAACTCGAAATCGAAAATCGAAAATCGAAAATCGAAAATCAAATATCAAAAATCAAAAATCAAAAATCAAAAATCAAAAATCAAAAATCAAAAATCAAAAATCAAAAATCAAAAATCAATAATCAATAATCAAAATCAAAAATCAAAAATCAATAATCAATAATCAATAATCAATAATCAATAATCAATAATCAATAATCAATAATCAATAATCAATAATCAATAATCAATAATCAAAAATCAAAAATCAATAATCGAAAAATCGAAAAATCGAAAAATCGAAAAATCGAAAATCGAAAATCGAAAAAATCGAAAAATCGAAAATCGAAAAATCGAAAAATCGAAAAATCGAAAAATCGAAAAATCGAAAAATCGAAAAATCGAAAAATCGAAAATCGAAAAAATCGAAAAATCGAAAAATCGAAAAATCGAAAAATCGAAAATCGAAAAATCGAAAAATCGAAAAATCGAAAAATCGAAAAATCGAAAAATCGAAAAATCGAAAAATCGAAAATCGAAAAATCGAAAAATCGAAAAATCGAAAAATCGAAAAATCGAAAATCGAAAAATCGAAAAATCGAAAATCGAAAAATCGAAAAATCGAAAAATCGAAAAATCGAAAAATCGAAAAATCGAAAAATCGAAAAATCGAAAAATCGAAAAATAGAAAAATAGAAAATAGAAAAATAGAAAATAGAAAAATCGAAAATCGAAAAATCGAAAAATCGAAAATCGAAAAATCGAAAAATCGAAAAATCGAAAAATCGAAAAATCGAAAAATCGAAAAATCGAAAATCGTAAAATCGAAAAATCGAAAAATCGAAAAATCGAAAAATCGAAAATCGAAAAATCGAAAAATCGAAAAATCGAAAAATCGAAAAATCGAAAATAGAAAAATAGAAAAATCGAAAAATCGAAAATTAAAAATTAAAAATTAAAAATTAAAAATTAAAAATTAAAAATTAAAAGTTAAAAATTAAAATAGAAAAATTAAAAATGAAAAATTAAAAATTAAAATAGAAAAATGAAAACTGATAACTTATAAAAGATAACAGATAGCAGATACCAGAAACCAGATACTAGACACCAGATACCAGACACCAGATACCAGATACCAGACACCAGATACCAGATACCAGACACCAGACACCAGATACCAGACATCAGATACCAGACACCAGACACCAGATACCAGACACCAGACACCAGATACCAGATACCAGATACGACACCAGACACCAGACACCAGATACCAGATACCAGACACCAGACACCAGATACCAGACATCAGATACCAGACACCAGAAACCAGATACCAGATACGAGATACCAGATACCAGATACTAGACACCAGACACCAGATACCAGATACCAAACACCAGATACCAGATACCAGATACCAGCCACCAGATACCAGATACCAACATCAGATACCTGATACCAGATACCAGATACGAGATACCAGATACCAGACACCAGAAACCAGATACCAGATAAAGAGATAACAGATACCAAATACCAGATACCAGACACCAGACACCAGATACCAGACACCAGATACCAGACACCAGATACCAGACACCAGATACCAGATACCAGATACCAGACACCAGATACCAGACATCAGATACCAGACACCAGATACCAGATACCAAACATCAGATACCTGATACCAGATACCAGATACCAAACATCAGATACCTGATACCAGACACCAGATACCAGATACCAGACACCAGAAACCATATACCAGATAAAGAGATAACAGATACCAAATACCAGATACCAGATACCAGACACCAGATACCAGATTCCAGATACCAGATACCAGATACCAGACACCAGATACCAGATTCCAGACACCATATACCAGACATCAGATACCGGATACCAGATACCAGACACCGGATACCAGATACCAGATTCCAGATACCAGATACCAGACATCAGATACCAGATACCAGATACCAGATACGAGATACCAGATACCAGATACCAGACACCAGATACCAGACACCAGATACCAGACACCAGATACCAGATACCTGATACCAGATCAAAGATGCCAAAGGATAAAGAATGATTAGAGATAGTTATCGCTAGCATTGCATTAGCATACCAGCAACTGCGCTACGTGAGGTTTTAAATAAAGACATCAACGTACAATATTTGGCATAGCGTTAGCATGCCAGAAACTGCGCTAGTCGACTATATTAAGCGGGTGATCGATTGTTTTAAGGAAGAGGTCACGTGACGTTAGAAATTTTGGGCGGGCGACGTCGACGCGGTTTTTCCGGTTTTTTAGGAGGTTCGCGAAACGTTCGGAGGGAAAGAGGTACCGTTTCGGAACGTAGAAACTCGGCGCTTTACGGGCGGGCGAGAGCCGTCGCGGCGAGAGGAACGGATCGGATCGAAAACGGCCGGTAAAGTCGAAAAATCGACCGTTTTCCGGACGGTACGCGGCGTTATTTCACACTGGTTTCGCCGTTTATCGAAATATCGACTCGAGATCGGTCTCGTTCGATAGCTAAACGAAAAATACGTGCCTATTAGCTAAATCTGTTCGGTTCCGCGTCTCGGTTTTTTTCTAGAAATGTTCGAAAAAAAAGCGACAAAAACGACGAATCGCCTTGAAAAACTACGATATCTCCCTTATGCCGAAGAGAAAAGGAATTTCGCGGGCCGCGTTTCGTACATCTCGGCGAGCGCTACAAATTACGCGGAGAGACGTTTTTTCGTTTACGGTACCCGTTTCGAATAAACGAACCTCGAACGTCGTCAAGAATGACTTTTTTGCGTATAAAGCGCGCTGCTTCGCCGTATATCAGCTATCTCCTCCGAAGATAAAGGAGCTACGAACCTGACGATTTTTGCGTGAGAAAGTCCATGCTTCGGACACTCTTTTAATACTATTTTCATCATCATTATTCGTTTACGTTGAAAAGTTTCGATTTTTTAAAAATTCCTCGACAACACGCTACTTTTCGACGCGTGAAAAAGTCACCTTGTCATCCGGCTCTGTCCTCGCTTATTACTACCGTACGTGAGCGAGTAAAAATTATACAGCTATCGAAAAATAACGATAATGAGCTGACGAAACGATTCTGACCGTCAGAATTACCGTCAAATTTCGAAAAAGTAAACTTTGAGCGCCTCAAAAGTACCGATGACAACCGTTTTTTCGGCGTACTTTGTCTTCATCGATACGCACCTGCGTTACGGAGCGACGTAGCTACGATTTTTTTTCGCAAAACGACAGGCCAAAGTCTCCTGATTAAACCGACATACGACACGTTACCCGATCGCATTTTTTAAACTCGGCAGATTAGAAAATTCAAAGATATGCACACATTTTTAGTTTGACGTTTCAATTTGAATTTCCCCTCCAGATCCCCGGATTCTGTTAGGCGGGGGTATTGTAGATACGATCGTATTACGAAGCGAGCGAGTGCGAGCGGAACGTCAAAAACGTGCCATTTTCGGCTTCATGACTATCGCTTCATCTAATATTGGATCACGCCAAATAGATTGTCCTTTTTTACGCGTGAAAATCAACATTTTCGAAAAGATTCAAAATTTTTATATTCCATTGTCTAAACGGACCGGACTAGAGCCATTAAAATCGTAGGAATCTAGTAGTTTTTTATTTTGACAGATTGCGATGTCTACCGCCAAAGGCTGCAATTATTCTTTGACGTTCATCAATTTATTGAAATCATCATCGGTTTATAAATACGATAAAAATATGATTGTAAGCCCCTATTCATGTTATAATTTTACAATATGGCATAAAGCTCCGCTTTTCCAACCGATTGATATAAAGCGTATGTCTGATTGCATCACCTCCGATTTCTAACCTACAATGTATGAATGTAAACATTATCGAAATCTTAATAATGAGGCTCCCGTTAATAAGGATTAATTAGAAGCTTAGAACAAGCAATCGCAGCTACAAATAGTGAAAGTGTTGTGAAGTGTTTACAGTTTATGTGTTTCTATTGCAAACGTAAGTAGTCAGTCACTTCTATGAAGTTCAGTAAGAGTTCAGTCTTGACCCTCAGTTCAATGTATCTAAATATGTAGACCTATTAGCTGGCTAACAGTGGCACATATTATCAAGCAGATGAAGGAATATGCAAAGCGCTGAAAAATAGCATTGATAATCATATCTACTACCAAAGTTTTCAAAATTACTAAGACTTTCACAGCCACTGCAGTTGTTTATTTTGATCTCAATGCAGAATGTATGTACTTCGATTTAGAATGTAGCTGCTTTAAGGACTTGTCACTTCCAAGACTTGTCAAAACAACAGACACCATTACTTGTCAAAAAACTATAGCACTTGATGATTTCAAATTCTATTCTGTTTTTAAAGATGTTATTATTATATGTCTAATTTCAAGGATACTCACATCTGTCCTGTTTCTAAGATTGATCTTAATCATAGATTACAGAAAAATTCATTATTGAATCAGAGGAAACAGATTACAAAATTTGATTTTCAAGCGATACTATTACTTACTGTCCAACAACTATAGTACTTAATAATTTCAAGCTTCTGGTCTAATTTTAGAGATGTTATTATTATATGTCATGTTTCTAATTGATTGATCATAATCATACAACATTAAAAACAATAGAGGAATTTTATTTTAAGGCGATAGCACATTTTTCTCCAGATCATAAAGCGAGCATTGTTCATCTGCTTCTGTTGAATTTTTTCCCAAACAAAGAACTTTACCACCAACAAACTCATAAATATTGTAAAACCTTGTAGTAGTAGTATCTTGTTGTGAATAAGTATACCAAAAGTTTACTGTAGCTGTTATATATTTAAAATTGGTCAAAGTAGCGACATCTAGTGTCATATGTCGTTACTACTGTGTTTGTCCCACTATGTGCATGTCACTCTGTAATGTCAGAGTAGTTGCAATTATACCATCATAAGCGTGAACAAGTGTTTTCTTTCATCTCGCTAATCTCGCTTTAAGTTGCGTTTAAGTTCGGGTTGAACTGTGAAAAGTGTGTAAACTCTGTTTAAAACATCAGGTTACGGGCCCAGACCCACAGTAGGACACCCAGCAGCGAAACTTTAGTGAATCGAGACGTTGAAAGAAACTGTCGTGACGCAAGTGTTTCTCACAGAACAAATATGGCCGTCAACTACCTGACGAGTGTGCCAAGGCTTTTGAGGCCGTGAGAATTATGATGAATGGGCGTTTGCCGTCGAGAATGTGTTTGTGCTAGAGAGGCTTAAACAAATGCATCGAGGTACCGAGACCGACACAACGACCCTAGCAAAAGCAAAGGCCAAGCTTAGTATTAACCATCGATCCATCTTTGTTCCCGCATGTCAAAGATTTAACGACTGCACAAGAAGTATGGACCAGTCTCAAACGTTATATGATGACAGTGGTTTCATGCGAAAGATTGGACTTTTACGTACACTCATATCGGCAAGATTAGAGAATCATGATAGTTATGGAGTCGTACATAAACCAGATTGTTGAGACTTCCCAAAAGTTACGCAGAACAGGTTTCAAAATAGACGAGGAGTGGGTTAGGATCATTGCTGCTGGCCGGTCTTCCAGACAAGTACGCACCAATGATCATGGCCGTCGAGCACTCAGGAATCTGCATAACCACAGATTCAATAAAGACCAAGTTATTGATATGCAGACAGATGGCGCTAGTGGTAATGGAAATGCAGGTGCATTCTCCGCCAAGAAACCGAGTTTTCGGAAACAGTCGCGAGGTGGCGCTAGTAGGACGAATTTCAAAGGAAAATCAGCTGGTGCTAGCCAAGCGGGAATGTCAACAAACACAGATGATTTCGGGGTTCAATCGAGGTCAAGTTCAAACAGTGGTTTTGGAATGGACATAATAAAAAGGATCTGAGTAATATTGTGTGTTACAAGTGCAAAAAGACAGGACATTTTATGTCAAAATGCCCTAACAATAACAGACTTGAAGGAGGATTTAGTGCCGTGTTTACAACAGGTGATTTTAAGGTCACAGATTGGTAGTTGATAGTGGTGCCAGCAAGCATTTAACTGCCAATAGCCAGTGGTTAAAAAACAGGAGAAAGCCTGACTTACCTGATATTGTAATGGCTAACAAATCGAAAGTTGTTGTGGAATGTGCAGGTGATGTTGAGATCAAAACAATGACCAATGAACAGCACAAGATTTTACTAGAAGGTGTACAGTATATTCCTGGTTTAACAACTAACTTATTATCAGTAGGCCAGTTAATCAATAATGGAAATAGAGTAAGTTTTCATGAAGAGGATGCAATATTTACAATAAAGTGGTGTATCAGTAGCTACTGCTAGTCGATAATATTAAGCGGTGATCTTTTGTTCGATTTGGTAGTAATTGGAATAATTGGTAGTGGTTCGGAAATTGTCGTATGACGTCGACGCGGTTTTTCCGTTTTTTTTTCCCGGTTCGCGAAACGTTCGGAGGGAAAGGAGTTACCGTTTCGGAAAGTAGAAACTCGGCGCTTACCGGGAAGCGGGAGCCGTCGCGGTGAGAGGAACGGATCGGATCGAAACGCCGGTAAAGTCGAAAAAAACCGGTAGATTTTCGTTCTGTCCGACGTTCACATAGGTTTCCGCCGAAGATAAAGGAGCTGCGAACCTGGCGATTTTGCGCGAGAAAGCCCCGGCTTCGGGCTCAAAGATAGCGGCTTCTTTTTTTTTCTTTATGCCTTTTCGTTCGAAAATTTCGATTTTTTTGATTTCCTCGACTACGCGCTACTTCCGATTTTTCCGGTTTTTTTTTCCGGGTTCCGCGGAACGTTCGGAAGGAAAACGATACCGTTTCGGAACTAGAAACTCGGCGCTTTAGCGGTTGAGCGAGAGTTGTCGCGGTAGGAGGAACGAACGCGAATCGAAATGGCCGGTAAAGTTGAAAAATCGGTAGGATTTCGTGCCGTTCGACGCGCTTTTTCTATCTCCTCCGAAGATAAAGGAGCTACGAACCTGACGATTTTTGCGTGAGAAAGCCCGGACATCGGACTCAAAGATAGCGTCTTTTTTTTTCCTTTATCCCTTGTCGTTCGAAAGTTTCGATTTTTTAAAAATTGCCCGACAACACGCTACTTTTCGACGCGCGAAAAAGTCACTTTGTCATCCGGCTCTGTCCTCGCCTATTACTACCGTACGTGAGCGAGTAAAAATTATACAGCTATCGAAATATAACGATAATGAGCTGAGGAAACGATTCTGACCGTTAGAATTACCGTCAAATTTCGAAAAAGTAAACTTTGAGCGCCTCAAAAGTACCGATGACAGCCGTTTTTCGGCGTACTTTGTCTTCGTCGATACGGACCTGCGTTACGGAGCGACGTAGCTACGATTTTTTTTCGCAAAACGAAAGACCAAAGTCTCCTGATTAAACCGACATACGACACGTTACCCGATCGCATTTTTTAAACTCGGCAGATTAGAAAATTCAAAGATATGCAGATATTTTTAGTTTGAAGTTTCAATTTTGAATTTCCCCTCCAGATCCCCAGATTCCTGTTAGGCGGGGTAATGTAGGTATAATCGTATTACGAAAGCGAGCGAGTGCGAGCGGAACGTCCGAAACGTGCCATTTTCGGCTTTATGTTGGTCGCTTCATCGAATATTGGATCACGCCAAATAGAATTGTCCTTTTTTACGCGTGAAAATCAACATTTTCGAAAAGATTCAAAATTTCTATATTTCATAGTCTAAACGGACCGGACTATAGCCATTATTATAATGATAATCAAGTATGCCTTGGCAACGATGTAATTTTACCGGCAGCTAAGCATTTAGGCTTTGACGTTTAGCGATTTGTTTACAAAAGTCATCATCACTTTCAATACGATAAATATGATTGTAAACCCTAATGAGTGGCATAATTTTAGATGAACGTTTATATGGATCCATCCTAAAAAGGCAACAAGTCCACAATATAGCAAAACTTTGTGCTTATAGCAGTGTGTCTTGCAAGTGTCTAGTGGTGCAGAGTGTTTTTCGGTTCAGACGACGTACCGCAGTGTATCTATAGATAATTTAGTTCATCTTTCAAGACGTTTGAGAGCGGTTTAAAAGGTAGCCTTATTAATCGTCAGCAAATTTAAATGAGGTAAACAATTTTCATTCCTGTCTTTTACCCCCAACTATGTAGTGGAATCGGGTGTGACGGTTAGCAATTTGTAGAAGTCATCATCAGCTTAAATACGACAAATATGATTGTAAGACCTAATTAGTGCCAAAGATCAATTCCTGAAGAGACCAGAAATCCACAACATTTGAGCAAGACTTTGTGCTTATAGCATAATATAATAACAAATAACAACAGTCTAGTGATACCCGGTGCCTAGTGTTTACAGTTTTTCGGTTCAGACGAAGTGCCTCAGTGTATATCTATCGTGATAATGTATTTCATCCTTGAAGAAGTTTGAGAGGTACCCTTATTAATCGTCAGCAGATTTAAAAAAGGTAAACATAATTTTCATTCCTGTCAAATCATAAAACATTTACACTGAAGAAAGAACGTGCTATCCTTAGGCGAACACGGTTCACATATGTCAAGTGTCAAGCGCCATTTTTTGTAAGTGCGGTAGCTAGACATGCGACGTTGCCGGATCCTCACATAAATCGGAGTTTGTCATACAATTTTATAGAGGGCATTAATGCTATATCGAACATTTTATAATGCCATTGTGTGTTATTTATGGTGACACATGCGACGTTGCCGGCTCCTCACATAAATCTGAGTTTGTCATACAATTTTATAGAGGGCATTAATGCTATATCGAAGATTTTATAAGGCCATTGTGTGCTATTGATGGTGACACATGCGACGTTGCCGGCTCCTCACATAAATCTGAGTTTGTCATAAAATTTTATAGAGGGCATTAATGCTATATCGAAGATTTTATAATGCCATTGTGTGTTATTTATGGTGACACATGCGACGTTGCCGGCTCCTCACATAAATCTGAGTTTGTCATACAATTTTATAGAGGGCATTAATGCTATATCGAAGATTTTATAATGCCATTGTGTGCTATTAATGGTGACACATGCGACATTAAAAATGAAAAATGAATGAATAATGAAAAATGCAAAATGAAAAATGAAAAATGAAATATAAAAAATGAAATGAAGAATGAAAAATGAAAAACGAAAAATGAAAAATGAAAAACGAAAAAAAAAAAAACGAAAACGAAAACGAAAAACGGACAACGGAAAACGGAAAACGGACAACGGAAACGGAAACGGAAACGGAAAACGGAAAACGAAAAATGAAAACTTATAAAAGATGACAGGTACCAGATACCAGATACCAGAAACCAGATACCAGATACCAGACACCAGACACCGGATACCAGATACCAGACACCAGATACCAGACACCAGACACCAGATACCAGATACCAGAAACCAGATACCAGATCCACATACCAGATACTAGACCAGATACTAGATACACTAGAACCAGATACTAGACACCGGATACCAGATACCAGAAACCAGATACCAGACCACACCAGATACCAGATACCAGACACCAGACACCAGATACCAGACCAGAACTATACCAGACACCAGATACCAGATACAGATACCAGAAACGAGATACCAGACACCAGATACCAGATAAAAAGATAACAGATACCAAATACCAAATACCAGATACCATACACCACAACAGATACCAGATACCAGATACCAGACACCAGATACCAGATACCAGATACCAGACACCAGATACCAGACACCAGATACCAGACACCAGATACCAGATACCAGACACCAGACACCAGATATCAGATACCAGATACCAGATACTAGACACCAGATACCAGATACCAGATCCACCAGATACCAGACCAGATACCAGATACCAGACACCAGACACCAGAACTAGATACCAGACACCAGACACCAGCACCAGATACCAGATACCAGACACCAGATACCAGACACCAGATAGCAGATACCAGAAACGAGATACCAGATACCAAATAAAGAGATAACAGATACCAAATACCAAATACCAGATACCAGACACCAGACCAGATACCAGACACCACATACGAGATACCAGATACCAGACACCAGATACCAGATACCAGACAGACACCAGATACCAGACCCACAGATACCAGATACCAATACCAGATACCAGAAACCAGACACCGGATACCAGACACCAGATATCAGATACCAAATACCAAGTACCAGATACCAGATACCAGATACCTGATACCAGACCCAGATACCAGACACCAGACACTAGATACGAGACACCAGATACCAGACACCAGATACCATACACCAGATACCAGATACCAGACACCAGATACCAGATACCAACACCAGATACCAGAACACCAGACACAGACAACAGACACCAGACACCAGACACCAGATCCCAGACACCAGACACCAGATACCAGATACCACACACCAGATAC
>CAVLJG010000011.1:101918-142829 GCA_963669975.1 Acanthoscelides obtectus
TCTGGTATCTGGTTTGGTATCTGGTACCTGTCATCTTTTATAAGTTTTCATTTTTCGTTTTCCGTTTTCCGTTTCCGTTTTCCGTGTCCGTTGTCCGTTTTCCGTTGTCCGTTTTTCGTTCTGTTGTTTTTCGTTTTTGGTTTTTTCGTTTTTCATTTTTCATTTTTCGTTTTCATTTTTCATTCTTCATATTTCATTTTTTATTTCATTTTTCTTTTTCATTTTGCATTTTTCATTATTCATTCATTTTTCATTTTTTAATGTCGCATGTGTCACCATTAATAGCACACAATGGCATTATAAAATCTTCGATATAGCATTAATGCCCTCTATAAAATTGTATGACAAACTCAGATTTATGTGAGGAGCCGGCAACGTCGCATGTGTCACCATAAATAACACACAATGGCATTATAAAAATCTTCGATATAGCATTAATGCCCTCTATAAAATTTTATGACAAACTCAGATTTATGTGAGGAGCCGGCAACGTCGCATGTGTCACCATCATAGCACACAATGGCCTTATAAAATCTTCGATATAGCATTAATGCCCTCTATAAAATTGTATGACAAACTCAGATTTATGTGAGGAGCCGGCAACGTCGCATGTGTCACCATAAATAACACACAATGGCATTATAAAATGTTCGATATAGCATTAATGCCCTCTATAAAATTGTATGACAAACTCCGATTTATGTGAGGATCCGGCAACGTCGCATGTCTAGCTACCGCACTTACAAAAAATGGCGCTTGACACTTGACATATGTGAACCGTGTTCGCCTAAGGATAGCACGTTCTTTCTTCAGTGTAAATGTTTATGATTTGACAGGAATGAAAATATGTTTACCTTTTTTAAATCTGCTGACGATTAATAAGGGTACCTCTCAAACTTCTTCAAGGATGAAATACATTATCACGATAGATATACACTGAGGCACTTCGTCTGAACCGAAAAACTGTAAACACTAGGCACCGGGTATCACTAGACTGTTGTTATTGTTATTATATTATGCTATAAGCACAAAGTCTTGCTCAAATGTTGTGGATTTCTGGTCTCTCAGGAATTGATCTTTGGCACTAATTAGGTCTTACAATCATATTTGTCGTATTCAAGCTGATGATGACTTCTACAAATTGCTAACCGTCACACCCGATTCCACTACATAGTTGGGGGTAAAAGACAGGAATGAAAATTGTTTACCTCATTTAAATTTGCTGACGATTAATAAGGCTACCTTTTAAACCGCTCTCAAACGTCTTGAAGATGAACTAAATTATCTATAGATACACTGCGGTACGTCGTCTGAACCGAAAACACACTCTGCACCACTAGACACTTGCAAGACCACACTGCTATAAGCACAAGTTTTGCTATATTGTGGACTTGTTGCCTTTTTAGGATGGATCCATCTAAACGTTCATCTAAAATTATGCCACTCATTAGGGTTTACAATCATATTTATCGTATTGAAAGTGATGATGACTTTTGTAAACAAATCGCTAAACGTCAAAGCCTAAATGCTTAGCTGCCGGTAAAATTACATCGTTGCCAAGGCATACTTGATTATCATTTATAATGGCTATAGTCGGTCCGTTTAGACTATGAAATATAGAAATTTTGAATCTTTTCGAAAATGTTGATTTTCACGCGTAAAAAAGGACAATTCTATTTGGCGTGATCCAATATTCGATGAAGCGACCAACATAAAGCCGAAAATGGCACGTTTCGGACGTTCCGCTCGCACTCGCTCGCTTTCGTAATACGATTATACCTACATTACCCCGCCTAACAGGAATCTGGGGATCTGGAGGGGAAATTCAAAATTGAAACTTCAAACTAAAAATATCTGCATATCTTTGAATTTTCTAATCTGCCGAGTTTAAAAAATGCGATCGGGTAACGTGCCGTATGTCGGTTTAATCAGGAGACTTTGGTCTTTCGTTTTGCGAAAAAAAATCGTAGCTACGTCGCTCCGTAACGCAGGTCCGTATCGACGAAGACAAAGTACGCCGAAAAACGGCTGTCATCGGTACTTTTGAGGCGCTCAAAGTTTACTTTTTCGAAATTTGACGATAATTCTAACGGTCAGAATCGTTTCCTCAGCTCATTATCGTTATATTTCGATAGCTGTATAATTTTTACTCGCTCACGTACGGTAGTAATAGGCGAACACAGAGTCGGATGACAAAGTGACTTTTTCGCGCGTCGAAAAGTAGCGTGTTGTCGGGCAATTTTTAAAAAATCGAAACTTTCGAACGACAAGGGATAAAGGAAAAAAAAAGACGCTATCTTTGAGTCCGATGTCCGGGCTTTCTCACGCAAAAATCGTCAGGTTCGTAGCTCCTTTATCTTCGGAGGAGATAGAAAAAGCGCGTCGAACAGCACGAAAATCTACCGATTTTTCAACTTTACCGGCCATTTCGATCGCGTTCGTTCCTCCTACCGCGACAACTCTCGCTCCACCGTAAAGCGCGAGTTTCTAGTTTCCGAAACGGTATCGTTTTCCTTCCGAACGTTCCGCGAACCCGGAAAAAAACCGGTAAAATCGGAAAGTAGCGCGTAGTCGAGGAAATCAAAAAATCGAAATTTTCGAACGAAAAGGCATAAAGAAAAAAAAAAGAAAGCCGCTATCTTTGAGCCCGAAGCCGGGGCTTTCTCGCGCAAAAATCGCCAGGTTCGCAGCTCCTTTATCTTCGGCGGAAACCTATGTTGAACGTCGGACAGAACGAAAATCTACCGGTTTTTTTCGACTTTACCGGCCGTTTTCGATCCGATCCGTTCCTCTCACCGCGACGGCTCCCGCTTCCCGTAAAGCGCCGAGTTTCTAGTTTCCGAAACGGTATCGCTTTCCTTCCGAACGTTTCGCGAATCGGGAAAAAAAACGGAAAAAACCGCGTCGACGTCATACGACAATTTCCGAACCACTACCAATTATACCAATTACTACCAAATCGAACAAAAGATCACCGCTTAATATTATCGACTAGCGCAGTTTCTGGCATGCTAACGCTATGCCAAATATTGTACGTTGATGTCTTTATTTAAAACCTCACGTAGCGCAGTTGCTGGTATGCTAATGCAATGCTAGCGATAACTATCTCTAATCATTTTTTATCCTTTGGCATCTTTGATCTGGTATCTGGTATCAGGTATCTGGTATCTGATATCCGGTATCCGGTGTCTGGTATCTGGTATCTGGTATCAGGTATCTGGTTGTCTGGTATCTGATATCTGGTATCTGGTATCCGGTGTCTGGTATCTGGTATCTGGTGTCTGGTATCTGATGTCTGGTATCTGGTATCCGGTATCTGGTGTCTGGCATCTGGTATCTGGTATCTGGTGTCTGGTATCTGATGTCTGGTATCTGGTGTCTGGTGTCTGGTATCTGGTATCAGGTATCTGGTATCTGGTGTCTGGTATCTGGTATTTGGTATCTGTTATCTCTTTATCTGGTATCTGGTTTCTGGTGGCTGGTATCTGGTATCTCGTATCTGGTATCTGGTATCTGGTATCTTGTATCTGGTTTCTGGTGTCTGGTATCTGATGTATGGTATCCGGTATCCGGTGTCTGGTATCTGGTATCTGGTATCTGGTGTCTGGTATCTGATGTCTGGTATCTGGTATCCGGTATCTGGTGTCTGGCATCTGGTATCTGGTATCTGGTTGTCTGGTATCTGATGTCTGGTATCTGGTGTCTGGTATCTGGTATCTGGTGTCTGGTATCTGGTATTTGGTATCTGTTATCTTTCTGGTATCTGGTTTCTGGTGGCTGGTATCTGGTATCTGGTATCTCGTATCTGGTGTTTGGTATCTGGTATCTGGTGTCTGGTATCTGGTATCTCGTATCTGGTATCTGGTATCTGATGTCTGGTATCTGGTGTCTGGTGTCTGGTATCTGGTGTCTGGTATCTGGTGTCTGGTATCTGGTGTCTGGTGTCTGGTATCTGGTATCTGGTATCTCGTATCTGGTATCTGGTTTCTGGTATCTGATGTCTGGTATCTGGTGTCTGGTGTCTGGTATCTGGTATCTGGTATCTGGTGTCTGGTATCTGGTGTCTAGTATCTGGTTTCTGGTATCTGTTATATTTTATAAGTTATCAGTTTTCATTTTTCATTTTTCTATTTTAATTTTTAATTTTTCATTTTTAATTTTTCTATTTTAATTTTTAATTTCTAATTTTTCTATTTTAATTTTTAATTTTTAATTTTTAATTTTTAATTTTTTTTTTAATTTTTAATTTTTAATTTTTAATTTTTAATTTTTAATTTTTAATTTTTGATTTTCGATTTTCGATTTTTCGATTTTTCGATTTTTCGATTTTTCGATTTTTCGATTTTTCGATTTTTCGATTTTTCGATTTTTCGATTTTTCGTTTTTCGATTTTTTCGATTTTCGATTTTTCGATTTTTCGATTTTTTTTTCGATTTTTCGATTTTTCTTTTCGATTTTTCGATTTTTCGATTTTTCGATTTTTCGATTTTTCGATTTTTCGTTTTTTCGATTTTCTTTTTCGATTTTTCGATTTTTCGATTTGATTTTTGATTTTTGATTTTTGATTTGATTTTGATTTTGATTTTTGATTTTTGATCTTTGATTTTTGATTTTTGATTTTTGATATTTGATTTAGATTTTGATTTTTGATTTTTGAGTTTTGATTTTTGATTTTGATTTTGATTTTTGATTTTTGATTTTTGATTTTTGATTTTTGATTTTTGATTTTTGATTTTATTTTCAATTTTCAATTTTCAATTTTTCATTTTTCATTTTTCATTTTTCATTTTTCATTCTTCAGATTTCAGTTTTCATTTTTTAGTTTTCAGTTATTTGTTATCTTTACCTGTTTTCTTCTATCTGTTACTTTTATCTGTTATCTGTCATATTTATCTTTTATCTGTTATAAGTTATCTGTTATCTGTTATATGTTACCACCTGTTACCTGTTACCACCTTTTACCTGTTATCTGTTGTCTGTTATTTCCATATAGCATTGAAAATATCCTGTATACAATTGTATAACAGACTCAGATTTATGTGAGATGCCGGCAACGTCGCATGTGTTGTTGTTAATACCATACATGGCGTTATAAAATCTTCCATGTAGCAAATTGTATAGCAGACTTAGATTTATATGAGGATCGTCGCATAAATCTAGCTATAACACGACTTGCAAAAAAATGGCGCTTGACACTGACATATGTCAACCGTGTTCGTCTATGGATAGCACTGGACTATGCTTTCTTCAGTGTATATGTTTTCTGTTTTGTAATGTCAATGTCATTGTCATAGGTAATTTTTTCTAACCTGGAAAATGAAATGTATTTTGTTTAAAATTAAAATTCAATAACTCCTATTGTGAGATGTGCGCATCTACAACATAATGAAAGGAAAAATTAAGATTCTGAAAGTTAATTCCTAAATATCATAGTAAGGAAATCCGTAAAACTAAAAAAAAAGTAAGCAAAACACCTTGAGAAAACTTCTTCCGTATCAAGTGGTTAAAGTGGAGTTTTAAAACAATTTTTGTTGAAAATAAGGCCGTTAGTTTACCAGCAGGTATGTAACTGAGCGATCCGCTAATGTGTGTGTATCTTGCTTATAAAAAATGCTGTATTTAGATATTGCTATTCACATGAGATACCGTTCTTTGATAGGATATTTTCAAATTGAACTTTTGTTTTTTTACTATTTATTGCAGGAGAGAACAGTTGTTGAACCAGGTCCTGGTGCATACTTATGTAGTTGTCACTTTGTGGATGGGAAAAAAGAAAATAGACCTACATTGTTTAGGTATAATAGGGAGAAGCAATTGAACTTTCCATCGCCAGAAAGAAGAACCCGTAAAAATAACAACAATGTGAAAATTGAACTCTATAATATGTTACTTCAAATTGGGCCCTTTTAAGGGATGTATGTAATAATTATGTGATCTGCAAAATAAAAATAGTTTAGATACAACACATGGCATCATAAATTATTTTAATGTAGAGTTCAGTACTCGTATAGGTAACTTTCACTCCCCTGGCAGGCTTAATCTAAGCGATATCACAAATATGTCTATACCAAGTTACGATTATACTGTGCAAGAGTACTTCTTACAAATTTTGACAAGTAATGGTGTCTGTTGTTTTGACAAGTCTTGGAAGTCACAAGTTCTTAAAGCAGCTACATTCTAAATCGATTTAGATCAAAATAAACAACTGCAGTGGCTGTGAAAGTCTTAGTAATTTTGAAAACTTTGGTAGTAGATATGATTATCAATGCTATTTTTCAGCGCTTTGCATATTCCTTCATCTGCTTGATAATATTTGCCAATCGAAGGGATAGATGACAAGTTTGTTTACTTATTTTCCATTTATACATACTACTCAGGTGAGATACTACTACTACAAGGTTTTTACAATATTTATGAGTTGGTTGGTGGTAAAGTTCTTCGTTTGGGAAAAATTCAACAGAAGCAGATGAACAATGCTCGCTTTATGATCTGGAGAAAAATGTGCTATCGCTTTAAAATAAAATTTCCTCTATTTTTTTTAATGTTGTATGATTATGATCAATCAATTAGAAACATGACATATAATAATAACATCTCAAAAAATTAGACCAGAAGCTTGAAATTATTAAGTACTATAGTTGTTGGACAGTAAGTAATAGTATCGCTTGAAAATCAAATTTTGTAATCTGTTTCCTCTGATTCAATAATGAATTTTTCTGTAATCTATGATTAAGATCAGTCTTAGAAACAGGACAGATGTGAGTATCCTTGAAATTAGACATATAATAATAACATCTTTAAAAACAGAATAGAAATTTGAAATCATCAAGTGCTATAGTTTTTTGACAAGTAATGGTGTCTGTTGTTTTGACAAGTCTTGGAAGTGACAAGTCCTTAAAGCAGCTACATTCTAAATCGAAGTACATACATTCTGCATTGAGATCAAAATAAACAACTGCAGTGGCTGTGAAAGTCTTAGTAATTTTGAAAACTTTGGTAGTAGATATGATTATCAATGCTATTTTTCAGCGCTTTGCATTCCTTCATCTGCTTGATAATATGTGCCACTGTTAGCCAGCTAATAGGTCTACATATTTAGACAAATTGAACTGAGGGTCAAGACTGAACTCTTACTGAACTTCATAGAAGTGACTGACTACTTACGTTTGCAATAGAAACACATAAACTGTAAACACTTCACAACACTCACTATTTGTAGTTGCGATTGCTTGTTCTAAGCTTCTAATTAATCCTTATTAACGGGAGCCTCATTGTTAAGATTTCGATAATGTTTACATTCATACATTGTAGGTTAGAATGATGCAATGTGATGCAATCAGACATACGCTTTATATCAATCGGTTAGAAAAGCGGAGCTTTATGCCATATTGTAAAATTATAACATGAATAGGGGCTTACAATCATATTTTTATAGTATTTATAAACCGATGATGATTTCAATAAATTGATGAACGTCAAAGAATAATTGCAGCCTTTGGCGGTAGACATCGCAATCTGTCAAAATAAAAAACTACTAGATTCCTACGATTTTAATGGCTCTAGTCCGGTCCGTTTAGACAATGGAATATAGAAATTTTGAATCTTTTCGAAAATGTTGATTTTCACGCGCAAAAAAGGACAATTCTATTTGGCGTGATCCAATATTGGATGCAGCGATAGTCATGAAGCCGAAAATGGCACGTTTTTGACGTTCCGCTCGCACTCGCTCGCTTTCGTAATACGATCGTATCTACAATACCCCGCCTAACAGGAATCCGGGGATCTGGAGGGGAAATTCAAAATTGAAACTTCAAACTAAAAATGTGTGCATATTTTGAATTTTGTAATCTGCCGAGTTTAAAAAATGCGATCGGGTAACGTGCCGTATGTCGGTTTAATCAGGAGACTTTGGCCTGTCGTTTTGCGAAAAAAAATCGTAGCTACGTCGCTCCGTAACGCAGGTGCGTATCGACGAAGACAAAGTACGCCGAAAAACGGTTGTCATCGGTACTTTTGAGGCGCTCAAAGTTTACTTTTTCGAAATTTGACGGTAATTCTGACGGTCAGAATCGTTTCGTCAGCTCATTATCGTTATTTTTCGATAGCTGTATAATTTTTACTCGCTCACGTACGGTAGTAATAAGCGAGGACAGAGCCGGATGACAAGATGACTTTTTCACGCGTCGAAAAGTAGCGTATTGTCGAGGAATTTTTAAAAAATCGAAACTTTTCAACGTAAACGAATAATAATGATAAATAGTATTAAAAGAGTGTCCGAAGCATGGACTTTCTCACGCAAAAATCGTCAGGTTCGTAGCTCCTTCATCTTCGGAGGAGATAGCTGATTACGGCGAAGCAGCGCGCTTTATACGCAAAAAAGTCATTCTTGACGACGTTCGAGGTTCGTTTATTCGAAACGGGTACCGTAAACGAAAAAACGTCTCTCCGCATAATTTGTAGCGCTCGCCGAGATGTACGAAACGCGACGCGCGAAATTCCTTTTCTCATCGGCATAAGGGAGATATCGTAGTTTTCAAGGCGATTCGTCGTTTTTGTCGCTTTTTTTCGAACATTTCTAGAAAAAAAACCGAGACGCGGAACCAAACAGATTTAGCTAATAGGCACGTATTTTCGTTTAGCTATCGAACGAGACCGATCTCGAGTCGATATTTCGATAAACGGCGAAACCAGTGTGAAATAACGCCGCGTACCGTCCGAAAAACGGTCGATTTTTCGACTTTACCGGCCGTTTTCGATCCGATCCGTTCCTCTCGCCGCGACGGCTCTCGCCCGCCCGTAAAGCGCCGAGTTTCTACTTTCCGAAACGGTACCTCTTTCCTTCCGGGCGTTTCGCGAACCTCCTAAAAAATCGGAAAAACCGCGTCGACGTCGCCCGCCCAAAATTTCTAACGTCACGTGACCTCTTCCTTAAAACAATCGATCACCGCTTAATATAGTCGACTAGCGCAGTTTCTGGCATGCTAACGCTATGCCAAATATTGTACGTTGATGTCTTTATTTAAAAGTACCCGTAGCGCAGTTGCTGGTATGGTATGCAATGCTAGCGATATATACTTTATCCCTATCTCTAATCATTTTCTATCCTTTGGCATCTTTGATCTGTTATCTGGTATCTGGTGTCTGGTATCTGGTATCTGGTATCTGGTATCAGGTATCTGGTGTCTGGCGTCTGGTATCTGGTGTCTGGTATCTGGTATCTGGTGTCTGGTGTCTGGTATCTGGTGTCTGGTATCTGGTGTCTGGCATCTGGTATCTGGTATCTGATGTCTGGTATCTGGTATCAGGTATCTGGTATCTGGTATCTGGTATATGGTATCTGGTGGGTATCTGGTATCTGATGTCTGGTATCTGGCATCTGGTGTCTGGTATCTGGTGTCTGGCATCTGGTATCTGGTGTCTGGCATCTGGTATCTGGTAAATGGTATCTGGTATCTGGTGTCTGGTACCTGGTATCTATTATCTCTTTATCTGGTATCTGATATCTGGTGTCTGGTATCTGGTGTCTGGTGTCTAGTATCTGGTGTCTGGTATTTGGTATCTAGTATCTGGTATGTGGATCTGGTATCTGGTATCCGGTGTCTGGTGTCTGGCATCTGGTATCTGCTATCTGGTGTCTGGTATCTGATTTCTGGCACCTGGTATCTGGTATCTCGTATCTGGTATCAGGTATCTGATATTTGGTATCTGGTATCTGGTATCTGATGTCTGGTATCTGGTGTCTGGTGTCTGGTATCTGGTATCTGGTATCTGGAATCATATATCTGGTATCTGGTATCTGATGTCTGGTATATGGTGTCTGGTATCTGATGTCTGGTATCTGGTATCTGGTATTTGGTATCTGTTATCTCTTTATCTGGTATCTGGTTTCTGGTGTCTGGTATCTGGTATCTCGTATCTGGTATCTGGTATCAGGTATCTGATGTTTGGTATCTGGTATCTGGTGTCTGGTATCTGGTGTCTGGTTTCTGGTATCTGGTGTCTGGTATCTGGTGTCTGGTATCTGGTATTTGGTATCTCTTATCTCTTTATCTGGTATCTGGTTTCTGGTGTCTGGTATCTGGTATCTCGTATCTGGTATCTGGTGTCTGGTATCTGGGGTCTGGTGTCTGGTATCTGGTATCTCGTATTTGGTATCTGGTGTCTGGTATCTGGTGTCTGGTGTCTGGGATCTGGTATCTGGTATCTCGTATCTGGTATCTCGTATCTGGTATCTGGTTTCTGGTGTCTGGTATCTGGTGTCTGGTATCTGATGTCTGGTATCTGGTGTCTGGTGTCTGGTATCTGGTATCTGGTGTCTGGTATCTGGTATCTGGTGTCTGGTATCTGGTGTCTGGTGTCTGGTATCTGGTATCTCGTATTTGGTATCTGGTGTCTGGTATCTGGTATCTGGAATCTGGTATCTGGTATTTGGTATCTGTTATCTCTTTATCTGGTATCTGGTTTCTGGTGTCTGGTATCTGGTATCTGGTGTCTGGTATCTGGTATCTGGTGTCTGGTATCTGGTATCTGGTATCTGATGTCTGGTATCTGGTATCTGGTGTCTGGTGTCTGGTGTCTGGTATCTGGTGTCTGGTGTCTGGTATCTGGTGTCTGGTATCTGATGTCTGGTATCTGGTATCTGGTGTCTGGTGTCTGGTATCTGGTGTCTGGTATCTGGTGTCTGGTGTCTGGTATCTGGTATCTGGTATCTCGTATCTGGTATCTGGTATCTGGTTTCTGGTATCTGATGTCTGGTATCTGGTGTCTGGTGTCTGGTATCTGGTATCTGGTATCTGGTATCTGGTGTCTGGTATCTGGTGTCTAGTATCTGGTTTCTGGTATCTGTTATTTTATAAGTTATCAGTTTTCATTTTTCTATTTTAATTTTTAATTTTTAATTTTTAATTTTTAATTTTTAATTTCTAATTTCTAATTTCTAATTTCTAATTTCTAATTTCTAATTTTTAATTTTTAATTTTTAATTATTAATTTTTAATTTTTAATTTTAATTTTCAATTTTCAATTTTCAATTTTCAATTTTCAATTTTCAATTTTGAATTTTGAATTTTGAATTTTTAATTTTTCGATTTTTCGATTTTTCGATTTTTCGATTTTTCGATTTTCGATTTTTCGATTTTTCGATTTTTCGATTTTTCGATTTTTCGATTTTCGATTTTCGATTTTTCGATTTTCGATTTTCGATTTTTCGATTTTTCGATTTTTCGATTTTTCGATTTTTCGATTTTTCGATTTTTCGATTTTTTTTCGATTTTTCGATTTTTCGATTTTTCGATTTTTCGATTTTTCGATTTTTCGATTTTCGATTTTTCGATTTTTCGATTTTTCGATTTTTCGATTTTTCGATTTTTCGATTTTTCGATTTTTCGATTTTTCGTTTTCGATTTTTCGATTTTTCGATTTTTCGATTTTCGATTTTTCGATTTTTCGATTTTTCGATTTTTCGATTTTTCGATTTTCGATTTTTCGATTTTCGATTTTTCGATTTTTCGATTTTCGATTTTTCGATTTTTCGATTTTTCGATTTTTCGATTCGATTTTCGATTTTTCGATTTTTCGATTTTCGATTTTTCGATTTTTCGATTTTTCGATTTTCGATTTTCGATTTTTCGATTTTCGATTTTTCGATTTTCGATTTTTTGATTTTTGATTTTTGATTTTTGATTTTTGTTTTTGATTTTTGATTTTGATTTTTAATTTTCATTTTCATTTTTCATTTTTCATTCTTCAGATTTCAGTTTTCATTTTTTAGTTTTCAGTTATCAGTTATTTGTTATCTGTTACCTGTTTTCTTTTATCTGTTACTTTTTATCTGTTATCTGTCATCTTTTATCTTTATCTGTTATAAGTTATCTGTTATATGTTACCACCTGTTACCTGTTACCACCTTTTACCTGTTATCTGTTGTCTGTTATCTTCCATATAGCATTGAAAATATCCTGTATACAATTGTATAACAGACTCAGATTTATGTGAGATGCCGGCAACGTCGCATGTGTTGTTGTTAATACCATACATGGCGTTATAAAATCTTCCATGTAGCAAATTGTATAGCAGACTTAGATTATATGAGGATCGTCGCATAAATCTAGCTATAACACGACTTGCAAAAAAATGGCGCTTGACACTGACATATGTCAACCGTGTTCGTCTATGGATAGCAGTGGACTATGCTTTCTTCAGTGTATATGTTTTCTGTTTTGTAATGTTCAATGTCATTGTCCATAGATAATTTTTTCTAACCTGGAAAATGAAATGTATTTTGTTTAAAATTAAAATTCAATAACTCCTATTGTGGATGTGTGCATCTACAACATAATGAAAGGAAAATTAAGATTCTGAAAGTTAATTCCGAAATATCATAGTAAGGAAATCCGTAAAACTAAAAAAAAGTAAACATAAACACCTTGAGAAAACTTCTTCCGTATCAAGTGGTTAAAGTGGAGTTTTAAAATAATTTTTGTTGAAAATAAGGCCGTTAGTTTACAAGCAGGTATGTAACTGAGCGATCCGCTAATGTGTGTGTATCTTGCTTATAAAAAATGCTGTATTTAGATATTGCTATTCACATCAGCTACCGTTCTTTGATAGGATACTTTCAAATTGAACTTTTGTCTTATTTTTACTATTTATTGCAGGAGAACAGTTGTTGAACCAGGTCCTGGTGCATACTTATGTAGTTGTCACTTTGTGGATGGGAAAAAAGAAAATAGACCTACATTGTTTAGGTATAATAGGGAGAAGCAATTGAACTTTCCATCGCCAGAAAGAAGAACCCGTAAAAATAACAACAATGTGAAAATTGAACTCTATAATATGTTACTTCAAATTGGGCCCTTTTAAGGGATGTATGTAATAATTATGTGATCTGCAAAATAAAATAGTTTAGATACAACACATGGCATCATAAATTATTTTAATGTAGAGTTCAGTACTCGTATAGGTAACTTTCACTCCCCTGGCAGGCTTAATCTAAGCGATATCACAAATATGTCTATACCAAGTTACGATTATACTGTGCAAGAGTACTTATCTTACAAATTTTGACAAGTAATGGTGTCTGTTGTTTTGCCAAGTCTTGGAAGTCACAAGTTCTTAAAGCAGCTACATTCTAAATCGATTTAGATCAAAATAAACAACTGCAGTGGCTGTGAAAGTCTTAGTAATTTTGAAAACTTTGGTAGTAGATATTATCAATGCTATTTTTCAGCGCTTTGCATATTCCTTCATCTGCTTGATAATATTTGCCAATCGAAGGGATAGATGACAAGTTTGTTTACTTATTTTCCATTTATACATACTACTCAGGTGAGATACTACTACTACAAGGTTTTTACAATATTTATGAGTTTGTTGGTGGTAAAGTTCTTCGTTTGGGAAAAATTCAACAGAAGCAGATGAACAATGCTCGCTTTATGATCTGGAGAAAAATGTGCTATCGCTTTAAAATAAAATTTCCTCTATTTTTTTTAATGTTGTATGATTATGATCAATCAATTAGAAACATGACATATAATAATAACATCTCAAAAAATTAGACCTGAAGCTTGAAATTATTAAGTACTATAGTTGTTGGACAGTAAGTAATAGTATCGCTTGAAAATCAAATTTTGTAATCTGTTTCCTCTGATTCAATAATGAATTTTTCTGTAATCTATGATTAAGATCAGTCTTAGAAACAGGACAGATGTGAGTATCCTTGAAATTAGACATATAATAATAACATCTTTAAAAACAGAATAGAAATTTGAAATCATCAAGTGCTATAGTTTTTTGACAAGTAATGGTGTCTGTTGTTTTGACAAGTCTTGGAAGTGACAAGTCCTTAAAGCAGCTACATTCTAAATCGAAGTACATACATTCTGCATTGAGATCAAAATAAACAACTGCAGTGGCTGTGAAAGTCTTAGTAATTTTGAAAACTTTGGTAGTAGATATGATTATCAATGCTATTTTTCAGCGCTTTGCATATTCCTTCATCTGCTTGATAATATGTGCCACTGTTAGCCAGCTAATAGGTCTACATATTTAGACAAATTGAACTGAGGGTCAAGACTGAACTCTTACTGAACTTCATAGAAGTGACTGACTACTTACGTTTGCAATAGAAACACATAAACTGTAAACACTTCACAACACTCACTATTTGTAGTTGCGATTGCTTGTTCTAAGCTTCTAATTAATCCTTATTAACGGGAGCCTCATTGTTAAGATTTCGATAATGTTTACATTCATACATTGTAGGTTAGAATGATGCAATGTGATGCAATCAGACATACGCTTTATATCAATCGGTTAGAAAAGCGGAGCTTTATGCCATATTGTAAAATTATAACATGAATAGGGGCTTACAATCATATTTTTATAGTATTTATAAACCGATGATGATTTCAATAAATTGATGAACGTCAAAGAATAATTGCAGCCTTTGGCGGTAGACATCGCAATCTGTCAAAATAAAAAACTACTAGATTCCTACGATTTTAATGGCTCTAGTCCGGTCCGTTTAGACAATGGAATATAGAAATTTTGAATCTTTTCGAAAATGTTGATTTTCACGCGCAAAAAAGGACAATTCTATTTGGCGTGATCCAATATTGGATGCAGCGATAGTCATGAAGCCGAAAATGGCACGTTTTTGACGTTCCGCTCGCACTCGCTCGCTTTCGTAATACGATCGTATCTACAATACCCCGCCTAACAGGAATCCGGGGATCTGGAGGGGAAATTCAAAATTGAAACTTCAAACTAAAAATGTGTGCATATTTTTGAATTTTGTAATCTGCCGAGTTTAAAAAATGCGATCGGGTAACGTGCCGTATGTCGGTTTAATCAGGAGACTTTGGCCTGTCGTTTTGCGAAAAAAATCGTAGCTACGTCGCTCCGTAACGCAGGTGCGTATCGACGAAGACAAAGTACGCCGAAAAACGGTTGTCATCGGTACTTTTGAGGCGCTCAAAGTTTACTTTTTCGAAATTTGACGGTAATTCTGACGGTCAGAATCGTTTCGTCAGCTCATTATCGTTATTTTTCGATAGCTGTATAATTTTTACTCGCTCACGTACGGTAGTAATAAGCGAGGACAGAGCCGGATGACAAGATGACTTTTTCACGCGTCGAAAAGTAGCGTATTGTCGAGGAATTTTTAAAAAATCGAAACTTTTCAACGTAAACGAATAATAATGATGAAAATAGTATTAAAAGAGTGTCCGAAGCATGGACTTTCTCACGCAAAAATCGTCAGGTTCGTAGCTCCTTCATCTTCGGAGGAGATAGCTGATTTACGGCGAAGCAGCGCGCTTTATACGCAAAAAAGTCATTCTTGACGACGTTCGAGGTTCGTTTATTCGAAACGGGTACCGTAAACGAAAAAACGTCTCTCCGCATAATTTGTAGCGCTCGCCGAGATGTACGAAACGCGACGCGCGAAATTCCTTTTCTCATCGGCATAAGGGAGATATCGTAGTTTTCAAGGCGATTCGTCGTTTTTGTCGCTTTTTTTTCGAACATTTCTAGAAAAAAAACCGAGACGCGGAACCAAACAGATTTAGCTAATAGGCACGTATTTTTCGTTTAGCTATCGAACGAGACCGATCTCGAGTCGATATTTCGATAAACGGCGAAACCAGTGTGAAATAACGCCGCGTACCGTCCGAAAAACGGTCGATTTTTCGACTTTACCGGCCGTTTTCGATCCGATCCGTTCGTCTCGCCGCGACGGCTCTCGCCCGCCCGTAAAGCGCCGAGTTTCTACTTTCCGAAACGGTACCTCTTTCCTTCCGGGCGTTTCGCGAACCTCCTAAAAAACCGGAAAAACCGCGTCGACGTCGCCCGCCCAAAATTTCTAACGTCACGTGACCTCTTCCTTAAAACAATCGATCACCGCTTAATATAGTCGACTAGCGCAGTTTCTGGCATGCTAACGCTATGCCAAATATTGTACGTTGATGTGTTTATTTAAAACCTCACGTAGCGCAGTTGCTGGTATGCTAATGCAATGCTAGCGATAACTATCACTAATCATTTTCTATCCTTTGGCATCTTTGATCTGTTAACTGGTATCTGGTGTATGGTGTCTGGTATCTGGTATCTGGTTTCAGGTATCTGGTATCTGGTATTTGGTATCTGGTATCTGGTATCTGGTATCTGGTATCCGGTGTCTGGTATCTGGTATCAGGTATCTGGTATCTGGTATCTGGTGTCTGGTGTCTGGTATCTGGTATCTGGTATCTGGTATCTGGTTTCTGGTGTCTGGTATCTGATGTCTGGTATCTGGTATCTGGTGTCTGGTATCTGGTATCTGGTGTCTGGTATCTGGTGTCTGGTATCTGGTATCTTGTATCTGGTATCTGGTGTCTGGTGTCTGGTATCTGGTGTCTGGTGTCTGGTATCTGATGTCTGGTATCTGATGTCTGGTATCTGGTGTTTGGTGTCTGGTATCTGGTGTCTGGTATCTGGTATCTGGTGTCTGGTATCTGGTGTCTAGTATCTGGTTTCTGGTATCTGCTATCTGGTATCTGCTATCTGGTATCTGTTATCTTTTATAAGTTATCAGTTTTCATTTTTCATTTTTCTATTTTAATTTTTAATTTTTCATTTTTAATTTTTAATTTTTCATTTTTAATTTTTAATTTTTAATTTTTAATTTTTCATTTTTCATTTTTAATTTTAATTTTCGATTTTTCGATTTTTCGATTTTTCGATTTTTCGATTTTTCGATTTTTCGATTTTTCGATTTTTCGATTTTTCGATTTTTCGATTTTTCGATTTTTCGATTTTTCGATTTTTCGATTTTTCGATTTTTCGATTTTTCGATTTTTCGATTTTTCGATTTTTCGATTTTTCGATTTTTCGATTTTTCGATTTTTCGATTTTTCGATTCTTCGGTGTTTAGATTTTTCGATTTTGATTTTGATTTGATTTTGATTTTTGATTTTTGATTTTTGATTTTTGATTTTTGATTTTTGATTTTTGATTTTTGATTTTTGATTTTGATTTTTGATTTTTGATTTTGATTTTTGATTTTTGATTTTTTGATTTTTGATTTTTGATTTTGATTTTTGATTTTTGATTTTTGATTTTTGATTTTTGATTTTGATTTTTGATTTTTGATTTTTGATTTTTGATTTTGATTTTTGATTTTTGATTTTTGATTTTTGATTTTTGATTTTTGATTTTTGATTTTTGATTTTTGATTTTTGATTTTTGATTTTTGATTTTTGATTTTTGATTTTTGATTTTTGATTTTTGATTTTTGATTTTTGATTTTTGATTTTTGATTTTTGATTTTGATTTTTGATTTTTGATTTTGATTTTGATTTTTGATTTTTGATTTTGATTTTTGATTTTTGATTTTTGATTTTTGATTTTTGATTTTTGATTTTTGATTTTTGATTTTTGATTTTGATTTTTGATTTTTGATTTTTGATTTTTGATTTTTGATTTTTGATTTTTGATTTTTGATTTTGATTTTTGATTTTTGATTTTTGATTTTGATTTTGATTTTGATTTTTGATTTTTGATTTTTGATTTTTGATTTTTGATTTTGATTTTTGATTTTTGATTTTTGATTTTTGATTTTTGATTTTTGATTTTTGATTTTTGATTTTGATTTTTGATTTTTGATTTTTGATTTTTGATTTTTGATTTTTTGATTTTTGATTTTTGATTTTTGATTTTGATTTTTGATTTTTGATTTTTTGATTTTTGATTTTTGATTTTTGATTTTGATTTTTGATTTTTGATTTTTGATTTTTGATTTTTGATTTTTGATTTTTGATTTTTGATTTTTGATTTTTGATTTTTGATTTTTGATTTTTGATTTTTGATTTTGATTTTTGATTTTTGATTTTGATTTTTGATTTTTGATTTTTGATTTTTGATTTTTGATTTTGATTTTGATTTTTGATTTTTGATTTTTGATTTTTGATTTTTGATTTTTGATTTTGATTTTTGATTTTTGATTTTTGATTTTTGATTTTTGATTTTTGATTTTTGATTTTGATTTTGATTTTTGATTTTTGATTTTGATTTTTGATTTTTGATTTTGATTTTTGATTTTTGATTTTGATTTTTGATTTTTGATTTTTGATTTTTGATTTTTGATTTTTGATTTTTGATTTTGATTTTTGATTTTTGATTTTTGATTTTTTGATTTTTGATTTTTGATTTTGATTTTTGATTTTTGATTTTTGATTTTTGATTTTTGATTTTGATTTTTGATTTTGATTTGTTTGATTTTTGATTTTTGATTTTTGATTTTTGATTTTTGATTTTTGATTTTGATTTTTGATTTTTGATTTTTGATTTTTGATTTTTGATTTTTGATTTTGATTTTTGATTTTTGATTTTGATTTTTGATTTTTGATTTTTGATTTTTGATTTTTGATTTTTGATTTTGATTTTTGATTTTTGATTTTTGATTTTTGATTTTTGATTTTTGATTTTTTTGATTTTTGATTTTTGATTTTTGATTTTTGATTTTTTGATTTTTGATTTTTGATTTTTGATTTTTGATTTTTGATTTTTGATTTTGATTTTGATTTTTGATTTTTGATTTTGATTTTTGATTTTTGATTTTTGATTTTTGATTTTGATTTTTGATTTTTGATTTTTGATTTTGATTTTTGATTTTTGATTTTTGATTTTTGATTTTGGATTTTTGATTTTGATTTTTGATTTTTGATTTTTGATTTTTTGATTTTTGATTTTTGATTTTTGATTTTGATTTTTTGATTTTTGATGTGTTTGATGTTGATGTTTGATGTTTGATGTTTGATGTTTGATGTTTGATGTTTGATGTTTGATGTTTGATGTTTGATTGTTGATGTTTGATGTTTGATTTTGATTTTTGATTTTGATTTTTGATTTTTGATTTTTGATTTTTGATTTTTGATTTTTGATTTTTTTTTGATTTTTGATTTTTGATTTTTGATTTTTGATTTTGATTATTGATTATTGATTATTGATTATGATTATTGATTATTGATTATTGATTATTGATTATTGATTATTGATTATTGATTATTGATTTTGATTTTCGATTTTCGATTTTCGATTTTCGATTTTCGATTTTCGATTTTCGATTTTCGATTTTCGATTTTCGATTTTCGATTTTCGATTTTCGATTTTCGATTTTCGATTTTCGAGTTTCGATTTTCGATTTTCGATTTTCGATTTTTGATTTTTGGTTTTTGGTTTTTGATTTTTGATTTTTGATTTTTGATTTTTGATTTTTAATTTTCAATTTTCAATTTTCAATTTGTCATTTTTCATTTTTCATTTTTCATTTTTCATTCTTCAGATTTCAGTTTTCATTTTTTAGTTTTCAGTTATCAGTTATTTGTTATCTGTTACCTGTTTTCTTTTATCTGTTACTTTTTATCTGTTATCTGTCATCTTATATCTTTTATCTGTTATAAGTTATCTGTTATATGTTACCACCTGTTACCTGTTACCACCTTTTACCTGTTATCTGTTGTCTGTTATCTTTCATATAGCATTGAAAATATCCTGTATACAATTGTATAACAGACTCAGATTTATGTGAGATGCCGGCAACGTCGCATGTGTTGTTGTTAATACCATACATGGCGTTATAAAATCTTCCATGTAGCAAATTGTATAGCAGACTTAGATTTATATGAGGATCGTCGCATAAATCTAGCTATAACACGACTTGCAAAAAAATGGCGCTTGACACTGACATATGTCAACCGTGTTCGTCTATGGATAGCAGTGGACTATGCTTTCTTCAGTGTATATGTTTTCTGTTTTGTAATGTCAATGTCATTGTCATAGGTAATTTTTTCTAACCTGGAAAATGAAATGTATTTTGTTTAAAATTAAAATTCAATAACTCCTATTGTGAGATGTGTGCATCTACAACATAATGAAAGGAAAAATTAAGATTCTGAAAGTTAATTCCTAAATATCATAGTAAGGAAATCCGTAAAACTAAAAAAAAGTAAACATAAACACCTTGAGAAAACTTCTTCCGTATCAAGTGGTTAAAGTGGAGTTTTAAAACAATTTTTGTTGAAAATAAGGCCGTTAGTTTACAAGCAGGTATGTAACTGAGCGATCCGCTAATGTGTGTGTATCTTGCTTATAAAAAATGCTGTATTTAGATATTGCTATTCATATGAGCTACCGTTCTTTGATAGGATATTTTCAAATTGAACTTTTGTCTTATTTTTACTATTTATTGCAGGAGAACAGTTGTTGAACCAGGTCCTGGTGCATACTTATGTAGTTGTCACTTTGTGGATGGGAAAAAAGAAAATAGACCTACATTGTTTAGGTATAATAGGGAGAAGCAATTGAACTTTCCATCGCCAGAAAGAAGAACCCGTAAAAATAACAACAATGTGAAAATTGAACTCTATAATATGTTACTTCAAATTGGGCCCTTTTAAGGGATGTATGTAATAATTATGTGATCTGCAGAAATAAAAATATTTTCCCAATAAGGAGCATACTGTTAATACAACACATGGCATCATAAATTATTTTAAGTAATGGTGTCTGTTGTTTTGACAAGTCTTGGAAGTCACAAGTTCTTAAAGCAGCTACATTCTAAATCGATTTAGATCAAAATAAACAACTGCAGTGGCTGTGAAAGTCTTAGTAATTTTGAAAACTTTGGTAGTAGATATGATTATCAATGCTATTTTTCAGCGCTTTGCATATTCCTTCATCTGCTTGATAATATTTGCCAATCGAAGGGATAGATGACAAGTTTGTTTACTTATTTTCCATTTATACATACTACTCAGGTGAGATACTACTACTACAAGGTTTTTACAATATTTATGAGTTTGTTGGTGGTAAAGTTCTTCGTTTGGGAAAAATTCAACAGAAGCAGATGAACAATGCTCGCTTTATGATCTGGAGAAAAATGTGCTATCGCTTTAAAATAAAATTTCCTCTATTTTTTTTAATGTTGTATGATTATGATCAATCAATTAGAAACATGACATATAATAATAACATCTCAAAAAATTAGACCAGAAGCTTGAAATTATTAAGTACTATAGTTGTTGGACAGTAAGTAATAGTATCGCGTGAAAATCAAATTTTGTAATCTGTTTCCTCTGATTCAATAATGATTTTTTTTGTAATCTATGATTAAGATCAGTCTTAGAAACAGGACAGATGTGAGTATCCTTGAAATTAGACATATAATAATAACATCTTTAAAAACAGAATAGAAATTTGAAATCATCAAGTGCTATAGTTTTTTGACAAGTAATGGTGTCTGTTGTTTTGACAAGTCTTGGAAGTGACAAGTCCTTAAAGCAGCTACATTCTAAATCGAAGTACATACATTCTGCATTGAGATCAAAATAAACAACTGCAGTGGCTGTGAAAGTCTTAGTAATTTTGAAAACTTTGGTAGTAGACATGATTATCAATGCTATTTTTCAGCGCTTTGCATATTCCTTCATCTGCTTGATAATATTTGTCAATCGAAGGGATAGATGACAAGTTTGTTTACTTATTTTCCATTTATACATACTACTCAGGTGAGATACTACTACTACAAGGTTTTTACAATATTTATGAGTTTGTTGGTGGTAAAGTTCTTCGTTTGGGAAAAATTCAACAGAAGCAGATGAACAATGCTCGCTTTATGATCTGGAGAAAAATGTGCTATCGCCTTAAAATAAAATTTCCTCCATTTTTTTTAATGTTGTATGATTATGATCAATCAATTAGAAACATGACATATAATAATAACATCTCTAAAAATTAGACCAGAAGCTTGAAATTATTAAGTACTATAGTTGTTGGACAGTAAGTAATAGTATCGCTTGAAAATCAAATTTTGTAATCTGTTTCCTCTGATTCAATAATGAATTTTTCTGTAATCTATGATTAAGATCAGTCTTAGAAACAGGACAGATGTGAGTATCCTTGAAATTAGACATATAATAACAACATCTTTAAAAACAGAATAGAAATTTGAAATCATCAAGTGCTATAGTTTTTTGACAAGTAATGGTGTCTGTTGTTTTGACAAGTCTTGGAAGTGACAAGTCCTTAAAGCAGCTACATTCTAAATCGAAGTACATACATTCTGCATTGAGATCAAAATAAACAACTGCAGTGGCTGTGAAAGTCTTAGTAATTTTGAAAACTTTGGTAGTAGATATGATTATCAATGCTATTTTTCAGCGCTTTGCATATTCCTTCATCTGCTTGATAATATGTGCCACTGTTAGCCAGCTAATAGGTCTACATATTTAGATACATTGAACTGAGGGTCAAGACTGAACTCTTACTGAACTTCATAGAAGTGACTGACTACTTACGTTTGCAATAGAAACACATAAACTGTAAACACTTCACACAACACTTTCACTATTTGTAGCTGCGATTGCTTGTTCTAAGCTTCTAATTAATCCTTATTAACGGGAGCCTCATTGTTAAGATTTCGATAATGTTTACATTCATACATTGTAGGTTAGAATGATGCAATGTGATGCAATCAGACATACGCTTTATATCAATCGGTTAGAAAAGCGGAGCTTTATGCCATATTGTAAAATTATAACATGAATAGGGGCTTACAATCATATTTTTATAGTATTTATAAACCGATGATGATTTCAATAAATTGATGAACGTCAAAGAATAATTGCAGCCTTTGGCGGTAGACATCGCAATCTGTCAAAATAAAAAACTACTAGATTCATCCGATTTTAATGGCTCTAGTCCGGTCCGTTTAGACAATGGAATATAGAAATTTTGAATCTTTTCGAAAATGTTGATTTTCACGCGCAAAAAAGGACAATTCTATTTGGCGTGATCCAATATTGGATGAAGCGATAGTCATGAAGCCGAAAATGGCACGTTTTTGACGTTCCGCTCGCACTCGCTCGCTTTCGAAATACGATCGCATCTACAATACCCCGCCTAACAGGAATCCGGGGATCTGGAGGGGAAATTCAAAATTGAAACTTCAAACTAAAAATGTGTGCATATTTTTGAATTTTGTAATCTGCCGAGTTTAAAAAATGCGATCGGGTAACGTGTCGTATGTCGGTTTAATCAGGAGACTTTGGTCTTTCGTTTTGCGAAAAAAAATCGTAGCTACGTCGCTCCGTAACGCAGGTCCGTATCGACGAAGACAAAGTACGCCGAAAAACGGTTGTCATCGGTACTTTTGAGGCGCTCAAAGTTTACTTTTTCGAAATTTGACGGTAATTCTGACGGTCAGAATCGTTTCGTCAGCTCATTATCGTTATTTTTCGATAGCTGTATAATTTTTACTCGCTCACGTACGGTAGTAATAAGCGAGGACAGAGCCGGATGACAAGGTGACTTTTTCACGCGTCGAAAAGTAGCGTATTGTCGAGGAATTTTTAAAAAATCGAAACTTTTCAACGTAAACGAATAATGATGATGAAAATAGTATTAAAAGAGTGTCCGAAGCATGGGCTTTCTCACGCAAAAATCGTCAGGTTCGTAGCTCCTTTATCTTCGGAGGAGATAGCTGATTTACGATGAAGCAGCGCGCTTTATACGCAAAAAAGTCATTCTTGACGACGTTCGAGGTACGTTTATTCGAAACGGGTACCGTAAACGAAAAAACGTCTCTCCGCATAATTTGTAGCGCTCGCCGAGATGTACGAAACGCGGCGCGCGAAATTCCTTTTCTCTTCGGCATAAGGGAGATATCGTAGTTTTCTAGGCGATTCGTCGTTTTTGTCGCTTTTTTTTCGAACATTTCTAGAAAAAAAACCGAGACACGGAACCGAACAGATTTAGCTAATAGGCACGTATTTTTCGTTTAGCTATCGAACGAGACCGATCTCGAGTCGATATTTCGATAAACGGCGAAACCAGTGTGAAATAACGCCGCGTACCGTCCGAAAAACGGTCGATTTTTCGACTTTACCGGCCGTTTTCGATCCGATCCGTTCCTCTCGCCGCGACGGCTCTCACCCGCCCGTAAAGCGCCGAGTTTCTACTTTCCGAAACGGTACCTCTTTCCTTCCGGACGTTTCGCGAACCTCCTAAAAAACCGCGAAAACCGCGTCGACGTCGCACGGCCTGACTCTAACGTCACGTGACCTTCCAAGAAAAAACAATCGATCACCGCTTAATATAGTCGACTAGCGCAGTTTCTGGCATGCTAACGCTATGCCAAATATTGTACGTTGATGTGTTTATTTAAAACCTCACGTAGCGCAGTTGCTGGTATGCTAATGCAATGCTAGCGATAACTATCTCTAATCATTTTTTATCCTTTGGCATCTTTGATCTGGTATCTGGAATCTGGTATCTGGTGTCTGGTATCTGGTATCTGGTATTTGGTATCTGTTATCTCTTTATCTGGTATGTGGTTTCTGGTGTCTGGTATCTGGTGTCTGGTATCTGGTGTCTGGTATCTGGTGTCTGGTATCTGGTATCTGGTATCTCGTATCTGGTATCTGGTATCTGGTATCTGGTATCAGGTATCTGATGTTTGGTATCTGGTATCTGGTGTCTGGTATCTGGTATCTGGTGTCTGGTATCTGGTGTCTGGTGTCTGGTATCTGGTGTCTGGTATCTGGTATCTGGTATCTCGTATCTGGTGTTTGGTATCTGGTATCTGGTGTCTGGTGTCTGGTATCTGGTATTTGGTATCTGTTATCTCTTTATCTGGTATCTGGTTTCTGGTGTCTGGTATCTGGTGTCTGGTATCTGGTGTCTGGTATCTGGTGGCTGGTATCTGGTATCTCGTATCTGGTGTTTGGTATCTGGTATCTGGTATCTGGTGTCTGGTATCTGGTATCTGGTATCTCGTATCTGCTATCTGGTTTCTGGTGTCTGGTATCTGATGTCTGGTATCTGGTATCTGGTGTCTGGTATCTGGTATCTGGTGTCTGGTGTCTGGTGTCTGGTATCTGGTATCTCGTATCTGGTATCTGGTTTCTGGTGTCTGGTATCTGGTGTCTGGTGTCTGGTATCTGGTATTTGGTATCTGTTATCTCTTTATCTGGTATCTGGTTTCTGGTATCTGGTGTCTGGTATCTGGTGTCTGGTGTCTGGTATCTGGTATCTGGTATCTCGTATCTGGTATCTGGTATCTGGTATCAGGTATCTGATGTTTGGTATCTGGTATCTGGTGTCTGGTATCTGATGTCTGGTATCTGGTGTCTGGTATCTGGTGTCTGGTATCTGGTGTCTGGTATCTGGTGTCTGGCATCTGGTGTCTGGTATCTGGTATCTGGTGGCTGGTATCTGGTATCTGGTATCTGGTATCTCGTATCTGGTGTTTGGTATCTGGTGTCTGGTATCTGGTATCTGGTATCTGGTATCTCGTATCTCGTTTCTGGTGTCTGGTGTCTGGTATCTGGTATCTGGTGTCTGGTATCTGGTATCTGGTATCTGGTATCTGGTGTCTGGTATCTGGTATCTGGTATCAGGTATCTGATGTTTGGTATCTGGTATCTGGTGTCTGGTATCTGATGTCTGGTATCTGGTGTCTGGTATCTGGTATCTGGTGTCTGGTATCTGGCATCTGGTGTCTGGTATCTGGTGTCTGGTATCTGGTGGCTGGTATCTGGTATCTGGTATCTGGTATCTCGTATCTGGTGTTTGGTATCTGGTATCTGGTGTCTGGTGTCTGGTATCTGGTATCTGGTATCTCGTATCTCGTTTCTGGTGTCTGGTGTCTGGTATCTGGTGTCTGGTGTCTGGTATCTGATGTCTGGTATCTGGTGTCTGGTATCTGGTATCTGGTATCTGGTATCTGGTGTCTGGTATCTGGTATTTGGTATCTGTTATCTCTTTATCTGGTATCTGGTTTCTGGTGGCTGGTATCTGGTATCTCGTATCTGGTATCTGGTATCTGGTATCTCGTATCTGGTATCTGGTTTCTGGTGTCTGGTATCTGATGTCTGGTATCCGGTATCCGGTGTCTGGTATCTGGTATCTGGTGTCTGGTATCTGATGTCTGGTATCTGGTATCCGGTATCTGGTGTCTGGCATCTGGTATCTGGTATCTGATGTCTGGTATCTGGTGTCTGGTATCTGGTATCTGGTATCTGGTGTCTGGTATCTGGTATTTGGTATCTGTTATCTCTTTATCTGGTATCTGGTTTCTGGTGGCTGGTATCTGGTATCTGGTGTTTGGTATCTGGTATCTGGTGTCTGGTATCTGGTATCTGGTATCTCGTATCTGGTATCTGGTTTCTGGTGTCTGGTATCTGGTGTCTGGTATCTGGTGTCTGGTATCTGGTGGCTGGTATCTGGTATCTGGTATCTCGTATCTGGTGTTTGGTATCTGGTATCTGGTATCTGGTGTCTGGTATCTGGTATCTGGTATCTCGTATCTGCTATCTGGTTTCTGGTGTCTGGTATCTGATGTCTGGTATCTGGTATCTGGTGTCTGGTATCTGGTATCTGGTGTCTGGTGTCTGGTGTCTGGTATCTGGTATCTCGTATCTGGTATCTGGTTTCTGGTGTCTGGTATCTGGTGTCTGGTGTCTGGTATCTGGTATTTGGTATCTGTTATCTCTTTATCTGGTATCTGGTTTCTGGTATCTGGTGTCTGGTATCTGGTGTCTGGTGTCTGGTATCTGGTATCTGGTATCTCGTATCTGGTATCTGGTATCTGGTATCAGGTATCTGATGTTTGGTATCTGGTATCTGGTGTCTGGTATCTGATGTCTGGTATCTGGTGTCTGGTGTCTGGTATCTGGTGTCTGGTATCTGGTGTCTGGTATCTGGTGTCTGGCATCTGGTGTCTGGTATCTGGTGTCTGGTATCTGGTGGCTGGTATCTGGTATCTCGTATCTGGTGTTTGGTATCTGGTGTCTGGTATCTGGTATCTGGTATCTGGTATCTCGTATCTCGTTTCTGGTGTCTGGTATCTGGTATCTGGTATCTCGTATCTGGTGTTTGGTATCTGGTATCTGGTGTCTGGTGTCTGGTATCTGGTATCTGGTATCTCGTATCTCGTTTCTGGTGTCTGGTGTCTGGTATCTGGTGTCTGGTGTCTGGTATCTGATGTCTGGTATCTGGTGTCTGGTATCTGGTATCTGGTATCTGGTATCTGGTGTCTGGTATCTGGTATTTGGTATCTGTTATCTCTTTATCTGGTTTCTGGTGGCTGGTATCTGGTATCTCGTATCTGGTATCTGGTATCTGGTATCTCGTATCTGGTATCTGGTTTCTGGTGTCTGGTATCTGATGTCTGGTATCCGGTATCCGGTGTCTGGTATCTGGTATCTGGTGTCTGGTATCTGATGTCTGGTATCTGGTATCCGGTATCTGGTGTCTGGCATCTGGTATCTGGTATCTGATGTCTGGTATCTGGTGTCTGGTATCTGGTATCTGGTATCTGGTGTCTGGTATCTGGTATTTGGTATCTGTTATCTCTTTATCTGGTATCTGGTTTCTGGTGGCTGGTATCTGGTATCTCGTATCTGGTGTTTGGTATCTGGTATCTGGTGTCTGGTATCTGGTATCTGGTATCTCGTATCTGGTATCTGGTTTCTGGTATCTGATGTCTGGTATCTGGTATCTGGTGTCTGGTATCTGGTATCTGGTGTCTGGTATCTGGTGTCTGGTATCTGGTATCTGGTATCTCGTATCTGGTATCTGGTTTCTGGTATCTGATGTCTGGTATCTGGTGTCTGGTGTCTGGTATCTGGTATCTGGTATCTGGTGTCTGGTATCTGGTGTCTAGTATCTGGTTTCTGGTATCTGTTATCTTTTATAAGTTATCAGTTTTCATTTTTCATTTTTCTATTTTAATTTTTAATTTTTCATTTTTAATTTTTCTATTTTAATTTTTAATTTTTAATTTTTAATTTTTCGATTTTTCGATTTTTCGATTTTTCGATTTTTCGATTTTTCGATTTTTCGATTTTTCGATTTTTCGATTTTTCGATTTTTCGATTTTTCGATTTTTCGATTTGATTTTTTGATTTTTGATTTTTAATTTTCAATTTTCAATTTTTCATTTTTCATTTTTCATTCTTCAGATTTCAGTTTTCATTTTTTAGTTTTCAGTTATCAGTTATTTGTTATCTGTTATCTGTTTTCTTTTATCTGTTACTTTTTATCTGTTATCTGTCATCTTTTATCTGTTATAAGTTATCTGTTATCTGTTATATGTTACCACCTGTTACCTGTTACCACCTTTTACCTGTTATCTGTTATTTTCCATATAGCATTGAAAATATCCTGTATAACAGACTCAGATTTATGTGAGATGCCGGCAACGTCGCATGTGTTGTTGTTAATACCATACATGGCGTTATAAAATCTTCCATGTAGCAAATTGTATAGCAGACTTAGATTTATATGAGGATCGTCGCATAAATCTAGCTATAACACGACTTGCAAAAAAATGGCGCTTGACACTGACATATGTCAACCGTGTTCGTCTACGGATAGCAGTGGACTATGCTTTCTTCAGTGTATATGTTTTCTGTTTTGTAATGTCAATGTCATTGTCATAGGTAATTTTTTCTAACCTGGAAAATGAAATGTATTTTGTTTAAAATTAAAATTCAATAACTCCTATTGTGAGATGTGTGCATCTACAACATAATGAAAGGAAAAATTAAGATTCTGAAAGTTAATTCCTAAATATCATAGTAAGGAAATCCGTAAAACTAAAAAAAAAGTAAACATAAACACCTTGAGAAAACTTCTTCCGTATCAAGTGGTTAAAGTGGAGTTTTAAAACAATTTTTGTTGAAAATAAGGCCGTTAGTTTACAAGCAGGTATGTAACTGAGCGATCCGCTAATGTGTGTGTATCTTGCTTATAAAAAATGCTGTATTTAGATATTGCTATTTACATGAGCTACCGTTCTTTGATAGGATATTTTCAAATTGAACTTTTGTCTTATTTTTACTATTTATTGCAGGAGAACAGTTGTTGAACCAGGTCCTGGTGCATACTTATGTAGTTGTCACTTTGTGGATGGGAAAAAAGAAAATAGACCTACATTGTTTAGGTATAATAGGGAGAAGCAATTGAACTTTCCATCGCCAGAAAGAAGAACCCGTAAAAATAACAACAATGTGAAAATTGAACTCTATAATATGTTACTTCAAATTGGGCCCTTTTAAGGGATGTATGTAATAATTATGTGATCTGCAGAAATAAAAATAGTTTAGATACAACACATGGCATCATAAATTATTTTAATGTAGAGTTCAGTACTCGTATAGGTAACTTTCACTCCCCTGGCAGGCTTAATCTAAGCGATATCACAAATATGTCTATACCAAGTTACGATTATACTGTGCAAGAGTACTTATCTTACAAATTTTGACAAGTAATGGTGTCTGTTGTTTTGACAAGTCTTGGAAGTCACAAGTTCTTAAAGCAGCTACATTCTAAATTGATTTAGATCAAAATAAACAACTGCAGTGGCTGTGAAAGTCTTAGTAATTTTGAAAACTTTGGTAGTAGACATGATTATCAATGCTATTTTTCAGCGCTTTGCATATTCCTTCATCTGCTTGATAATATTTGCCAATCGAAGGGATAGATGACAAGTTTGTTTACTTATTTTCCATTTATACATACTACTCAGGTGAGATACTACTACTACAAGGTTTTTACAATATTTATGAGTTTGTTGGTGGTAAAGTTCTTCGTTTGGGAAAAATTCAACAGAAGCAGATGAACAATGCTCGCTTTAGGATCTGGAGAAAAATGTGCTATCGCCTTAAAATAAAATTTCCTCTATTTTTTTAATGTTGTATGATAATGATCAATCAATTAGAAACATGACATATAATAATAACATCTCTAAAAATTAGACCAGAAGCTTGAAATTATTAAGTACTATAGTTGTTGGACAGTAAGTAATAGTATCGCTTGAAAATCAAATTTTGTAATCTGTTTCCTCTGATTCAATAATGAATTTTTCTGTAATCTATGATTAAGATCAGTCTTAGAAACAGGACAGATGTGAGTATCCTTGAAATTAGACATATAATAATAACATCTTTAAAAACAGAATAGAAATTTGAAATCATCAAGTGCTATAGTTTTTTGACAAGTAATGGTGTCTGTTGTTTTGACAAGTCTTGGAAGTGACAAGTCCCTAAAGCAGCTACATTCTAAATCGAAGTACATACATTCTGCATTGAGATCAAAATAAACAACTGCAGTGGCTGTGAAAGTCTTAGTAATTTTGAAAACTTTGGTAGTAGATATGATTATCAATGCTATTTTTCAGCGCTTTGCATATTCCTTCATCTGCTTGATAATATGTGCCACTGTTAGCCAGCTAATAGGTCTACATATTTAGACAAATTGAACTGAGGGTCAAGACTAAACTCTTACTGAACTTCATAGAAGTGACTGACTACTTACGTTTGCAATAGAAACACATAAACTGTAAACACTTCACACAACACTTTCACTATTTGTAGCTGCGATTGCTTGTTCTAAGCTTCTAATTAATCCTTATTAACGGGAGCCTCATTATTAAGATTTCGATAATGTTTACATTCATACATTGTAGGTTAGAAATCGGAGGTGATGCAATCAGACATACGCTTTATATCAATCGGTTAGAAAAGCGGAGCTTTATGCCATATTGTAAAATTATAACATGAATAGGGGCTTACAATCATATTTTTATAGTATTTATAAACCGATGATGATTTCAATAAATTGATGAACGTCAAAGAATAATTGCAGCCTTTGGCGGTAGACATCGCAATCTGTAAACATAAAAAACTACTAGATTCATCCGATTTTAATGGCTCTAGTCCGGTCCGTTTAGACAATGGAATATAGAAATTTTGAATCTTTTCGAAAATGTTGATTTTCACGCGTAAAAAAGGACAATGGTATTCGGCGTGATCCAATATTGGATGAAGCGATAGTCATGAAGCCGAAAATGGCACGTTTTTGACGTTCCGCTCGCACTCGCTCGCTTTCGTAATACGATCGTATCTACAATACCCCGCCTAACAGGAATCCGGGGATCTGGAGGGGAAATTCAAAATTGAAACGTCAAACTAAAAATGTGTGCATATCTTTGAATTTTTGTAATCTGCCGAGTTTAAAAAATGCGATCGGGTAACGTGTAGTATGTCGGTTTAATCAGGAGACTTTGGTCTTTCGTTTTGCGAAAAAAAATCGTAGCTACGTCGCTCCGTAACGCAGGTCCGTATCGACGAAGACAAAGTACGCCGAAAAACGGTTGTCATCGGTACTTTTGAGGCGCTCAAAGTTTACTTTTTCGAAATTTGACGGTAATTCTGACGGTCAGAATCGTTTCGTCAGCTCATTATCGTTATTTTTCGATAGCTGTATAATTTTTACTCGCTCACGTACGGTAGTAATAAGCGAGGACAGAGCCGGATGACAAGGTGACTTTTTCACGCGTCGAAAAGTAGCGTATTGTCGAGGAATTTTTAAAAAATCGAAACTTTTCAACGTAAACGAATAATAATGATGAAAATAGTATTAAAAGAGTGTCCGAAGCATGGACTTTCTCACGCAAAAATCGTCAGGTTCGTAGCTCCTTTATCTTCGGAGGAGATAGCTGATATACGGTGAAGCAGCGCGCTTTATACGCAAAAAAGTCATTCTTGACGGCGTTCGAGGTTCGTTTATTCGAAACGGGTACCGTAAACGAAAAAACGTCTCTCCGCGTAATTTGTAGCGCTCTCCGAGATGTACGAAACGCGACGCGCGAAATTCCTTTTCTCTTCGGCATAAGGGAGATATCGTAGTTTTCCAGGCGATTCGTCGTTTTTGTCGCATTTTTTTATAACATTTCTAGAAAAAAAACCGAGACGCGGAACCGAACAGATTTAGCTTATTGGTACGTATTTCTCGTTTAGCTATCGAACGAGACCGATCTCGAGTCGATATTTCGATAAACGGCGAAACCAGTGTGAAATAACGCCGCGTACCGTCCGAAAAACGGTCGATTTTTCGACTTTACCGGCCGTTTTCGATCCGATCCGTTCCTCTCGCCGCGACGGCTCTCGCCCGCCCGTAAAGCGCCGAGTTTCTACTTTCCGAAACGGTACCTCTTTCCTTCCGGGCGTTTCGCGAACCTCCTAAAAAATCGGAAAACCGCGTCGACGTCGCCCGCCCAAAATTTCTAACGTCACGTGACCTCTTCCTTAAAACAATCGATCACCGCTTAATATAGTCGACTAGCGCAGTTTCTGGCATGCTAACGCTATGCCAAATATTGTACGTTGATGTCTTTATTTAAAAGTACCCGTAGCGCAGTTGCTGGTATGGTATGCAATGCTAGCGATATATACTTTATCCCTATCTCTAATCATTTTCTATCCTTTGGCATCTTTGATCTGTTATCTGGTATCTGGTGTCTGGTATCTGGTATCTGGTATCTGGTATCAGGTATCTGGTGTCTGGCGTCTGGTATCTGGTGTCTGGTATCTGGTATCTGGTGTCTGGTGTCTGGTATCTGGTGTCTGGTATCTGGTGTCTGGCATCTGGTATCTGGTATCTGATGTCTGGTATCTGGTATCAGGTATCTGGTATCTGGTATCTGGTATATGGTATCTGGTGTCTGGTATCTGGTATCTGATGTCTGGTATCTGGCATCTGGTGTCTGGTATCTGGTGTCTGGCATCTGGTATCTGGTGTCTGGCATCTGGTATCTGGTAAATGGTATCTGGTATCTGGTGTCTGGTACCTGGTATCTATTATCTCTTTATCTGGTATCTGATATCTGGTGTCTGGTATCTGGTGTCTGGTGTCTAGTATCTGGTGTCTGGTATTTGGTATCTAGTATCTGGTATGTGGATCTGGTATCTGGTATCCGGTGTCTGGTGTCTGGCATCTGGTATCTGCTATCTGGTGTCTGGTATCTGATTTCTGGCACCTGGTATCTGGTATCTCGTATCTGGTATCAGGTATCTGATATTTGGTATCTGGTATCTGGTATCTGATGTCTGGTATCTGGTGTCTGGTGTCTGGTATCTGGTATCTGGTATCTGGAATCATATATCTGGTATCTGGTATCTGATGTCTGGTATATGGTGTCTGGTATCTGATGTCTGGTATCTGGTATCTGGTATTTGGTATCTGTTATCTCTTTATCTGGTATCTGGTTTCTGGTGTCTGGTATCTGGTATCTCGTATCTGGTATCTGGTATCAGGTATCTGATGTTTGGTATCTGGTATCTGGTGTCTGGTATCTGGTGTCTGGTTTCTGGTATCTGGTGTCTGGTATCTGGTGTCTGGTATCTGGTATTTGGTATCTCTTATCTCTTTATCTGGTATCTGGTTTCTGGTGTCTGGTATCTGGTATCTCGTATCTGGTATCTGGTGTCTGGTATCTGGGGTCTGGTGTCTGGTATCTGGTATCTCGTATTTGGTATCTGGTGTCTGGTATCTGGTGTCTGGTGTCTGGGATCTGGTATCTGGTATCTCGTATCTGGTATCTCGTATCTGGTATCTGGTTTCTGGTGTCTGGTATCTGGTGTCTGGTATCTGATGTCTGGTATCTGGTGTCTGGTGTCTGGTATCTGGTATCTGGTGTCTGGTATCTGGTATCTGGTGTCTGGTATCTGGTGTCTGGTGTCTGGTATCTGGTATCTCGTATTTGGTATCTGGTGTCTGGTATCTGGTATCTGGAATCTGGTATCTGGTATTTGGTATCTGTTATCTCTTTATCTGGTATCTGGTTTCTGGTGTCTGGTATCTGGTATCTGGTGTCTGGTATCTGGTATCTGGTGTCTGGTATCTGGTATCTGGTATCTGATGTCTGGTATCTGGTATCTGGTGTCTGGTGTCTGGTGTCTGGTATCTGGTGTCTGGTGTCTGGTATCTGGTGTCTGGTATCTGATGTCTGGTATCTGGTATCTGGTGTCTGGTGTCTGGTATCTGGTGTCTGGTATCTGGTGTCTGGTGTCTGGTATCTGGTATCTGGTATCTCGTATCTGGTATCTGGTATCTGGTTTCTGGTATCTGATGTCTGGTATCTGGTGTCTGGTGTCTGGTATCTGGTATCTGGTATCTGGTATCTGGTGTCTGGTATCTGGTGTCTAGTATCTGGTTTCTGGTATCTGTTATCTTTTATAAGTTATCAGTTTTCATTTTTCTATTTTAATTTTTAATTTTTAATTTTTAATTTTTAATTTTTAATTTCTAATTTCTAATTTCTAATTTCTAATTTCTAATTTCTAATTTTTAATTTTTAATTTTTAATTATTAATTTTTAATTTTAATTTTTAATTTCAATTTTCAATTTTCAATTTTCAATTTTCAATTTTCAATTTGAATTTTGAATTTTGAATTTTTAATTTTTCGATTTTTCGATTTTTCGATTTTTCGATTTTTCGATTTTTCGATTTTCGATTTTCGATTTTTCGATTTTTTCGATTTTTCGATTATTCGATTATTCGATTATTCGATTTTTCGATTTTTCGATTTTCGATTTTTCGATTTTTCGATTTTTCGATTTTTCGATTTTTCGATTTTTCGATTTTTCGATTTTTCGATTTTTCGATTTTTCGATTTTTCGATTTTTCGATTTTTCGATTTTTCGATTTTTCGATTTTTCGATTTTTCGATTTTTCGATTTTTCGATTTTTCGATTTTTCGATTTTTCGATTTTTCGATTTTTCGATTTTTCGATTTTTCGATTTTTCGATTTTTCGATTTTTCGATTTTTCGATTTTTCGATTTTTCGATTTTTCGATTTTTCGATTTTCGATTTTTCGATTTTCGATTTTTCGATTTTTCGATTTTCGATTTTTCGATTTTTCGATTTTTCGATTTTTCGATTTTTCGATTTTTCGATTTTTCGATTTTTCGATTTTTCGATTTTTCGATTTTCGATTTTTCGATTTGATTTTTGATTTTTGATTTTTGATTTTTGATTTTTGATTTTTGATTTTTGATTTTTGATTTTTAATTTTCGATTTTCAATTTTTCATTTTTCATTCTTCAGATTTCAGTTTTCATTTTTTAGTTTTCAGTTATCAGTTATTTGTTATCTGTTACCTGTTTTCTTTTATCTGTTACTTTTTATCTGTTATCTGTCATCTTTTATCTTTTATCTGTTATAAGTTATCTGTTATATGTTACCACCTGTTACCTGTTACCACCTTTTACCTGTTATCTGTTGTCTGTTATCTTCCATATAGCATTGAAAATATCCTGTATACAATTGTATAACAGACTCAGATTTATGTGAGATGCCGGCAACGTCGCATGTGTTGTTGTTAATACCATACATGGCGTTATAAATCTTCCATGTAGCAAATTGTATAGCAGACTTAGATTTATATGAGGATCGTCGCATAAATCTAGCTATAACACGACTTGCAAAAAAATGGCGCTTGACACTGACATATGTCAACCGTGTTCGTCTATGGATAGCAGTGGACTATGCTTTCTTCAGTGTATATGTTTTCTGTTTTGTAATGTCAATGTCATTGTCATAGGTAATTTTTTCTAACCTGGAAAATGAAATGTATTTTGTTTAAAATTAAAATTCAATAACTCCTATTGTGAGATGTGTGCATCTACAACATAATGAAAGGAAAAATTAAGATTCTGAAAGTTAATTCCGAAATATCATAGTAAGGAAATCCGTAAAACTAAAAAAAAGTAAACATAAACACCTTGAGAAAACTTCTTCCGTATCAAGTGGTTAAAGTGGAGTTTTAAAATAATTTTTGTTGAAAATAAGGCCGTTAGTTTACAAGCAGGTATGTAACTGAGCGATCCGCTAATGTGTGTGTATCTTGCTTATAAAAAATGCTGTATTTAGATATTGCTATTCACATCAGCTACCGTTCTTTGATAGGATACTTTCAAATTGAACTTTTGTCTTATTTTTACTATTTATTGCAGGAGAACAGTTGTTGAACCAGGTCCTGGTGCATACTTATGTAGTTGTCACTTTGTGGATGGGAAAAAAGAAAATAGACCTACATTGTTTAGGTATAATAGGGAGAAGCAATTGAACTTTCCATCGCCAGAAAGAAGAACCCGTAAAAATAACAACAATGTGAAATTGAACTCTATAATATGTTACTTCAAATTGGGCCCTTTTAAGGGATGTATGTAATAATTATGTGATCTGCAAAAATAAAAATAGTTTAGATACAACACATGGCATCATAAATTATTTTAATGTAGAGTTCAGTACTCGTATAGGTAACTTTCACTCCCCTGGCAGGCTTAATCTAAGCGATATCACAAATATGTCTATACCAAGTTACGATTATACTGTGCAAGAGTACTTATCTTACAAATTTTGACAAGTAATGGTGTCTGTTGTTTTGCCAAGTCTTGGAAGTCACAAGTTCTTAAAGCAGCTACATTCTAAATCGATTTATAGATCAAAATAAACAACTGCAGTGGCTGTGAAAGTCTTAGTAATTTTGAAAACTTTGGTAGTAGATATTATCAATGCTATTTTTCAGCGCTTTGCATATTCCTTCATCTGCTTGATAATATTTGCCAATCGAAGGGATAGATGACAAGTTTGTTTACTTATTTTCCATTTATACATACTACTCAGGTGAGATACTACTACTACAAGGTTTTTACAATATTTATGAGTTTGTTGGTGGTAAAGTTCTTCGTTTGGGAAAAATTCAACAGAAGCAGATGAACAATGCTCGCTTTATGATCTGGAGAAAAATGTGCTATCGCTTTAAAATAAAATTTCCTCTATTTTTTTTAATGTTGTATGATTATGATCAATCAATTAGAAACATGACATATAATAATAACATCTCAAAAAATTAGACCAGAAGCTTGAAATTATTAAGTACTATAGTTGTTGGACAGTAAGTAATAGTATCGCTTGAAAATCAAATTTTGTAATCTGTTTCCTCTGATTCAATAATGAATTTTTCTGTAATCTATGATTAAGATCAGTCTTAGAAACAGGACAGATGTGAGTATCCTTGAAATTAGACATATAATAATAACATCTTTAAAAACAGAATAGAAATTTGAAATCATCAAGTGCTATAGTTTTTTGACAAGTAATGGTGTCTGTTGTTTTGACAAGTCTTGGAAGTGACAAGTCCTTAAAGCAGCTACATTCTAAATCGAAGTACATACATTCTGCATTGAGATCAAAATAAACAACTGCAGTGGCTGTGAAAGTCTTAGTAATTTTGAAAACTTTGGTAGTAGATATGATTATCAATGCTATTTTTCAGCGCTTTGCATATTCCTTCATCTGCTTGATAATATGTGCCACTGTTAGCCAGCTAATAGGTCTACATATTTAGACAAATTGAACTGAGGGTCAAGACTGAACTCTTACTGAACTTCATAGAAGTGACTGACTACTTACGTTTGCAATAGAAACACATAAACTGTAAACACTTCACAACACTCACTATTTGTAGTTGCGATTGCTTGTTCTAAGCTTCTAATTAATCCTTATTAACGGGAGCCTCATTGTTAAGATTTCGATAATGTTTACATTCATACATTGTAGGTTAGAATGATGCAATGTGATGCAATCAGACATACGCTTTATATCAATCGGTTAGAAAAGCGGAGCTTTATGCCATATTGTAAAATTATAACATGAATAGGGGCTTACAATCATATTTTTATAGTATTTATAAACCGATGATGATTTCAATAAATTGATGAACGTCAAAGAATAATTGCAGCCTTTGGCGGTAGACATCGCAATCTGTCAAAATAAAAAACTACTAGATTCCTACGATTTTAATGGCTCTAGTCCGGTCCGTTTAGACAATGGAATATAGAAATTTTGAATCTTTTCGAAAATGTTGATTTTCACGCGCAAAAAAGGACAATTCTATTTGGCGTGATCCAATATTGGATGCAGCGATAGTCATGAAGCCGAAAATGGCACGTTTTTGACGTTCCGCTCGCACTCGCTCGCTTTCGTAATACGATCGTATCTACAATACCCCGCCTAACAGGAATCCGGGGATCTGGAGGGGAAATTCAAAATTGAAACTCAAACTAAAAATGTGTGCATATTTTTGAATTTTGTAATCTGCCGAGTTTAAAAAATGCGATCGGGTAACGTGCCGTATGTCGGTTTAATCAGGAGACTTTGGCCTGTCGTTTTGCGAAAAAAAATCGTAGCTACGTCGCTCCGTAACGCAGGTGCGTATCGACGAAGACAAAGTACGCCGAAAAACGGTTGTCATCGGTACTTTTGAGGCGCTCAAAGTTTACTTTTCGAAATTTGACGGTAATTCTGACGGTCAGAATCGTTTCGTCAGCTCATTATCGTTATTTTTCGATAGCTGTATAATTTTTACTCGCTCACGTACGGTAGTAATAAGCGAGGACAGAGCCGGATGACAAGATGACTTTTTCACGCGTCGAAAAGTAGCGTATTGTCGAGGAATTTTTAAAAAATCGAAACTTTTTCAACGTAAACGAATAATAATGATGAAAATAGTAATTAAAAGAGTGTCCGAAGCAATGGACCTTTCTCACGCAAAAATCGTCAGGTTCGTAGCTCCTTTATCTTCGGAGGAGATAGCTGATATACGGCGAAGCAGCGCGCTTTATACGCAAAAAAGTCATTCTTGACGACGTTCGAGGTTCGTTTATTCGAAACGGGTACCGTAAACGAAAAAACGTCTCTCCGCGTAATTTGTAGCGCTCGCCGAGATGTACGAAACGCGGCGCGCGAAATTCCTTTTCTCTTCGGCATAAGGGAGATATCGTAGTTTTCAAGGCGATTCGTCGTTTTTGTCGCTTTTTTTCGAACATTTCTAGAAAAAAAACCGAGACGCGGAACCGAACAGATTTAGCTAATAGGCACGTATTTTTCGTTTAGCTATCGAACGAGACCGATCTCGAGTCGATATTTCGATAAACGGCGAAACCAGTGTGAAATAACGCCGCGTACCGTCCGAAAAACGGTCGATTTTTCGACTTTACCGGCCGTTTTCGATCCGATCCGTTCGTCTCGCCGCGACGGCTCTCGCCCCCCGTAAAGCGCCGAGTTTCTACTTTCCGAAACGGTACCTCTTTCCTTCCGAACGTCGCGAACCTCCTAAAAAACCGCGAAAACCGCGTCGACGTCGCCCGCCCTGACTCTAACGTCACGTGACCTTCTAAAAACAATCGATCACCGCTTAATATAGTCGACTAGCGCAGTTTCTGGCATGCTAACGCTATGCCAAATATTGTACGTTGATGTCTTTATTTAAAACCTCACGTAGCGCAGTTGCTGGTATGCTAATGCAATGCTAGCGATTAACTTTATCCCTATCTCTAATCATTTTCTATCCTTTGACATGTTTGATCTGGTATCTGGTCTTGATGTCTGGTGTCTGGTATCTGATGTCTGGTATCTGGTCTGGTATCTGGTATCTGGTATCTGGTGTCTGGTATCTGGTGTCTGGTGTCTGGTATCTGGTATCTGGTGTCTGGTGTCTAGTATCTGGCGTCTGGTATCTGGTATCTGATGTGTGGTGTCTGGTGTCTGGTATCTGATGTCTGGATCTGGGTCTGGTGTCTGGTATCTGGTATCTGGTATCTGGTGTCTGGTATCTGGTATCTGGTGTCTGGCATCTGGTATCTGGTCTGGATCTGTGTCTGGTAGGTATCTGGTATCTGGTATATGGTGTCTGGCATCTGGTATCTGGTATGTGGATCTGGTATCTGGTATCGGTGTCTGGTGTCTGGTGTCTGGATCTGGTATCTGTATCTGGTATCTGGTATCTGGTGTCTGGTATCTGGTGTCTGGTGTCTGGTCTGGTATCGATGTCTGGTATCTGGTGTCTGGGTCTGGTATCTGGTATCTGGGTCTGGTATCTGGTGTCTGGTATCTGGTGTCTAGTATCTGGTTTTGGTATCTGCTATCTGGTATCTGTTATCTTTTATAAGTTATCAGTTTCATTTTTCATTTTTCTATTTTAATCTTTAATTTTTCATTTTTCTTTTTCATTTTTCATTTTCATTTTAATTTCGATTTTTCGATTTTCGATTTTTCGATTTTCGATTTCGATTTTTCGATTTTTCGATTTTTCGATTTTTTTTTTCGATTTTTCGATTTGATTTTTTGATTTTTGTTTTGATTTTGATTTTTGATTTTTGATTTTTGATTTTTGATTTTTGATTTTTGATTTTTGATTTTTGATTTTTGATTTTTGATTTTTTTTGATTTTTGATTTTTGATTTTTGATTTTTGATTTTTGATTTTTGATTTTGATTTTGATCTTGATTTTTGATTTTTGATTTTTGATTTTTGATTTTTGATTTTTGATTTTTGATTTTTGATTTTTGATTTCGATTTTTGATTTTTCGATTTTTGATTTTTGATTTTTAATTTTCGATTTTCGATTTTTCATTTTTCATTTTTCATTTTTCATTTTCGATTTCAGTTTTCATTTTTAGATTTTTCATTATTTTATTTTTTCGATTTTTTCGATTTTTCGATTTTTCGATTTTTCGTTTTTCGATTTTTCGATTTTTTCGATTTTTCGATTTTTCGTTTTTTCGATTTTTCGATTTTTCGATTTTTCGATTTTCGATTTTCGATTTTCGATTTTTCGATTTTTCGATTTTTCGATTTTTTCGATTTTTCGATTTTTCGATTTTTCGATTTTCGATTTTTCGATTTTTTTTTCGATTTTCGATTTTTCGATTTTTTTTTTCGATTTTTCGATTTTTCGATTTGATTTTTTGATTTTTGATTTTTGATTTTTGATTTTTGATTTTGTTTTTGATTTTTGATTTGATTTTTCGATTTTTGATTTTTGATTTTTGATTTTGATTTTGATTTGATTTTGATTTTTGATTTTTGATTTTTGATTTTTGATTTTTAATTTTCAATTTTCATTTTCATTTTTCATTTTTCATTTTTCATTCTTCAGATTTCAGTTTTCATTTTTAGTTTTCAGTTATCAGTTATTTGTTATCTGTTACCTGTTTTCTTTATCTGTTACTTTTTATCTG
>CAVLJG010000011.1:143329-164036 GCA_963669975.1 Acanthoscelides obtectus
TTACCACCAACAAACTCATAAATATTGTAAAAACCTTGTAGTAGTAGTATCCACCTGAGTAGTATGTATAAATGGAAAATAAGTAAACAAACTTGTCAGAATTAGAAGATCTAATTAGTCTTTAACTACACTAACAAATTTCTGTACAAGTGATGAAAATTGTTGATTACTCTCATGTTTTGAATGCAAATGGAATCATTGCTCACTTTTACATAGGCATTTGTTAGGTGTGAGATTCTGTCAGTGCACGGTTTGAAGTTTGTGACTACTTCTATGAAGTTCAGTAAGAGTTCAGTCTTGACCCTCAGTTCAATTTATTTAAATATGTAGACTTATTAGCTGGCTAACAGTGGCACATATTATCAAGCAGATGAAGGAATATGCAAAGCGCTGAAAAATAGCATTGATAATCATATCTAACCAAAGTTTTCAAAATTACTAAGACTTTCACAGCCACTGCAGTTGTTTATTTTGATCTCAATGCAGAATGTATGTACTTCGATTTAGAATGTAGCTGCTTTAAGGACTTGTCACTTCCAAGACTTGTCAAAACAACAGACACCATTACTTGTCAAAAAACTATAGCACTTGATGATTTCAAATTTCTATTCTGTTTTTAAAGATGTTATTATTATATGTCTAATTTCAAGGATACTCACATCTGTCCTGTTTCTAAGACTGATCTTAATCATAGATTACAGAAAAATTCATTATTGAATCAGAGGAAACAGATTACAAATTTGATTTTCAAGCGATACTATTACTTACTGTCCAACAACTATAGTACTTAATAATTTCAAGCTTCTGGTCTAATTTTTAGAGATGTTATTGTTATATGTCATGTTTCTAATTGATTGATCATAATCATACAACATTAAAAAAATAGAGGAAATTTTATTTTAAGGCGATAGCACATTTTTCTCCAGATCATAAAGCGAGCATTGTTCATCTGCTTCTGTTGAATTTTTCCCAAACGAAGAACTTTACCACCAACAAACTCATAAATATTGTAAAAACCTTGTAGTAGTATCTCACCTGAGTAGTATGTATAAATGGAAAATAAGTAAACAAACTTGTCATCTATCCCTTCGATTGGCAAATATTATCAAGCAGATGAAGGAATATGCAAAGCGCTGAAAAATAGCATTGATAATCATGTCTACTACCAAAGTTTTCAAAATTACTAAGACTTTCACAGCCACTGCAGTTGTTTATTTTGATCTCAATGCAGAATGTATGTACTTCGATTTAGAATGTAGCTGCTTTAAGGACTTGTCACTTCCAAGACTTGTCAAAACAACAGACACCATTACTTGTCAAAATATAGCACTTGATGATTTCAAATTTCTATTCTGTTTTTAAAGTTATTATTATATGTCTAATTTCAAGGATACTCACATCTGTCCTGTTTCTAAGACTGATCTTAATCATAGATTACAAAAAAAATCATTATTGAATCAGAGGAAACAGATTACAAAATTTGATTTTCAAGCGATACTATTACTTACTGTCCAACAACTATAGTACTTAATAATTTCAAGCTTCTGGTCTAATTTTTTGAGATGTTATTATTATATGTCATGTTTCTAATTGATTGATCATAATCATACAACATTAAAAAAAATAGAGGAAATTTTATTTTAAAGCGATAGCACATTTTTCTCCAGATCAAAGCGAGCATTGTTCATCTGCTTCTGTTGAATTTTTCCCAAACGAAGAACTTTACCACCAACAAACTCATAAATATTGTAAAAACCTAGTAGTAGTATCTCACCTGAGTAGTATGTATAAATGGAAAATAAGTAAACAAACTTGTCATCTATCCCTTCGATTGGCAAATATTATCAAGCAGATGAAGGAATATGCAAAGCGCTGAAAAAAGCATTGATAATCATATCTACTCTACTACCAAAGTTTCAAAATTACTAAGACTTTCACAGCCACTGCAGTTGTTTATTTTGATCTAAATCGATTTAGAATGTAGCTGCTTTAAGAACTTGTGACTTCCAAGACTTGTCAAAACAACAGACACCATTACTTGTCAAAATTTGTAAGGTAAGTACTCTTGCACAGTATAATCGTAACTTGGTATAGACATATTTGTGATATCGCTTAGATTAAGCCTGCCAGGGGAGTGAAAGTTACCTATACGAGTACTGAACTCACATTAAAATAATTTATGATGCCATGTGTTGTATTAACAGTATGCTCCTTATTGGGAAAATATTTTTATTTCTGCAGATCACATAATTATTACATACATCCCTTAAAAGGGCCCAATTTGAAGTAACATATTATAGAGTTCAATTTTCACATGTTGTTATTTTTACGGGTTCTTCTTTCTGGCGATGGAAAGTTCAATTGCTTCTCCCTATTATACCTAAACAATGTAGGTCTATTTTCTTTTTTCCCATCCACAAAGTGACAACTACATAAGTATGCACCAGGACCTGGTTCAACAACTGTTCTCCTGCAATAAATAGTAAAAATAAGACAAAAGTTCAATTTGAAAATATCCTATCAAAGAACGGTAGCTCATACCTGCTTGTAACTAACGGCCTTATTTTCAACAAAAATTGTTTTAAAACTCCACTTTAACCACTTGATACGGAAGAAGTTTTCTCAAGGTGTTTATGTTTACTTTTTTTTTTAGTTTTACGGATTTCCTTACTATGATATTTAGGAATTAACTTCAGAATCTTAATTTTCCTTTCATTATGTTGTAGATGCACACATCTCACAAGGAGTTATTGAATTTTAATTTTAAACAAATACATTTCATTTTCCAGGTTAGAAAAAATTACCTATGACAATGACATTGACATTACAAAACAGAAAACATATACACTGAAGAAAGCATAGTCCACTGCTATCCATAGACGAACACGGTTGACATATGTCAGTGTCAAGCGCCATTTTTTTGCAAGTCGTGTTATAGCTAGATTTATGCGACGATCCTCATATAAATCTAAGTCTGCTATACAATTTGCTACATGGAAGATTTTATAACGCCATGTATGGTATTAACAACAACACATGCGACGTTGCCGGCATCTCACATAAATCTGAGTCTGTTATACAATTGTATACAGGATATTTTCAATGCTATATGGAAAATACAGATAACAGGTAAAAGGTGGTAACAGGTAACAGGTGGTAACATATAACAGATAACAGATAACTTATAACAGATAAAATGACAGATAACAGATAAAAAGTAACAGATAAAAAAACAGATAACAAATAATGATAACTGAAAACTAAAAAATGAAAACTGAAATCTGAAGATGAAAAATGAAAAATGAAAAATGAAAAATTGAAAATTGAAAATTAAAAATCAAAATCAAAAATCAAAAATCAAAAATCAAATCGAAAAATCGAAAAATCGAAAAATAGAAAAATCGAAAATCGAAAAATCGAAAAATCGAAAAATCGAAAAATCGAAAAATCGAAAAATCGAAAAATCGAAAAATTAAAAATTGAAAATTAAAAATTAAAATTAAAAATTAAAATTAAAATTAAAATTAAAAATTAGAAATTAAAATAGAAAAATTAAAATGAAAAATTAAAAATTAAAATAGAAAAATGAAAAATGAAAACTGATAACTTATAAAAGATAACAGATACCAGAAACCAGATACTAGACACCAGATACCAGACACCAGATACCAGATACCAGATACCAGACACCAGATACCAGACTCAGAAACCAGATACCAGATACGAGATACCAGATACCAGAACCAGATACCAGATACGAGATACCAGATACCAGACACCAGACACCAGATACCAGACACCAGATACCAGATACCAGACACCAGACACCAGATACCAGACATCAGATACCAGACACCAGAAACCGATACCAGATACGAGATACCAGATACCAGATACCAGACACCAGATACCAGATACCAAACACCAGATACGAGATACCAGATACCAGATACCAGACACCAGAAACCAGATACCAGATACGAGATACCAGATACCAGATACCAGACACCAGATACCAGATACCAAACACCAGATACGAGATACGAGATACCAGATACCAGATACCAGACACCAGACACCAGATACCAGACACCAGATACCAGATACCAGACACCAGACACCAGATACACCAGATACCAGATACCAGACACCAGACACCAGATACAGACATCAGACCAGACCACCAGAACCAGATACCAGATACGAGATACCAGATACCAGACACCAGATACCAGATACCAAACACCAGATACCAGATACCAGATACCAGACACCAGATACCAGACATCAGATACCAGAAACCAGATACCAGATACGAGATACCAGATACCAGATACCAGACTCCAGACACCAGATACCAGACATCAGATACCAGAAACCATACCAGATACGAGATACCAGATACCAGATACCAGACACCAGACAAGACCAGATACCAGACACCAGATACCAGACACCAGACACCAGATACCAGACATCAGATACCAGACACCAGAAACCAGATACCAGATACGAGATACCAGATACCAGATACCAGACACCAGATACCAGATACCAAACACCAGATACGAGATACCAGACACCAGATACCAGACACCAGATACCAGACATCAGATACCAGACACCAGATACCAGATACCAGATGCCAGACACCAGATACCGGATACCAGATACCAGACATCAGATACCAGACACCAGATACCAGATACCAGATACCAGATACCAGATACCAGATACAGACCCGGATACCGGATACCAGACATCAGATCCAGACACCAGAAACCAGATACCAGATACGAGATACCAGATACCAGATACCAGATACGAGATACCAGATACCAGCCACCAGATAAAGAGATAACAGATACCAATACCAGATACCAGACACCAGATACCAATACCAGTACCAGACACCAGATACCAGACATCAGATACCAGACACCAGACCCAGATACCAGATACCAGATGCCAGACACCGGATACCAATACCAGACACAGATACCAGACACCAGATACAGATACCAGATACCAGACACCGGATACAGGATACCAGATACCAGATATCAGATACCAGACACCAGATACCTGATACCAGATACCAGATACCAGACACCGGATACCGGATACCAGATACCAGATACCTGATACCAGATACCAGATCAAAGATGCCAAAGGATAAAAAATGATTAGAGATAGTTATCGCTAGCATTGCATTAGCATACCAGCAACTGCGCTACGTGAGGTTTTAAATAAAGACATCAACGTACAATATTGGCATAGCGTTAGCATGCCAGAAACTGCGCTAGTCGACTATATTAAGCGGTGATCGATTGTTTTAAGGAAGAGGTCACGTGACGTTAGAAATTTTGGGCGGGGCGACGTCGACGCGGTTTTCCGGTTTTTTAGGAGGTTCGCGAAACGCCGGAAGGAAAGAGGTACCGTTTCGGAAAGTAGAAACTCGGCGCTTTACGGGCGGCGAGAGCCGTCGCGCGAGAGGAACGGATCGGATCGAAAACGGCCGGTAAAGTCGAAAAATCGACCGTTTTTCCCGGACGGTACGCGGCGTTATTTCACACTGTTTCGCCGTTTATCGAAATATCGACTCGAGATCGGTCTCGTTCGATAGCTAAACGAAAAATACGTACCAATAAGCTAAATCTGTTCGGTTCCGCGTCTCGGTTTTTTTTCTAGAAACGTTCGAAAAAAAAGCGACAAAAATGACGAATCGCCTTGAAAACTACGATATCTCCCTTATGCCGAAGAGAAAAGGAATTTCGCGCGCGTTTCGTACATCTCGGCGAGCGCTACAAATTAGCGGAGAGACGTTTTTTCGTTTACGGTACCCGTTTCGAATAAACGAACCTCGAACGTCGTCAAGAATGACTTTTTTGCGTAAAAGCGCGCTGCTTCATCGTATATCAGCTATCTCCTCGAAGATAAAGGAGCTACGAACCTGACGATTTTTGCGTGAGAAAGCCCATGCTTCGGACACTCTTTTAATACTATTTTCATCATCATTATTCGTTTACGTTGAAAAGTTTCGATTTTTTAAAATTCCTCGACAATACGCTACTTTTCGACGCGTGAAAAAGTCACCTTGTCATCCGGCTCTGTCCTCGCTTATTACTACCGTACGTGAGCGAGTAAAAATTATACAGCTATCGAAAAATAACGATAATGAGCTGACGAAACGATTCTGACCGTCAGAATTACCGTCAAATTTCGAAAAAGTAAACTTTGAGCGCCTCAAAAGTACCGATGACAACCGTTTTTCGGCGTACTTTGTCTTCGTCGATACGGACCTGCGTTACGGAGCGACGTAGCTACGATTTTTTTTCGCAAACGAAGACCAAAGTCTCCTGATTAAACCGACATACGACACGTTACCCGATCGCATTTTTAAACTCGGCAATTACAAAATTCAAAGATATGCCAATATTTAGTTTGACGTTTCAATTTTGAATTTCCCCTCCAGATCCCCGGATTCCTGTTAGGCGGGGTAATGTAGTATGATCGTATTACGAAAGCGAGCGCGTGCGAGCGGAACGTCAAACGTGCCATTTTCGGCTTTATGTTGGTCGCTTCATCGAATATAGGATCACGCCAAATAGAATTGTCCTTTTTTGCGCGTGAAAATCAACATTTTCGAAAAGATTCAAACTTCTATATTCCATTGTCTAAACGGACCGGACTAGAGCCATTAAAATCGGATGAATCAGTAGTTTTTTATTTTTACAGATTGCGATGTCTACCGCCAAAGGTTGCAATTATTCTTTGACGTTCATCAATTTATTGAAATCATCATCGGTTAATACTATAAAAATGATTGTAAGCCCCTATTCATGTTATAATTTTCAATATGGCATAAAGCTCCGCTTTTCCAACCGATTGATATAAAGCGTATGTCTAATTGCATCACCTCCTATTTCTAACCTACAAGTATGAATGTAAACATTATCGAAATCTTAACAATGAGGCTCCCGTTAATAAGGATTAATTAGAAGCTTAGAACAAGCAATCGCAGCTACAAATAGTGAAAGTGTTTGTGAAGTGTTTACAGTTTATGTGTTTCTATTGCAAACGTAAGTAGTCAGTCACTTCTATGAAGTTCAGTAAGAGTTCAGTCTTGACCCTCAGTTCAGACCTATTAGCTGGCTAACAGTGGCACATATTATCAAGCAGATGAAGGAATATGCAAAGCGCTGAAAAATAGCATTGATAATCATATCTACTACCAAAGTTTTCAAAATTACTAAGACTTTCACAGCCACTGCAGTTGTTTATTTTGATCTCAATGCAGAATGTATGTACTTCGATTTAGAATGTAGCTGCTTTAAGGACTTGTCACTTCCAAGACTTGTCAAAACAACAGACACCATTACTTGTCAAAAAACTATAGCACTTGATGATTTCAAATTTCTATTCTGTTTTTAAAGATGTTATTATTATATGTCTAATTTCAAGGATACTCACATCTGTCCTGTTTCTAAGACTGATCTTAATCATAGATTACAGAAAAATTCATTATTGAATCAGAGGAAACAGATTACAAAATTTGATTTTCAAGCGATACTATTACTTACTGTCCAACAACTATAGTACTTAATAATTTCAAGCTTCTGGTCTAATTTTTTGAGATGTTATTATTATATGTCATGTTTCTAATTGATTGATCATAATCATACAACATTAAAAAAAATAGAGGAAATTTTATTTTTAAAGCGATAGCACATTTTTCTCCAGATCATAAAGCGAGCATTGTTCATCTGCTTCTGTTGAATTTTTCCCAAACGAAGAACTTTACCACCAACAAACTCATAAATATTGTAAAAACCTTGTAGTAGTAGTATCTCACCTGAGTAGTATGTATAATGGAAAATAAGTAAACAAACTTGTCATCTATCCCTTCGATGGCAAATATTATCAAGCAGATGAAGGAATATGCAAAGCGCTGAAAAATAGCATTGATAATCATATCTACTACCAAAGTTTTCAAAATTACTAAGACTTTCACAGCCACTGCAGTTTGTTATTTTGATCTAAATCGATTTAGAATGTAGCTGCTTTAAGAACTTGTGACTTCCAAGACTTGTCAAACAACAGACACCATTACTTGTCAAAATTTGTAAGATAAGTACTCTTGCACATATAATCGTAACTTGGTATAGACATATTTGTGATATCGCTTAGATTAAGCCTGCCAGGGGAGTGAAAGTTACCTATACGAGTACTGAAGTCTACATTAAAATAATTATGATGCCATGTGTTGTATTTATTTTTTATATTCTATTCTTCTGCAGATCACATAATTATTACATACATCCCTTAAAAGGGCCCAATTTGAAGTAACATATTATAGAGTTCATTTTCACATTGGTTGTTATTTTACGGGTTCTTCTTCTGGGCGATGGAAAGTTCAATTGCTTCTCTCCTATTATACCTAAACAATGTAGGTCTATTTTCTTTTTTTCCCATCCACAAAGTGACAACTACATAAGTATGCACCAGGACCTGGTTCAACAACTGTTTCTCCTGCAATAAATAGTAAAATAAGACAAAAGTTCAATTTGAAAATATCCTATCAAAGAACGGTAGCTCTTGTGAATAGCAATATCTAAATACAGCATTTTTTATAAGCAAGATACACACACATTAGCGGATCGCTCAGTTACATACCTGCTTGTAAACTAACGGCCTATTTTCAACAAAATTGTTTTAAAACTCCACTTTAAAACCACTTGATACGGAAGAAGTTTTCTCAAGGTGTTTATGTTTACTTTTTTTTTAGTTTTACGGATTTCCTTACTATGATATTAGGAATTACTTTCAGATCTTAATTTTTCCTCTCATTGTGTTGTAGATGCACACATCTCACAATAGGAGTTATTGAATTTTAATTTTAAACAAATACATTTCATTTCCAGGTTAGAAAAAATTACCTATGACAATGACATTGACATTACAAAACAGAAAACATATACACTGAAGAAAGCATAGTCCACTGCTATCCGTAGACGAACACGGTTGACATATGTCAGTGTCAAGCGCCATTTTTTTGCAAGTCGTGTTATAGCTAGATTTATGCGACGATCCTATATAAATCTAAGTCTGCTATACAATTTGCTACATGGAAGATTTTATAACGCCATGTATGGTATTAACAACAACACATGCGACGTTGCCGGCATCTCACATAAATCTGAGTCTGTTATACAATTGTATACAGGATATTTTCAATGCTATATGGAAATAACAGATAACAGGTAAAAGGTGGTAACAGGTAACAGGTGGTAACATATAACAGATAACAGATAACTTATAACAGATAAAAGATGACAGATAACAGATAAAAAGTAACAGATAAAAGAAAACAGATAACAAATAACTGATAACTGAAAACTAAAAAATGAAAACTGAAATCTGAAGAATGAAAAATGAAAAATTGAAAATTGAAAATTAAAAATCAAAAATCAAAAATCAAAAATCAAATCGAAAAATCGAAAAATCGAAAAATCGAAAATCGAAAATCGAAAAATCGAAAAATCGAAAAATCGAAAAATAATCGAAAAAATCGAAAAATCGAAAATCTAAAATCGAAAAATCGAAAAAATCGAAAATCGAAAAATCGAAAAATCGAAAAATCGAAAAATCGAAAATCGAAAAATCGAAAATTAAAATTAAAATTAAAAATTAAAAATGAAAAATTAAAAATTAAAAATTAAAAATTAAAAATTAAAAATGCAAAATTAAAAATTAAAATAGAAAAATTAAAATGAAAAATTAAAAATTAAAATAGAAAAATGAAAAATGAAAACTGATAACTTATAAAAGATAACAGATACCAGACATCAGATACCAGACACCAGACACCAGATACCAGACACCAGACACCAGATACCAGATACGACACCAGACACCAGATACCAGACACCAGATACCAGATACCAGAACACCAGACACCAGATACCAGACATCAGATACCAGACACCAGAAACCAGATACCAGATACGAGATACCAGATACCAGATACCAGATACCAGACACCAGACACCAGATACCAGATACCAACACCAGATACGAGATACCAGATACCAGCCACCAGATACCAGACACCAGATACCAGATACCAAACATCAGATACCTGATACCAGATACCAGATACGAGATACCAGATACCAGATACCAGACACCAGAAACCAGATACCAGATAAAGAGATAACAGATACCAAATACCAGATACCAGACACCAGATACCAGACACCAGATACCAGACACCAGATACCAGACACCAGATACCAGATACCAGACACCAGAAACCAGATACCAGATAAAGAGATAACAGATACCAAATACAGATACCATATACCAGATACCAGATTTCCGACACCAGATACCAGATACCAGATACCAGACACCAGATACCAGACACCAGGTACCTGATACCGACACCAGACACCAGATACCAGACACCAGACATCAGATACCAGACACAGGCACCAGATACCAGACTCCAGAAACCAGATACCAGATACCAGATACGAGATACCAGATACCAGATACCAGACACCAGATACCAGATACCAGACACCAGATACCATATGCCAGACACCAGATACCATACTACCAGATCCAGATACCAGATATCTGATACAGACATCAGATACCAGACACCAGATACCAGATGCCAGACACCAGATACCAGATACCAGACACCAGACACCACATACCAGATACCAGATACCAGACCCAGACACAGATACCGGACACCAGATACTAGACACCAGACACTAGATACCAGATACTAGATACCAAATACCAAATACCAGATACCAGATACCAGACACCAGACACCAGATACCAGATACCAGACACAAGACACCAGATACCAGACATAAGATACCAGATACCAAATACTAGATACTAGACACCAGATACCAGATACCAGACAACCAAGAGATCAGATACCAATACCAAGTACCAGTTACCAGATAACCAGATGCCAGATACCAGATACCTGATACCAGATACCGGATACCAGATACCAGACACTAACACCAGATACCAAATACCAAATACCAGATATCAGATACCAGATACCAGACAACCAGACACGAGACATCAGGCACCAGACACCAGATACCAGATATCAGATATCAGATACCAGACACCAGACAACCAGATATCAGATTCCAGACACCAGATACCAAATACCAGATACCAGATACCAAATACCAGATACCAGATACCAGACACTAATACCAGACAACCAGATATCAGATACCAGATATCAGATACCAGATACCAAATACTAGATACCAGACCCTGATACCAGACACCAGATACCAGACACCAGACACCAGACACCAGATACCAAATACCAGATACCAGACACCAGATATCAGATCCAGACATCAGACACAACCAAACACCAGATATTAGATATCAGATACCAGATACCAAATACCAGATACCAATACCAGATACCAGATACTGATACCAGACACCAGATACCAGATACCAGATACCAATACCAGATACCAGATACCAGACAACCACACACCAGATATCAGATCCAGACATCAGACACCAAACACCAGATATTAGATATCAGATACCAGATACCAAATACCAGATACCAATACCAGATACCAGATACCTGACACCAGATACCAGATACAAAATACCAGATACCAGATACCAGATACCAGACACCAGATATCAGATCCAGACATCAGACACCAAACACTAGATATTAGATATCATATACCAGATACCAAATACCAGATAACCAATACCAGATACCAGATACCTGATACCAGACACCAGACACTAGATACCAGACACCAGATATCAGATACCAGATAACCAATACCAGATACCAGATACCAGATACCAGATACCTGATACAGACACCAGACAACCAGACACCAGATACCAAATACCAGATACCAGATACCAGACACCAGACACCAGATATCAGATCCAGACATCAGACACCAAATACCAGATATTAGATATCAGATACCAGATACCAAATACCAGATACCAAATACCAGATACCAAATACCACATACCAGATACCTGATACCAGACACCAGATACCAGATACCAGACACCAAACACCAGACAACCAGATACCAAATACCAGATACCAGATACCAGACCCAGATATCAGATCCAGACATCAGACACCAAACACCAGAGATTAGATATCAGATACCAGGTACCAAATACCAGATACCAGACACCAGATACCAGATACCAGATACCAGATATTAGATACCAGACACCAGACACCAGATACTAGACACCAGACACCAGATACCAGACACCAGATACCAGATACCAGATAAAGACACCAGATACCAGACATCAGATACCGGATACCAGATACCAGATTCCAGATACCAGACACCAGATACCAGACATCAGATACCAGACACCAGACAACCAGATACCAGATGCCAGACACCAGATACCGGATACCAGATACCAGACATCAGATACCAAACACCAGATACCAGATACCAGATACCAGACACCGGATACCGGATACCAGATACCAGATACCAGACACCAGATACCTGATACCAGATACCAGATACCAGACACCGGATACCGGATACCAGATACCAGATACCAGATACCAGATACCTGATACCAGATACCAGATCAAAGATGCCAAAGGATAAAAAATGATTAGAGATAGTTATCGCTAGCATTGCATTAGCATACCAGCAACTGCGCTACGTGAGGTTTTAAATAAAGACATCAACGTACAATATTTGGCATAGCGTTAGCATGCCAGAACTGCGCTAGTCGACTATATTAGCGGTGATCGATTGTTTTAAGGAAGAGGTCACGTGACGTTAGAAATTTTGGGCGGGCGACGTCGACGCGGTTTTTTTCGGTTTTTTTTCCCGGTTCGCGAAACGTTCGGAGGAAGGAGGTACCGTTTCGGAAACTAGAAACTCGGCGCTTTACGGGCGGGGCGAGAGCCGTCGCGGCGAGAGGAACGGATCGGATCGAAAACGGCCGGTAAAGTCGAAAAATCGACCGTTTTTCGGACGGTACGCGGCGTTATTTCACACTGGTTTCGCCGTTTATCGAAATATCGACTCGAGATCGTCTCGTTCGATAGCTAAACGAAAAATACGTGCCAATAAGCTAAATCTGTTCGGTTCCGCGTCTCGGTTTTTTTCTAGAAACGTTCGAAAAAAAAGCGACAAAAATGACGAATCGCCTTGAAAACTACGATATCTCCCTTATGCCGACGAGAAAAGGAATTTCGCGTGCCGCGTTTCGTACATCTCGGAGAGCGCTACAAATTACGGCGGAGAGACGTTTTTTCGTTTACGGTACCCGTTTCGAGTAAACGAATCTCGAACGTCGTCAAGAATGACTTTTTTGCGTATAAAGCGCGCTGCTTCACCGTATATCAGCTATCTCCTCCGAAGATAAAGGAGCTACGAACCTGACGATTTTTGCGTGAGAAAGTCCATGCTTCGGACACTCTTTTTAATACTATTTTCATCATTATTATTCGTTTACGTTGAAAAGTTTCGATTTTTAAAAATTCCTCGACATACGCTACTTTTCGACGCGTGAAAAAGTCACCTTGTCGTCCGGCTCTGTCCTCCTCTGCTTATTACTACCGTACGTGAGCGAGTAAAAATTATACAGCTATCGAAAAATAACGATATGAGCTGACGAAACGATTCTGACCGTCAGAATTACCGTCAAATTTCGAAAAAGTAACTTTGAGCGCCTCAAAAGTACCGATGACAACCGTTTTTCGGCGTACTTTGTCTTCGTCGATACGGACCTGCGTTACGGAGCGACGTAGCTAACGATTTTTTTTTCGCAAAACGACAGACCAAAGTCTCCTGATTAAACCGACATACGACACGTTACCCGATCGCATTTTTTAAACTCGGCAGATTACAAAATTCAAAGATATGCACACATTTTTAGTTTGACGTTTCAATTTGAATTTCCCCTCCAGATCCCCGGATTCCTGTTAGGCGGGGTATGTAGATACGATCGTATTACGAAAGCGAGCGAGTGCGAGCGGAACGTCAAAAACGTGCCATTTTCGGCTTCATGACTATCGCTTATCATCCAATATTGGATCACGCCAAATAGATTTGTCCTTTTTACGCGTGAAAATCAACATTTTCGAAAAGATTCAAAATTTTTATATTCCATTGTCTAAACGGACCGGACTAGAGCCATTAAAATCGGATGAATCTAGTAGTTTTTTATGTTTACAGATTGCGATGTCTACCGCCAAAGGTTGCAATTATTCTTTGACGTTCATCAGTTATTGAAATCATCATCGGTTTATAAATACGATAAAAATATGATTGTAAGCCCCTATTCATGTTATAATTTTACAATATGGCATAAAGTTCCGCTTTTCCAACCGATTGATATAAAGCGTATGTCTGATTGCATCACATTGCATCATTCTAACCTACAATGTATGAATGTAAACATTATCGAAATCTTAATAATGAGGCTCCCGTTAATAAGGATTAATTAGAAGCTTAGAACAAGCAATCGCAGCTACAAATAGTGAAAGTGTTGTGTGAAGTGTTTACAGTTTATGTGTTTCTATTGCAAACGTAAGTAGTCAGTCACTTCTATGAAGTTCAGTAAGAGTTCAGTCTTGACCCTCAGTTCAGACCTATTAGCTGGCTAACAGTGGCACATATTATCAAGCAGATGAAGGAATATGCAAAGCGCTGAAAAATAGCATTGATAATCATATCTACTACCAAAGTTTTCAAAATTACTAAGACTTTCACAGCCACTGCAGTTGTTTATTTTGATCTCAATGCAGAATGTATGTACTTTCGATTTAGAATGTAGCTGCTTTAAGGACTTGTCACTTCCAAGACTTGTCAAAACAACAGACAACCATTACTTGTCAAAAAACTATAGCACTTGATGATTTCAAATTTCTATTCTGTTTTTAAAGATGTTATTATTATATGTCTAATTTCAAGGATACTCACATCTGTCCTGTTTCTAAGACTGATCTTAATCATAGATTACAGAAAAATTCATTATTGAATCAGAGGAAACAGATTACAAAATTTGATTTTCAAGCGATACTATTACTTACTGTCCAACAACTATAGTACTTAATAATTTCAAGCTTCTGGTCTAATTTTTTGAGATGTTATTATTATATGTCATGTTTCTAATTGATTGATCATAATCATACAACATTAAAAAAAATAGAGGAAATTTTATTTTAAAGCGATAGCACATTTTCTCCAGATCATAAAGCGAGCATTGTTCATCTGCTTCTGTTGAATTTTTCCCAAACGAAGAACTTTACCACCAACAAACTCATAAATATTGTAAAAACCTTTAGTAGTAGTATCTCACCTGAGTAGTATGTATAAATGGAAATAAGTAAACAAACTTGTCATCTATCCCTTCGATTGGCAAATATTTCAAGCAGATGAAGGAATATGCAAAGCGCTGAAAAATAGCATTGATAATCATATCTACTACCAAAGTTTTCAAAATTACTAAGACTTTCACAGCCACTGCAGTTGTTTATTTTGATCTAAATCGATTTAGAATGTAGCTGCTTTAAGAACTTGTGACTTCCAAGACTTGTCAAAACAACAGACACCATTACTTGTCAAAATTTGTAAGATAAGTACTCTTGCACAGTATAATCGTAACTGGTATAGACATATTTGTGATATCGCTTAGATTAAGCCTGCCAGGGGAGTGAAAGTTACCTATACGAGTACTGAAGTCTACATTAAAATAATTTATGATGCCATGTGTTTGTATTTATTTTTTATATTTCTATTCTTTCTGCAGATCACATAATTATTACATACATCCCTTAAAAGGGCCCAATTTGAAGTAACATATTATAGAGTTCAATTTTTCACATTGTTGTTATTTTTACGGGTTCTTCTTTCTGGCGATGGAAAGTTCAATTGCTTCTCCCTATTATACCTAAACAATGTAGGTCTATTTTCTTTTTTCCCATCCACAAAGTGACAACTACATAAGTATGCACCAGGACCTGGTTCAACAACTGTTCTCCCTGCAATAAATAGTAAAAATAAGACAAAAGTTCAATTTGAAAATATCCTATCAAAGAACGGTAGCTCTTGTGAATAGCAATATCTAAATACAGCATTTTTTATAAGCAAGATACACACACATTAGCGGATCGCTCAGTTACATACCTGCTTGTAAACTAACGGCCTTATTTTCAACAAAATTGTTTTAAAACTCCACTTTAACCACTTGATACGGAAGAAGTTTTCTCAAGGTGTTTATGTTTACTTTTTTTTTAGTTTTACGGATTTCCTTACTATGATATTTAGGAATTAACTTCAGAATCTTAATTTTTCCTCTCATTGTGTTGTAGATGCACACATCTCACAATAGGAGTTTATTGAATTTTAATTTTAAAACAAAATACATTTCATTTTCCAGGTTAGAAAAAATTACCTATGACAATGACATTGACATTACAAAACAGAAACATATACACTGAAGAAAGCATAGTCCACTGCTATCCGTAGACGAACACGGTGACATATGTCAGTGTCAAGCGCCATTTTTTTGCAAGTCGTGTTATAGCTAGATTTATGCGACGATCCTCATATAAATCTAAGTCTGCTATACAATTGCTACATGGAAGATTTTATAACGCCATGTATGGTATTAACAACAACCACTGCGACGTTGCCGGCATCTCACATAAATCTGAGTCTGTTATACAATTGTATACAGGATATTTCAATGCTATATGGAAAATAACAGATAACAGGTAAAAGGTGGTAACAGGTAACAGGTGGTAACATATAACAGATAACAGATAACTTATAACAGATAAAAGATGACAGATAACAGATAAAAAGTAAACAGATAAAAGAAAACAGATAAAAAATAACTGATAACTGAAAACTAAAAAATGAAAACTGAAATCTGAAGAATGAAAAATGAAAAATTGAAATTGAAAATTAAAAATCAAAATCAAAAATCAAAAAATCAAATCGAAAAAATCGAAAAATCGAAAAATCGAAAATCGAAAAATCGAAAAATCGAAAAAATCGAAAAATCGAAAAATCGAAAAAATCGAAAAATCGAAAAATCGAAAAATCGAAAAAATCGAAAATCGAAAAATCGAAAAATCGAAAAAATCGAAAAAATCGAAAAATCGAAAAATTAAATTAAAAATTAAAAATTAAAATGAAAAATTAAAATTAAAAATTAAAATTAAAAATTAAAAATGAAAAATTAAAAATTAAATAGAAAAATTAAAAATGAAAAATTAAAAATTAAAATAGAAAAATGAAAAATGAAAACTGATAACTTATAAAGATAACAGATACCAGACATCAGATACCAGACACCAGACACCAGATACCAGACACCAGACACCCAGATACCAGATACGACACCAGACACCAGATACCAGACACCAGATACCAGATACCAGACACCAGACACCAGATACCAGACATCAGATACCAGACACCAGAAACCAGATACCAGATACGAGATACCAGATACCAGATACCAGATACCAGACACCAGACACCAGATACCAGATACCAAACACCAGATACGAGATACCAGATACCAGCCACCAGATACCAGACACCAGATACCAGATACCAAACATCAGATACCTGATACCAGATACCAGATACGAGATACCAGATACCAGATACCAGACACCAGAAAACCAGATACCAGATAAAGAGATAACGATACCAAATACCAGATACCAGAACAACCAGATACCAGACAACCAGATACAGACACCAGATACCAGACCACCAGATACCAGATACCAGACACCAGAAACCAGATACCAGATAAAGAGATAACAGATTACCAAATACCAGATAACCATATACCAGATACCAGATTCCAGACACCAGATACCAGATACCAGATACCAGACACCAGATACAGACAACCAGGTACCTGATAACATACAAACCAGACACCAGATACCAGACACCAGACATCAGATACCAGACACCAGGCACAGATACCAGACTCCAGAAACCAGATACCAGATACCAATACGAGATACCAGATACCAGATACCAGACACCAGATACCAGATACCAGACACCAGATACCAGATGCCAGACACCAGATACCATATACCAGATACCAGATACCAGATATCTGATACCAGACATCAGATACCAGACACCAGATACCAGATGCCAGACACCAGATACCAGATACCAGACACAGACACCACATACCCGATACCAGATACCAGACCCAGACACAGATACCGGACACCAGATACTAGACACCAGACACTAGATACCAGATACTAGATACCAAATACCAAATACCAGATACCAGATACCAGACACCAGACACCAGATACCAGATACCAGACACAAGACACCAGATACCAGACATAAGATACCAGATACCAAATACTAGATACTAGACACCAGATACCAGATACCAGACACCAGATATCAGATACCAAATACCAAGTACCAGTTACCAGATACCAGATGCCAGATACCAGATACCTGATACCAGATACCGGATACCAGATACCAGACACTAGACACCAGATACCAAATACCAAATACCAGATATCAGATACCAGATACCAGACACCAGACACGAGACATCAGGCACCAGACACCAGATACCAGATATCAGATATCAGATACCAGACACCAGACACCAGATATCAGATTCCAGACACCAGATACCAAATACCAGATACCAGATACCAAATACCAGATACCAGATACCAGACACTAGATACCAGACACCAGATATCAGATACCAGATATCAGATACCAGATACCAAATACTAGATACCAGACACCTGATACCAGACACCAGATACCAGACACCAGACACCAGACACCAGATACCAAATACCAGATACCAGACACCAGATATCAGATCCAGACATCAGACACCAAACACCAGATATTAGATATCAGATACCAGATACCAAATACCAGATACCAAATACCAGATACCAGATACCTGATACCAGACACCAGATACCAGATACCAGATACCAAATACCAGATACCAGATACCAGACACCACACACCAGATATCAGATCCAGACATCAGACACCAAACACCAGATATTAGATATCAGATACCAGATACCAAATACCAGATACCAAATACCAGATACCAGATACCTGACACCAGATACCAGATACAAAATACCAGATACCAGATACCAGATACCAGACACCAGATATCAGATCCAGACATCAGACACCAAACACTAGATATTAGATATCAGATACCAGATACCAAATACCAGATACCAAATACCAGATACCAGATACCTGATACCAGACACCAGACACTAGATACCAGACACCAGATATCAGATACCAGATACCAAATACCAGATACCAGATACCAGATACCAGATACCTGATACCAGACACCAGACACCAGACACCAGATACCAAATACCAGATACCAGATACCAGACACCAGACACCAGATATCAGATCCAGACATCAGACACCAAATACCAGATATTAGATATCAGATACCAGATACCAAATACCAGATACCAAATACCAGATACCAAATACCACATACCAGATACCTGATACCAGACACCAGATACCAGATACCAGACACCAAACACCAGACACCAGATACCAAATACCAGATACCAGATACCAGACACCAGATATCAGATCCAGACATCAGACACCAAACACCAGAGATTAGATATCAGATACCAGGTACCAAATACCAGATACCAGACACCAGATACCAGATACCAGATACCAGATATTAGATACCAGACACCAGACACCAGATACTAGACACCAGACACCAGATACCAGACACCAGATACCAGATACCAGATAAAGACACCAGATACCAGACATCAGATACCGGATACCAGATACCAGATTCCAGATACCAGACACCAGATACCAGACATCAGATACCAGACACCAGACACCAGATACCAGATGCCAGACACCAGATACCGGATACCAGATACCAGACATCAGATACCAAACACCAGATACCAGATACCAGATACCAGACACCGGATACCGGATACCAGATACCAGATACCAGACACCAGATACCTGATACCAGATACCAGATACCAGACACCGGATACCGGATACCAGATACCAGATACCAGATACCAGATACCTGATACCAGATACCAGATCAAAGATGCCAAAGGATAAAAAATGATTAGAGATAGTTATCGCTAGCATTGCATTAGCATACCAGCAACTGCGCTACGTGAGGTTTTAAATAAAGACATCAACGTACAATATTTGGCATAGCGTTAGCATGCCAGAAACTGCGCTAGTCGACTATATTAAGCGGTGATCGATTGTTTTAAGGAAGAGGTCACGTGACGTTAGAAATTTTGGGCGGGCGACGTCGACGCGGTTTTTCCGGTTTTTTAGGAGGTTCGCGAAACGTTCGGAAGGAAGAGGTACCGTTTCGGAAAGTAGAAACTCGGCGCTTTACGGGCGGGCGAGAGCCGTCGCGGCGAGAGGAACGGATCGGATCGAAAACGGCCGGTAAAGTCGAAAAATCGACCGTTTTCGGACGGTACGCGGCGTTATTTCACACTGGTTTCGCCGTTTATCGAAATATCGACTCGAGATCGGTCTCGTTCGATAGCTAAACGAAAAATACGTACCAA
>CAVLJG010000012.1:0-21297 GCA_963669975.1 Acanthoscelides obtectus
GTAATAATGAATAATAATAATGATATAATAATAATAATAAGAATATTATATAATAATATATAATAATTATGATTATAATAGTAATAAATACAATAATTATAATAATAATCATAATTATAATAATATAATAATAGCAATAATAATTATATGATAATAATGATCATAATAATAATTATATAACAATAATTACAATGATAATAATAATAATAATAATAATAATAATATATAATAAATAATTTATTATATAATTAAAACAGTTGGCTCGCGGGACGAAAAGAGGAAAACTGAAAAATACCCATGATGCTACAACGTCTAACTGTGGAGGATGTTAAAAGATCTATAAACAACACGCAGAACTGGAAGGCGCCTGGACCTGATGGCATCCATAACTATTGGCTCAAAAAAGTTCACTTGCACACACGAAACGTTAGCGATGATTTGCACCAAGCTCTTGCAAGATCCAAAATCCATTCCAGCATTTCTGACAACGGGAAACACCTACTTGCTTCCTAAAACATTCCCTTCTGTGAGCGACCCATCAAATACAGGCCAATTACGTGTCTTCCAACCATATATAAATAATTACTTCAATTTTATGCGATCAAATTTACCAGCACCTTGAAAGGCATCATCTGCTCCCAGAAGAACAGAAAGGCTGCAAAAAGGGAAGTCGTGGCTGCAAAGAGCAACTTACAATAGATACAATCATCACGGAGGAAGCAAAGGGCTGTAAGAAAGATCTGTTTGTTGCATACATTGACTATAAAAAGGCCTTTGACAGTGTTCCTCACTCTCATTAATTGAAATGCTCCAAATATATAAAATCAGCCCTAGTATAGTGAGATTGCTGCAAAACCTATGCCTCAATGGAAAACTAATCTTGTAATAACCCATAAAGAAGAAAATATCAACATCGGTGCCATCAGCATTAAAAGAGGTATCTTCCAGGGAGATGCACTAAGTGCTTTATGGTACTGTATTGTATTAGCACCTCTATCTAGAATGCTGCACAAGAAGAACGAAGGATATAAGTCAGAACAACCTACAGATAAGCCATCTAGCTTACATGGATGACATCAAACTAATATCTGCCACTAAGGATGGACTGGACAGGTTGCTTAAAACCATAAAGAAATACAGTGCTGACACAAGAATGGAGTTTGGCCTGGACAAGTGTAAGATTGGGGCTATTAGAAAAGGCATATGGGAAGATCACCCAGGGTTTATGTTGGAGCAGGGACAGACAATAAGAAGCATGTCTGAGAAAGAGAGCTATACATATTTGGGACTAGATCAAGCAAGGGGTATCAAACACAAAGATATGAAAGAAGCTCTAAAGCAAAGATTAACGAGTAGGGTCAAATCATACTTAAGACTCATCTGTCCGCAATACACAAAGTAAGGGCCATTAACACATATGCTATTCCGACAATAACATATAGCTTCGGAATAATCAAGTGGACAGACTCTGACTTAGAGCAGCTAAACAGAAACATAAGAGTCTTATTTACAAATCATAGAGCAAGACATCCCAAGAGTTCGATCGAAAGATTCTACTTGCCAAGATCCAAAGGGGACGAGGCGTGATTGACCTTAAAGCAGCTAACCTGCGGAATATAGAAAACTCAGGAGATTCTTTTATAGAAAGGGCGAAACATCTGCATATCACAGAAATATAGCTTCAGCTGACTACAAGTTCACACCACTGAACCTGTCGGATGAACAGTATGAACCTCTAACCCATGTGACCACCGACGAACAATGGTATCATCAATGGAAGTCCAAACAGCTTCATGGAAGACATCCAGCCATGCTCAGCTCAGATCACATTGATGCAGAAGCGTCACATGGATGGCTGAAGGGGGGAGCTATTTTCGGAAACTGAAGGTTTCATGATTGGCATTCAAGATCAGGTGATACCAACCTTAAACTATAGAAAATACATCGAAAGAAGAAGGCATTGAAGATAGATGTCGTATATGCCATAACAAGTCGGAAAACAATAGAGCATATCCTGACGAGCTGCACTCCCCTAGCTTCCACTGAGTATCTGAAGCGCCACGACAACGTGGCTAAAATAGTTCACCAAGAAATTTTATGCTGCGAACATACTAACTGACCGCACCCCATATTAAAGTACCAGCCGACTCCAGTTATAGAAACTAACAGCCATAAAATATACTGGAATAGAACAATTCAAACAGATCACACCATGGAATACAACAAACCAGATATCGTAATTCAAGATAAAATGAAGCAAGTTACCTGCATAATTGACATTAGTGTGCCTGCCCCACATAACATAGCTGAGAAGCAGACAGAAAAGGTTCGCAAGTACTTACCACTAGCTGCAAGTAAAAAACACTGTGGTGGAAATCAGAAAAAGTTGAAGTCATCCCAATAGTGATCGGAGCCACAGGAGAAATACCTAAGAGTCTACATAAAATATTGAGAATCTAAATCTGCCGCAGAAACTATACCTCTCACTTCAGAAAGCTGCTATCTTAGGTAGTTGTCATATAGCACGCAAGGTCCTGAATGTAGCCACATAGACAAGAGAAAAATAGTCACACTCAGACGCTTGCAGTATAATGCCGCGTTTGAGGATACACCTGCAGTAGCAGAGAATAGCTAACAGAAAACGGAATAATTATAATTATAATAATAATAATAACCATAATTAATAATAATAATATAATAACGACAAGAGCAGCACAAGCAAAATAGTCTCTTTAATGTCAATCCCAAAGCATTTTATAGGGAGAGCTGCGAGAAGGAAGAAGGGAACCCATTGAAGCTTCAGCCATCTCTACAACTGAAGCGTATTGGAAAACTATTTTCGAGAAAAGTGTTTACCACAACGAGACGCAAGTGGCTGAAAAAGGTAGAAAGGGATAGAGCCACAACAATGAGCTGGCAAAATATCAGTGTCGTGGATGTCAGATCAGCACTACAGCAGGCCCAAAATTGGAAGCCCCTGGTAGAGACCAGATACCTAATTTCTGGCTGAAACATCTAGTGTCCACACACGAAACAATAAACAATGATAATAATAGTTACCTCGATAACGGAACAGATATCCCGAACTGGCTGCCAAAGGGTAAAACATACCTTCTTCCAAAGTCTGGAGATAGTAAGTACCCCAAATTTGGGCTATCACCTGCCTGAACACCTTGTACTTGTTAACTAAGGTAGTAGCCAGCAGAATATCTGATTATGTAAATGATAATAAGATAATACCAACAGAACAAAAGGCTGTGGCAAGGGCTCTCTTGGTTGCAGGATCAGCTACTCCCCTCGAAAGCCATTGTAGAAGATTGTAAAGAGAACAAAAAAAAATCTTAGCATTGGATGGATTGACTATAGAAAGGCATTCGACAGCGTCCCGCACAGCTGGCTCCTGAAATCTCTGAAGCTTATAGGAACATCTGAGAGATCATTGATCTATGTAAGCGATTGATTTCGCTATGGAGTACTACCCTGTTAGTCAGTAATAGTGGGAAGAAATAGAGTTAGGACCAATACAGATAAACGAGGTATATTCAAGGTGATACCTGTCACCTCATCTGTTTGTGATTGCGATGGTTCCTTTAAGTACGCTGCTCAACGAGGCCAACCTAGGTTACCAACTTAAAGGAGCAAATGATTGTCTCTCCCATTTGCTATATATGGATGACCTGAAGCTCATATCTCCCAGCAAAAACAAACTGAAAATGTCTCCAATATTGTAAAAAAATTTAGCGACGACATACAGATGAGCTTCGGTGTCGATAAGTGCGCTCTGTCACATTCAGGAGAGGACAACGCATTATGACTCTGCTAATATAATAGTTGATGAAGGTGAGTCGATCAAATCACTAGAGCATGGCGGAGTGTACAAGTACCTGGAAATTAAAGAAGGCTCACACATCACCCACGATTAACTGAAAGTTGATATTAGACATGAGTATATAACGAGAGTACGTAAAATTCTGCAAACTCAACTCACGTCTAGAAACAAGATAACAGCAATTGGAGCTCTTGCCATACCAATCATGCAGTACAGCTTTGGTATAATCAATTGGACATTGGATGACATAAGACAAATGGATCGCAAAACAAGAAAAACTAATGAAAACACATAATATCCTTCATCCCAAAGCAGACATCGATAGATTATACGTGCCACGCAAGAAGGGGGACGAGGACTAAGCAAATAGAAGAAACGTAACAATACTATCTTCTCAGTGGCAGTATATTCAAACCAGATCTGAGCAAGACCGCCTACACAGATGTTACTAGCACATGACAATAGGAAACCAACAAATAGATCTATTGTAAAGCGTAGTAATAAGATCAAATTAGAAGTTGCGGAAACCGGACCTACGGTCGAGCGAGGTAACAGGTCCATCAAACTGTACTTGAAGCAATGTGTCGAAGAGAATGGCGGAGTAAGCCTCTGCACGGACAGCATATCCGTCAAATGGAGGAGCTTCCGGTTGACTTAAGACTTGTCATTTGGATGGTTACAATACGGAGATTTAAAAGGGGAAACCGAAAGCTTGCTGGTGGCAGCACAAGACCAAGCAGAGAGAGGCAGAGAAAGAGAGAGAGAGATAAAGCCGAAAGCTAGGAATGAAGAATTGCAGAGAGGAAGAGGGAAAAAGAAAGGAAAAAGCCAGGGTTTGGCAGAAAAAAGGCAAAAACCACCAAACCCCGAACTCCCTGCCTGGGCCGTGGGGCGACACTCCCCATGTATCTACTTTTAAGTCCGGGTGATAACAATCCAGCTTTAAAAGTAGATACCACCTGCGGGGTATAATTATTATTACTATTATTATTATAATTATTATTATTATTATAATTGCTAGTAATATTATTATTATTACTATTATTATCATTATTATTACTATTATTATTATTATAATTATTGTAACTATTACTATTATAATTATTATTATTATTATTATTATTATTATTATTATTATTATTATTATATTATTATTATTACTATTATAAATATTATAATTATTATTCTTATAATTATTGTTATTATTATTATTATTATTACAATTATCAATATTATTATAATTATTATTACTATTATAATTATTATTATTATTATAATTATTATCATTATTATCATCATTATAATTATTATTATTTTTTCTTCCACAGACGTATCCGTCTGGTAATAAAGGATAGACCAGATATCAACCAGATATCAAAGAGACTATCCAAGCACCTTCCTTAGTATATGCGCTGTTCCTAGTAGTGCCGTTTTTTGAATTTGGTAGAGTGCTGGTTTACCGGGTATTGAGTCACAATTTCCGTGGAAGGTTTTGGTGATAGTTCCTAATGCACCGACAACGACAGGAGTTATCCAGGCTTTCACATGCCACATTCTCTGTATTTCTATCTGGAGATCTCTGTACTTGGATATCTTTTCATTTTCTTTCGATTTTACATTGGAATCGTCGGGAACCGCTATATCAGTTAGTTGACATGTTTTCTCCTTTCTGTTATGAATTATAATGTCAGGTCGGTTTGCTTTTATTGTTCGATCCGTTATTACCGGCACATCCCACATAATACATACATCAGTGGTGTCATTCTTGATGTTGGTGACACTCTGGATTTCATGTTGATAATATTTATCTGTAACTGGAATACCAAACGAGTCACATATTTTCCAGTGAACGTAACTAGCTACATTGTTATGTCTAGCGGTATACTCTGAAGGTGCTAGTACTTGGCAACCTGCTACTATATGGCTGATGTGTTCGTCGAACTGCCCGCATATTCTGCATTTACTTTCTGTACTTTGTTTTTGTATATACTTTTGGTGGTACCTTGTATTTAATGCTTGATCTTGTGCAGATACTATCAGAGCTTCTGTTTCCGCTTTCAGCGTAGAGCTTCTCAACCAACTGACACTTCCACGTTTATCTACCTCTGTTCTCTCGAGTTGTCGGAAGAACTGTCCGTGCAATGGTTTCGAGGCTACTTTTGCTAGTCTGCCACTTTCAGCGACGTTCTTGATCTTGTCGATTGAGTTTCTGTTCGAGTCTTCGCCTCCTAGACGTTCCGACATAATCTTCTTCATCTCTTTCTGGATGGAGTATTTGCAAAGGCCATTGTCCCATTCTTTCACTATTTTTGATAGTTTGTCCTTCCCTTGGGTTATATATTCTCCGAGACCAACCATAGATGTTTCATATAGAGCTTCAATTTCTACCATTCCGCGTCCTCCATTGCGCCTCTTTACATATAACCTGTCCACGTCAGCCTTGGGATGGTGTATATGTGCCATTGTCAGCAGCTTCCTGGTTTTCCGGTCTATTCTCAGAATATCTGACTTCAGCCAATTGACAATTCCAAAGCTGTAACTTAGTACAGGCACAGCGAAAGAGTTGATTGCAGATATTTTATTTTTGGAGCATAATTCTGTCTTAAGAATCAGGCGCACACGACGATAATACTCCCTCGATATTCTGGATTTGGCATGTTCATCTTCGATTCCATCTGCTTCTTCAATGCCTAGATATTTATAGGTTTCTTCAGGCTCCATGTTCATTATTGTTGTTGCTTTATCTAGAATTATATTCTGTGCCTTAGTGAGTTTACCCCTTTTGAATATTGCTGTTGCACACTTATCCAGTCCAAATTGCATATTTATATCATCCGAGAATGTTTTCACTGTCATTAAAGCGCGACGCAAATCGTTCTCATTTTTGGCAAATAATTTCAGATCATCCATGTATAACAGATGATTAACTGTATTGTTTGCGTCTATAACAAAATCAGTCTTTTCTCTGTTAAGCATACTGGTCAGTGGACTTAGTGACATGCAAAACAGTAGGGGGGGAGAGAGAATCGCCTTGAAATATGCCTCGCTGAACGCCTATATGTCCGGTTTTTATGCATCCCTTAGTGTGATATAGATGCATTTCGGTTTTCCATGTTTTCATTGAGCATTCTATGTACCTTTGTATAGTTGGACAAACTCGATATAGTTGCAGTACTTTCATAATCCATTCATGCGGTAGACTATCAAACGCTTTACGGTAGTCGATCCAGGCCATGCATAAGTTTTTCCTTCGTGTTTTTGCCACACTGACTACCATTTTGCTGACTAAAAGATGATCTTTACACCCTCTTGTTCCTTTCCTGCTTCCTTTTTGCTCGTCAGGGTAAATGTTGTGGTTAAGTAGATGTTCGTTAATCCTGTTAGCTAACGCTGCTGTAATTATCTTGTACATTGTACTCAGGCACGTTATAGGGCGATAATTTTTGGGGTCTTTCGTATTCTTTCCTTTGGATAAGAGCACTGTAGTTCCGGATGTGAGCCATGAGGGTGCATCTTCTGGATGTTCAATAATGTGATTGATGGCAGCTGCCATTGCGCTGTGAAGGGCTGAGAATTTTTTGATCCAAAAGTTTTGCAACCTATCTGGTCCCGGTGCTTTCCAATTATCTGTGCCTTTTATTATTGTGGTTATTTCTGGTGTCGTTAACTTGACGTACTGTTGTTCTTCAATACTTTGGTATTTGCTTTCTTCTTGCCTTATCCACTCAGCATTCTTGTTAAAGCTTGCTTTATTCTGGTATATACCTTTCCAAAAGCTAGCAATATCATCCGGTGTCGGTGGTTCGTTGCTAACATTCCTTTGTCCATTAATTTGTCTGAAGAATTTTTTTGCGTCAGAGTTGAAAGTCTTATTGTGAAAATAATAGTTGCTTCGTTCCGTATATCGCTTTAAACCTTTGTGATTTTGCTTCCATTTTCATTTTTATATTTAACTCAAGTTCATCTATGTTGGTGTACGAGTTGTAGCGTTGCCATATTTGTTCCGTTTTCTTTAGAATGTTATAAGTGGGGACTCCTTTCCTATATTCATGTAATATTGCTAGTTCCGATCTGTATGCATCTATATGCTTCTTTATTCTGATCTTCCATGACGGCTCTCTTGTATCTCGTACAGTGTTTGTTCTGTGTTCTACTTCACCTGCAATTACAGCGGCAGCAGCGTACATCAGGTCATTAATGTCTTGAATACTTAGAGTATGCTCTTGAGCTATTCTGGTGTATATGACGTTCACGTTGTCAATTTTTACTTGAAGCGCCTTGTGGCTTCTACCTTATTCAGCGCTTTTCGTTGTGTAATTGAAGTGAGTCCTCTAATTTCTTCAGTTTTTCATAAATTTTGTCTTCCAGTTCTTCTCTATTTCTGGATCTGTTTGACAATGCACATAATAGGCTAGTATTGTTGATCTGTGTGTATGTATTAGTTGTATTGAGCGCTGTTCATGGTGAGTATCTATTTGTAGTGGAAGCCCATGAGTGGGTATAGGGCTATCGGTTGCTGCTTCAGATACAGCAATTGCTAATTTTACTTTTTCCTTTATACTTGTAATCTCACTAGTACTTAGCTTATTACTGTTGATTATGTACCTTGTTTGGTTAGCCAGTGTTTTCGAGTTAATGTGAGGGGAATAATGTTGGATTCTCTCTCCTCCATAATCTATATGTGTTTCTGTCGTTGATCCTCTTCGTGACTCTTGGCATAGTAGTAGCAGCGCATAACATCTTTGTACTGTTCAATCGTCCATTTCTGTCTTTGTTCTTATTTAAGTCTAACGATGTTGTTTCCATACCAGATGGCCAGGCTGAGAGTTTATCTCGAGTTGGGTACCATCTGTATTATTTTTTCATTTTCAGTAGGTGAGTGGGTATTATTATTATTATTATTATTATTATAATTGAATTATTATTACTGTTATTATTATTATTATCATTATATTATTATTATTTTTATTATTATTATTAATGTTATTTTTTATTATAATTGTTAGTATTATTATTATTAATATTATTATTATTCTTATTATAAATTATTATCATGATTTATTATTAAGTATTATTATGAATTACGATTATTATTATAGATTATAACTATGAATTTATTAATATAATTATGTGATTATTACTATTATAAATTATTGTTATTAATTATTATTAGGATAATATGATTATAATAAATTATTGGAATTATTGTAATTATTACTATTATAATTATAATTATTATTATTATAATTATTATAATTATTATTATCATATAATAATAGTAATAATTATATATTATTATTATAATTATAATATTATTATTATTATTATATATTATATTATTATTATTATTATCATTATCATTATTTTAATTATTATTAAAATTATTATAATTATTATTATTATTATTAACATTATTATTATTAATATTATTATTATTATTATTATTATTATTATTATAATTATTATTTTTTTTTTAAAACCCACAGTGGCATCGACAGCTATGGTCATTAGCCACTTCCCTCCTGCCTCATGAGGTCAATAAGTTGAACCTAGCATCTCAGGGATAGATCTGAGGGTTGGATAATATATAGAACGCACACAATCACATACAGTATAAATAATTCATTGCATCATCCCATTTACTTAATTCAAGTATAGAGGTAAAACTGAGTGTTTACCATAGGTAAATTACTACAGCATTGAGTTTGTCCTGTTCCTAGTAAAATATTTGGTGTGCCAGACAGAATTCAGGTAAGTTGTGTTAATAATGCATTCTTATATAGGATTCATTGTTTTCTATATACACATATACCCACATATACATATTTTCCAGATATTTATGTTGGAGCTAATATTTTAAGATTTTTATATTGGAAGATTTTTTGTTTAGATTTTGTGTAGCATATTTGTCGATTTCATGAAGTTCAGTAAGTTGTTTATGTTTCTGTCATTTGAAAAGCATTCTTTCAGGTTTCTTGGTATAAAACATTCTAGGCGCTTAGAGTTAAATTTGGACATTCCAGGATGATGTGTTCTACGGTCAGAGTGCAGTGGCATTCATCGCATAGTATTGGGCTTCGCCCTAGGAGAAGATGTGATGAAGTTAGGTGGGTATGTCCAATCTTTATTCTTGTAAGACAAACTTGTTCTCGTCTAGTTAGGCCTGTCGGATATTTCCATTTCTCGATTGTAGGTTGAAGTATCCTCAAACGACTTATACTTTGGCTCCACTGATTTTGCCAACGTTGATGTATCTGGAGCTTGAAATGGGCTTTTAGGTCTTCAGGAAGTACGGTGCTGACGGGGGTTCCATTTTGGGTCGCGTATTTTATTATGATTATTATTATTACAATTACAATATTATTATAATTATCATTATTATAATTATTATTATTATTATTATTATAATATTATTTTATAATAATTATTATTTTATAATTATTATTATTATTATTATAATTATTGTAATAATTATTATTTTATTATTATTATTATTAATATAATAATTAATTGTAATAGTAATAATTACAATAATAATAATAATAATAATAATCATAATTATAATAATAATAATTATAATAAAATAATAATAGTAATAATAATAATTATAATAATAATAAAATAATAATTATAATTATAATAATACTAATAATTAATAATATATAATTATAATAATAATATACTAACAATAATAATAATAATAATAATAATAATAATAATAATAATAATAATAATAATAATAATAATAATACAAAGGTACATAGAATGCTCAATGAAAACATGGGAAACCGAAATGCATCTATATCACACTAAGGGATGCATAAAAACCGGACATATAGGCGTTCAGCGAGGCATATTTCAAGGCGATTCTCTCTCCCCCCTACTGTTTTGGCATGTCACTAATTCCACTGACCCAGTATGCTTAACAGAGAAAAAACTGATTTTGTTATAGACGCAAACAATACAGTTAATCATCTGTTATACATGGATGATCTGAAATTATTTGCCAAAAATGAGAACGATTTGCGTCGCGCTTTAATGACAGTGGAAAACATTCTCGGATGTATAAATATGCAATTTGGACTGGATAAGTGTGCACAGCAATATTCAAAGGGGTAAACTCACTAAGGCACAGAATATAATTCTAGATAAAGCAACAACAATAATGAACATGGAGCCTGAAGAAACCTATAAATATCTAGGCATTGAAGAAGCAGATGGAATCGAAGATGAACATGCCAAATCCAGAATATCGAGGGAGTATTATCGTCGTGTGCGCCTGATTCTTAAGACAGAATTATGTTCCAAAAATAAAATATCTGCAATCAACTCTTTCGCTGTGCCTGTACTAAGTTACAGCTTTGGAATTGTCAATTGGCTGAAGTCAGATATACTGAGAATTGACCGGAAAACCAGGAAGCTGCTGACAATGGCACATATACACCATCCCAAGGCTGACGTGGACAGGTTATATGTAAAGAGGCGCAATGGAGGACGCGGAATGGTAAGAAATTGAAGCTCTATATGAACATCTATGATTGGTCTCGGAGAATATATAACCCAGGGAAGGACAAACTATCAAAATAGTGAAAGAATGGGACAATGGCCTTTGCAAATACTCCATCCAGAAAGAGATGAAGAAGATTATGTCGGAACGTCTAGGAGGCGAAGACTCCAACAGAAACTCAATCGACAAGATCAAGAACGTCGCTGAAAGTGGCAGACTAGCAGAAGTAGCCTCGCAACCATTGCACGGACAGTTTCTTCCGTCAACTCGAGAGAACAGAGGTAGATAAACGTGGAAGTGTCAGTTGGTTGAGAAGTTCTACGCTGAAAGCGGAAACAGAAGCTCTGATAGTATCTGCGCAAGATCAAGCATTAAATACAAGGTACCACCAAAAGTATATACTAAAACAAAGTATAGACAGTAAATGCAGAATATGCGGGCAGTCTGACGAACACATCAGCCATATAGTAGCAGGTTGCCAAGTACTAGCCCCTTCAGAGTATACCGCTAGACATAACAATGTAGCTAGTTACGTTCACTGGAAAATATGTGACTCGTTTGGTATTCCAGTTACAGATAATATTATCAACATGAAATCCAGAGTGTCACCAACATCAAGAATGACACCACTGATGTATGTATTATGTGGGATGTGCCGGTAATAACGGATCGAACAATAAAAGCAAACCGACCTGACATTATAATTCACAACAGAAAGGAGGAAAACATGTCAACTAATTGATATAGCGGTTCCCGACGATTCCAATGTAAAATCGAAAGAAAATGAAAAGATATCTAAGTACAGAGATCTTCAGATAGAAATACAGAGAATGTGGCATGTGAAAGCTTGGATAACTCCTGTCGTTGTCGGTGCATTAGGAACTATCACCAAAACCTTCCACGGAAATGTGACTCAATACCCGGTAAACCAGCACTCTACCAAATTCAAAAAACGGCACTACTAGGAACAGCGCATATACTAAGGAAGGTGCTTGGATAGTCTCTTTGATATCTGGTTGATATCTGGTCTATCCTTTATTACCAGACAGATACGTCTGTGGAAGAAAAAGATAATAATAATAATAATAATAATTATACCATACCATACATACGATTTATTGACCACCTATACATAGAGATATATGTTTGAAGTCACAAACTAGATAAAGTTTATAGAGTCTGTCTTCTTGCTCTACACACGATCACTGATCACTAGGATCACATGCACTTAAATATTCACTTACAGTATAGAAGCAGTTTTGTAACAAATAGTTTTTGACAAACCTAGAGAACTGTTTGTTAGACATCTTCTCAATATTGGACCGCTTATGATATCTAACAAAGTTATTGTAAAGCGACACATTAATCTTATTGTGTTGTGTCATGGCGATCCTAGATTGCGGTAATGATATATCATTAGCGTATCTTGTATTATAGCTGTGTGTCTCTGATCTTATCGAAAAAGTACTCACTTTTGCGTGAACATGTAAAAGGGTCTCATGTATGAGCAGGCATGCTAACGGCAGTATGCGCATCTCTTTGAACAAACCGCGGCACGTATGATCGTAGGAGACGCCAGCTACAATCCGTATAGCAGCCTTTTGCATTGTAAATGCTTTTTGGGCATTGACAGAATTACCCAGAGGATGATACCATACGACAGATGACTATGAATGAGGCTAAAGTTTTACAGTTCTCATGGTTTGTCTGTGCAAACACTGAGCCAGTTGCTGCATGATAAACATCTGTCTGGAAATCTTGGCACACACCTGGTCCACATGCTCCGACCAGGTCAAGCGGCTATCCACAACGATCCCTAATAACTTTACGGATGATGAAGTCTCATTCCATTTGTCTGATGTTATTCTTAGCTTGCTGGTTTTCGCTTCATTAAGTTTGAGCTTGTTTGCGGAGAACCACCGCTTAACCTGGTCGAGACTGTGGGCCTCGTCAAGTTGGGTAGCCTTGGAGAGCAGAGTAGTGTCGTCTGCAAAAAGGTAGCATTTGCTATTGTTGACATTTTGTGGGAGGTCATTGATGTAGATTAAAAATAATAGAGGGCTCAAGACAGAGCCCTGGGGTACCCGTTCGTAATCGGTAGAACCTGGGATTCTACTCCATCAAGGCTAACCATCTGTCTCCTATTAGCTAAGTATGATCTCATAAGCTGTGATGACTTGCCACGGATCCCATAGAACTCCAATTTGTCAAGCAGTATAACTGCGTCTACACAGTCAAAAGCCTTGGTTAAGTCACACATAGTTGCTAGAGCGGTGGTTCTCTTGTCAATGCACTCTAATGCATCCTCAGAAAACTAAGCATGGCTTTAATTGGTTGAACAGTGCTTTCGAAAACCAAATTGGGAAGCTGAAAGGAGGGAGTGCTTTTCAAAGTACTTTATTAATTTTTCTTTGATTACAATTTCGAATAATTTACTTATTAATGGAATTATGTGATTGGCCTATAGTTATCGAGATCATCTTCATTCCCTTTCTTATGAATGGGAATGACCTTTGACAATTTAAAAGCATCAGGCCATACGCCTTCATTAACACACTTATTAAATAGTATTGTTAAAGGTTCAATGAAATCCTCACTGGCTATTTTCAACATAGCACTGTTCATACCATAGAAGTCGAGTGAGGGGGAGTTTTTTAGTTGAGCTATAGCACATCTCACATCTGTTTGGAGTATCGCAGACATGAAGACGAATGCGGTGTCTTGGGAGTACGGTTGGAGGAGATACAAGTAATTAATAGTAGGCTTTTCAATGCCCTCAAGAATTTTACAAGAAATAGTACTGAAAAAACTATTGAATTCATCACTTGAGACGTTTGTGTGTTTCTGTTTCCTGATGCCTCTCGCTATCGACTATCTTCCAGATTGCTTTAGTTTTATTTCCGCCTGGTGTATCATTTCAGAGTAAAAGTTCCTTTTTTCCAATTTCAATTTTTGGCGGTATATTCTACGTATATCCTTATACCTCTCCCAATCACGCTCATCCCCGCTATGCGAAAACTGGCTCTTTGCGTTCACCATATCTTTCCTTAGCTGCTTCAGTGTCTGCGTATACCACTTAACCTTGTGAGCTGACTTATCCACAGCTTTTAACGGAAAACAATTATCGATGCAGTTTGATATTAAACGGTAGATACTATTTGCCATGTTACTGCAGAGTTAGAATCTACATTCATGTCGGACGCCATACTATGGATTCTGTTGGCAAATGAAACCATTCTTTTTTTGTAATAATGCGTCTTTTGGGCGTTTGATTGAATGAATCTCATCTTGTAATATAAAAAAATCACAAAAAATTCCTAAGTGGTCGGAAATGTTCAAATCTATTGTCCCTGTCTCAATATTATCATTGTTCAAGTTGGTCAATATATTATCCAAACAAGACGCCGAAGTAGGTGTAACTCTGGTATTTTCATAAATACATTGACGTAAGCCAAATGAATTTGAAATATTACATAGGTGTGTCACTGTTTGAACATTACTGCTGAAATCTAAATTAAAGTCGCCAAGTATCAATAAGTTCTTATGTCTAGAATAAATACTATTCAGTAAACTATTGAAGGCATCAATAAATAATGAAGGATTTCCTAAACAAGGAGATCTATAAACAGTTATAATAGCAATACTGCCAATTGTTGCCCCACAAAATTCAGCATGGAATGGAACACAAACATTCTTTAAATCCAAGGGTTGAATTTGCTGATTCATTCGTGCAAATATAGCAACACCACCATGTAATCTTTTAGGGCGACAGTAAAAGGATATAAGAGAATATTGGTTTAGGTTACCATTGCCAAATGATCATCACTAAGCCAATGTTCAGAAATGCATAATACATCTACAGGATTATCATTTAACCACAAATTGAGATCATCAATCTTGCTTGGCAAGCCCTGTATATTGATGTGAAGGGTTCGTAGGCATTGGGCGTTGTTGACTCGCTGACGTGTTTGATCTCCTTCTAGAGCGAAAAAATCGGTTGATTATTACCCCATCCGGCCATATGTCGCTCTTTAGTATATTGTCCGCTTCGGTAGCTAATAATGTCACCTTGAATGATTTGTAACTTTCTGGATACCTGGCATTAAGCTCCTCGACCTGTACTGATGCAGCAAAGCCCTTCAGGTAATTGGCTAAAGCCTGCATTTCAGTCTTTGGATCCAATTTTGTGACGTGGTACTGGTACTGACGGTTTTGTTGAGCTGAATTTGCTGCTTTCAGGGGGCATGCACTATCACTGGTCAATTTGCCGACTAGTAAGTTTCCAGAACGCCTCCTCCTCTCAGATTTACTTTGAGAGTTAAGTGTACTTTGCGTATTAGTACTCGCCTGTCGCACTTCATTTGACAAATTGCTGTTCCCAATACTTGGGTGTCACTCAACATTTTAGGTGTGTGGTCTCCTTTATTTTCATCTTTGTGTTTAGATCGCTGGCGCTCGAACAGCTGGTTATTTTTTGCTACCGGCGCTGAACTGGAGGAATGTGCGTAACTACTCGTAGTATGCGATTTAAATTCAGTAGTTTTCCCCTGCTTTAGGTAGCGTATCTGCTCTTGCAGCGATTCAACCAGTAATGACTGGTACCGTATCGTTTCGTCCTTCTGTTTAATTAGTTCTTCAACATAGCATACCTTAGTTTTTTCTCCTGATTCAGGGTACCCTGCAGCACCACTCTCTGCTCTAGAACCAATATTTTCCTCAGCATAGCAGATAAACAAATCGTCGTTGGTGTATTTGACGTCTCTCATCTGCTGATGCAACCCTTGTGAGCTACACGGCCACATTTGCTGCAGGAAATTCCTGTTGGCGCTATTTTCCTACAGCGTTTGCAGGTTAAGTTACTGTCTTGGTTGGTCAGATTGCTTTCAGACATGGTATGCACGTACAGATTCCAATACTAACAATTACAAGGCACTAGTACACGTTTATTATTATAATAATAATAGTAATAATCATAATTATAATAATTTTAATAATAATGATAATTATAATAATTATAATAACATAATATAAATAATATAATAATCATAATTATAATAATATTAATAGTAATAAAATATAATAATAATTATTATTATTATTTTATAATGATAATAATAATAATAATAATCATAATAATAATAATATAGTAATAATAGTAATAATAATAATAATACTAACAATTATAGTAATAATAATAATAATAATAAGAATAATTATAATAATAATTAAAATAATGATAATAATAATAATAATATAATTATATAGTAATAATTACAATAATTATAATAATGATAATCATAATATAAATAATGATACCATACCATACCATACCATACGATTTATTGACCACCTATACATAGAGATATATGTTTGAAGTCACAAACTAGATAAAGTTTATACAGAGTCTGTCTTCTTGCTCTACACACGATCACTGATCACTAGGATCACATGCACTTAAATATCACTTACAGTATAGAAGCAGTTTCTTAACAAATAGTTTTTGACAAACCTAGAGAACTGTTTGTTAGACATCTTCTCAATATTTCACCGCTTATGATATCTAACAAAGTTATTGTAAAGCGACACATTAATCTTGTTGTGTTGTGTCATGGCGATCCTAGATTGCGGTAATGATATATCATTAGCGTATCTTGTATTATAGCTGTGTGTCTCTGATCTTATCGAAAAAGTACTCAGGTTTGCGTGAACATGTAAAAGGGTCTCATGTATGAGCAGGCATGCTAACGGCAGTATGCGCATCTCTTTGAACAAAGCGCGGCACGTATGATCGTAGGAGACGCCAGCTACAATCCGTATAGCAGCCTTTTGCATTGTAAATGCTTTTTGGGCATTGACAGAATTACCCCAGAGGATGATACCATACGACAGATGACTATGAATGAGGCTAAGGTATACAGTTCTCATGGTTTGTCTGTGCAAACACTGAGCCAGTTGCCGCATGATAAACATATAATAATAATAAGAATAATTATAATAGTAATAATCATAATTATAATAATAATATAGTAATAATAATATCAATTACAATAATTATAATAATAATAATAATTATAACAATAATAATAATAATAGTAATAATAATAATAATAATAATAATATAATTAATATAATAATAGTAATAATAATTATGATAATAAGTAATAATAATAATATAACAATAATAATAATAATAATAGTAATGATAATAATAATAATACTAACAATTAAATAATAATAATAATAATTATGATAATAATAGTAATAATAATTATAATGATAATAGTAGTAATAATAATAATAATAAAATAATTATAATAGTAATAATAACTATAATTATAATTTAATAATAATCATAATTAAATATAATTAAATAATACAATAATAATGATAATAAATAATTATAATAAATTAATAATAATACTAACAATTATAATAATAAATGATTATAATAATAATAATAATATAATTATAATAGTAATAATTACAATAATATAATAATAATAATTATAATAATAGTAATAATAATTATAATATTGATAATTGTAATAATAATAATAATGATTATAAAATAATAATAATACTAATTATAATATTAATAATAATAAAAATAACAATAATAATTATAATAATAATCAAATAATAATTAATAATAATTAAACAATAATAATTAATAATTATAATAATTATGATATTATAATAATAATAATAATAATGATTAAATAATAATAATAATATTATAATAATAATAATAATAATATAATATATAATAATATAAATAATGATAATAATATTAATAATAATTATAATAATAACAATAATAATATAATAGTAATAATACAATAATAATAATTATAATGATATAATATCATAATAATAATATAATAAAATACCCGTGTGGAGTTGCTAGTCTCCCATCGGGCGCCTCCCTGTGCGAATTGGGAAACGCTCTCCAGATATGGAGGGTACCGGGGAAATTAAATACCTGGGGTGGACAAAAACTAGCATTACCGCTCTATGGGTTAGCACCCCGTAGAACGTGATTCTAACCGCTGTAAAGACGAGAAGGAATACAGTTTTGGGCGTGGCAGAGATCAGGCTGACTCTGTTCGGAAGCGTCAGGAGGCTATGCCTGTCTTGGGATCCAGTGAAGTAGGTGGCACTGACCCGAGGATTGGACCTACCACCACACAGGCGATGGAAATGGAACAACGATTACATCGAAGCTCTGAAAGTGTTGCCGAGCAAATTGCTCGTCCCACTCAAGAGGATAATAGTCGTAGGAAACGGATGAAATGGAGTGATGAAATGAATGAATACCTCTACCGTACCTACCTCAAAATCACCAAAATGGAAACATCAAAGGACCCCTATAGCGTCGAACTCTACCAAACCATGATTGGAAGGTTTCCTGATCTAGCAAGTAAAACACGTCAGAACATATTGGACCAACGACGACATCTCTTTACGACGAACAGGATATCGATAGATAAAGTGAACCGGATACGAAGAGAAGTGGAGATGGAACTCGGAATAGGACAGGCTGAACCATCACGCGAGCTAGAGGATACAGCAAATACCAGCAGTGAAAGCACAAATATAAGGCAGATAGAAACTGAAGAGAAAACATGTTTTGAAAGGAATTTAATACTGTTCAAAGGCATAGATCCTTTTCTGAGACCAAGACTGCCTCGGTTGAGAACAAATAAGAATACTGTTCATATCTTGAATAGAGTAAATCATCATCTCATGACGACCAAGTTGTGTGACATAACCGGTATAACTGATTATCATGACCTAATCTATGCCGGCGCTTATACTGTGATTGAACTGCACCATCAAAAGATAAAGCAATCATACAAGCATACTGAACAAAACCCAGATGGCAGATGAGGATCGAAGGGAAAATAAAAGATCTACGAGCAGCTATAGGCCCCCTTGTTCAGTACATCAAGTCAGATGCCCCGTCCAACCGGTTGCGAAATAAAGTCACAACAATAACCCAGAGACATCATGATGAGGATAATCAAAATCCGATACAGATCCTCGATAAGCTCCAACAAAGGTTGTCTGTATACGCAAATCGCCTAAAGCGATATAAAGAGTCGCATCAAAGAAAACTACAAAATAGCATATTTCGAACGAATCAAAAGAGGTTCTATCGCTCACTGGAAAACGAAGATGTAAGTACTACGGGTAAAACTCCAGAAGCTAGAGATGCATTAACATATTGGGCTGACCTATGGGAGAACCCTAAGACTCATAATAATAAAACAAGTTGGCTCGCGGACGAAAAGAGGAAAACCGAAAAAATACCCATGATGCACTACAACGTCATAACTGTGGAGGATGTTAAAAGATCTATAAACAACACGCAGAACTGGAAGGCGCCTGGACCTGATGGCATCCATAACTATTGGCTCAAAAAGTTCACTTGCACACACGAAACGTTAGCGATGATTTGCACAAGCCTCTTGCAAGATCCAGAATCCATTCCAGCATTTCTGACAACGGGAAACACCTACTTGCTTCCTAAAACATTCCCTTCTGTGAGCGACCCATCAAAATACAGGCCAATTACGTGTCTTCCAACCATATATAAAATAATTACTTCAATTTTATGCGATCAAATTTACCAGCACCTTGAAAGGCATCATCTGCTCCCAGAAGAACAGAAAGGCTGCAAAAAGGGAAGTCGTGGCTGCAAAGAGCAACTTACAATAGATACAATCATCACGGAGGAAGCAAAGGGCTGTAAGAAAGATCTGTATGTTGCATACATTGACTATAAAAAGGCCTTTGACAGTGTTCCTCACTCTCTATTAATTGAAATGCTCCAAATATATAAAATCAGCCCTAGTATAGTGAGATTGCTGCAAAACCTTATGCCTCAATGGAAAACTAATCTTGTAATAACCCATAAAGAAAAAATCAACATCGGTGCCATCAGCATTAAAAGAGGTATCTTCCAGGGAGATGCACTAAGTGCTTTATGGTACTGTATTGTATTAGCACCTCTATCTAGAATGCTGCACAAGAAGAACGAAGGTTATAAGCTTCAGAACAACCTACAAATAAGCCATCTAGCTTACATGGATGACATCAAACTAATATCTGCCACTAAGGATGGACTGGACAGGTTGCTTAAAACCATAAAGAAATACAGTGCTGACACAAGAATGGAGTTTGGCCTGGACAAGTGTAAGATTGGGGCTATTAGAAAAGGCATATGGGAAGATCACCCAGGGTTTATGTTGGAGCAGGGTCAGACAATAAGAAGCATGTCTGAGAAAGAGAGCTATACATATTTGGGACTAGATCAAGCAAGGGGTATCAAACACAAAGATATGAAAGAAGCTCTAAAGCAAAGATTAACGAGTAGGGTCAAATCAATACTTAAGACTCATCTGTCCGCAATACACAAAGTAAGGGCCATTAACACATATGCTATTCCGACAATAACATATAGCTTCGGAATAATCAAGTGGACAGACTCTGACTTAGAGCAGCTAAACAGAAACATAAGAGTCTTATTTACAAATCATAGAGCAAGACATCCCAAGAGTTCGATCGAAAGATTCTACTTGCCAAGATCCAAAGGGGGACGAGGCGTGATTGACCTTAAAGCAGCTAACCTGCGGAATATAGAAAACCTCAGGAGATTCTTTTATAGAAAGGGCGAAACATCTGCATATCACAGAAATATAGCTTCAGCTGACTACAAGTTCACACCACTGAACCTGTCGGATGAACAGTATGAACCTCTAACCCATGTGACCACCGACGAACAATGGTATCAACAATGGAAGTCCAAACAGCTTCATGGAAGACATCCAGCCATGCTCAGCTCAGATCACATTGATGCAGAAGCGTCACATGGATGGCTGAAGAGTGGGGAGCTATTTTCGGAAACTGAAGGTTTCATGATTGGCATTCAAGATCAGGTGATACCAACCTTAAACTA
>CAVLJG010000013.1:0-21283 GCA_963669975.1 Acanthoscelides obtectus
CTATTTCACGAGTATCCGTCACGCTTTGACGTCTACGGAGGTGAACAGCTGATCAGCAAGTGACTTGTGTTAGTCTGCAACGTTGGCGATAAAGAATCGGGTATAAATCTAGTAAAACTGTTTGTGGCGTTTTGTTTTTTGTACGCAAATGAATTTTTCTAAATAAGAGAGCTGTTAGCAGGCACAAAATGATTCTGTAGCGTAAAACAAAGCAGACAAAATATGGCTCTGTCTAACTGGCGTTGACGGATCCGTCAGAATTATGTGTCCTGCGCCGATATGGGGAATTTTGAGATATTACCAGATAATCAGATGTCATTATACCGTATGGATACTCGTGGAATAGGGTATACTCAACAGTATTGTATTAACCTAAATCTTACATTAAATGAAAATAATCAGTAATAGAAAAAAAAAGTAATCCAAAAGCATGCTACGCATCAGGAAGAGACATAAGTTGAACATATAATTTAAACGAGAGACAAAAAATAAATAAATAAAAAATAGGCGTTTAATAAACAAACGTTTTAGGTGTTTTTTTGAAAAGCTTCTAATAAGTTTTGGTCAAATTAATTCATCGCATTGTACGTGAAAGAGCGTTGAAATATGACTGTTCTATATTCTATATAAACAAGCTTTCGCGCCTATGTTGAGAGGGAACAGAGGTTTTTAATATTCTGATGTGACAAAGTTGCATTTTAGTATATCGGATATTTTCAACAAATTCATGGAAGAAGCTATTGAGTGAGAAACGTGATCGTATACTTTATCTGAAGTCACTTGAAACACTGTGAAATACCGGGTGCGTTTTATATATCTATATTTAACACGCTCTGTTGCTGCAAAAATCGCCAAATTTCGCAGCAAATATCCCCCGTATAAGATCAAAGGCAGTTTCACCGGTCCACGTGGAGTAAAGCACGCCTATGCGTGGACATAGCCAATGAGAAAGCGTGTATTTCAGAGCTCCGAACAAGTGCAGGTGGCTACTGAAAATTGAAACAGTTTAGCCAGTGCCGTGTAGCGGTGAATAAACGCGTTTTCTTTAGCCTGTCCGTGTTTTTTCATAGATTTTATTAGTTTGTGTGTTTTTGACTTTTGAATACTCAGTTTACTTGTTGATTTAATTGTTCTTGTGTGTCCTAAATATGGCTCTTTGGAGACCTTGGGAAAATGCTCCAAGCCACGAGGAGATGGTTGATGAACCTGTGCAGGCAGAATTCTTTCATAAAGATTTAGAGGAACAGACCCAAAGAGTAATCCTAAATATGTATGATTGTCTGAAAAACGAAAATCCAGATTCCTCGCAAAATCAAATTTTAAACAGAATTTGTATCCTGACAAAAATCAGTCGGTCTACCATTTATCGGGTTATAAAAAGGGGAGATGTAGTCAACCATTCCTTCCACAGAAAGCGCATAGGGCAAAAATTAAAAAGAATAGACGTGGTTTTCAGGAAGATATTCGTCGTATAATATACGATTTTATAAAGAAAAAATTTGGTGCCCACGTTGGAAATGATACGGGATAAATTAAAAGATTATCCTGAAGATTTTTATAATTACAAATGCTTAGACTCACTGCACTGTATTGTAAAACTGTGTGGTTTTCAATACAAAAAATTAGATAAAAGAGATGGTGATTATGGAGTCGTCTCGAATCGTTGAATGCGCCAAGAATTTTCCACAAAGTTAAAATCTATAGAGAGCAGAAAAAAATCTGATTTACCTGGATGAAACGTGGTATGATACCCATGATGTTGTGCAGTACGGCTGGGTTGACGACAGCAACAAGTGCATTTTAAATGCACCATGCAACCGTGGAAAACGAATCATTATTCTCCATGCTGGCAGTGAAAATGGATTTATACCTAATGCCTTGCTGTTATCTGCCAAAAATATCAAAGAATCATGTGCCGACTATCATGAGGACATGACCTCCGACTTATTTGAAAAGTGGATAGAGCAGCAGTTAATACCAAACATTTCCCCAAATTCAGTGATTATTATGGACAATGCGCCATACCATTCCCGACAGAAAAACAAAATTCCTAATACAGGCACAAAAAAACAAGACATTATTGATTTTATGAAGGATAAGGGAATGGAAATACCACAAAAATCAACCAAAGCCATATTATTGGATCTTATTAAGACAAAAATTTGAAAAAGAGTATGTTGTTGACAATCTGCTTTAGCAAAATGGCCATGAAGTATTACGTCTACCTCCCTATTACTGCATTTTTAACCCGATTGAGTTGGTCTGGGCTGCTTTAAAAAAAAAAGTAAGAAAACATAATCAGACCCCTCAATTAAGTGAATCGCTATTGGCCACAATAAGAGATGCAGTATCTCATATTGCTGCCACAGACCTATGGAAGCTGTGTTCTAGGCATATTATTGAAAAAGAAAATGAATATTGTGTTTTGCCTCCTGTAAATCCGCACGCCTTTGATACGTCATGAAATTACAAAGGACGCGCCGACCAGAGGTTTTTATGCTATTTCAAGTGACTTCAGATATACCATACCTATTAAAGTCTACTTTAAGCTTCAAATCAATAAATCTTCAAAACTACTGAAAAATAATTTTATATCATTATAAAAGGAATTGAAAGACTTTTAAAATAAGGTATCACTCGACCCCCCTTTCCGTTTAAGATTTGGGGGGGTGTCACCCCCGCTTAGGGGGCTGCACGTGCTAACGTGTTTTTGCCAAACTTGTGCCTCGAAAACAAAATCGACGGGTCTGAGCGTTTTTCCAAAAAAAACTGAGCTGCCAGTAAATGCGTCTGTTTTGTTTTCGATACGCCACCCTGTATATGAGGGAATGATTTTAGCTTATATAAAATTGTGGTTTGGGTATTATTGTTTTACTCCAGGTTGTACAGCGTGTGTTTTCAATTTTAACACATATCCGGATACCTAGAATGGTGAAAATTAAGAAGTTAGTTGAAGAAGAAGGAAATTAAAAAAGAAGGAGTACGACAGAAAGAGGCGAGAACAAATGAATAGTAATACTGAGCCTTTAGAAGCTTTGCGTGAAAAAGAAAGATTCAAATATTTAAGGAAGAAGAGTAAAAGTAAGTGAATTCAATAAGTTCTGAGTGCAAGAGAAGCTAGCCAAAAACGAAGACAATGGAAAAAGAATAGTAAAGCTTATAGGGAATATCGACTTACATTACAAACAAATTTACAGCGAATAGTTGAAGAAACACCCCTACCAAGCCCTGCACCACCTTTACAGCACAGAACAGAGAATTTGTCAGCTCTCAATAGACCTAGAATGCGCAAGCGACGAGCTATTCTGTACGCGAAGATTAAAAGTTTGGAAAATAAGTAAGCAGTCAAGCTTAGCGAAAAAAATACAATAAGAGGTATTTGAGATTGAAAACTAAAAATACTGACCAAACTCTCCAGCAACTAAGGTGTCTTCGCTTTTTAAAGAATATACAAGGTTCCTGACGTTGTAAGAGAAAGACTCATTTTCGGAGAAGCTCTGTCAGCGGACCTCAAGAATACTATGAACATCTTGAAGGTAAACATGGAGAAAAGAAAAAAATTACAATATGTTGAAGATGGCATTAGTGCGAAAATACAAATTGGTAGATAGATCGAAACATTTTTTCAAAAAACGATACGTAGAAAAAGAACTGTATCTCCAAAATGCTGAACGTTAAGGATGATGTTAGTTCTTAGAGAACGATGAAAATCCGAGAATGTGCCCAGGAAGAAGGACTATCTAAGCTCTCTAAAGTATAAAACAGATCTCAATGCAATCTATTAATAATTAACTTATGTCTTTTATTGAAATTTAGCATCAAATGTTTCCCCCATTCTACCACTAATTCCCTCATTTCATAGTTGTTTAAAAGTCATTTTTCTAATGTTATACACACAATATGGAGGACCTTCGTTTTAAATGAACCTCACTTAAGTAAAACTTTATATTGCTGCAAAAAAAAAGGATATATTTTCATTATTTTTTTCTAAGAAATACAAAATGAAATTACTAAATTTGTTGAGAAATAGCCACATATATTATCTAGAATCTAGAGTTTTCAATTTCCCACTTTTCTCTTTTTTTTAACTTACATAGTACATATTGATGTTTGTATATACTTGATGGATGTATTTACTGGCATAATGTTTCTAATAATTTCAAGGGTTGAAAGAGCACTAAGTAGTGCTCCCCTTGTGGTTTTCATTAATACTCATGTTTCGCCTTTTGACATTTTTTATTAACTGTTTGAAAATGAAGGCATTTATTATTTTGTATTTACAGTTTGCCTTGATTTGGCTGACGCTGTGCAGCTGTCCATGCGGTTCACGTTTTGAACAGTTGAAAAGAAGTGAAACTGAGTTGCCCGAATGCTTGAGCAGCTCCTCATGTTGTCTTGTCAACTTGAGTTGTTAAGCACTAGATATGCAATGGTTACATTTTCATGGACTAGAAACAGAGATAGATGTCTGGAGCGATTTGGTGCCCATTTTGAGCCAACTCCATTTTTCCACGCAGTGAATCACTTTATGACGTCGTTCAAGAAGTAGAAGATATAAGAGAAACTTCTTAACCCCCAATTTACAACGTCATATATCCCAAGTTCTATTAAATACCCCCAAAGTTATCCGGAGACGGCCTTATAAGCATCCGCATCCAATAATGCTCGTTTCCAGACATTTCAGACGCTCTTCCTGGCATTGGCGTATCATGGAATCTACCGAACGACATACACGAAAGTGTAAATCTTAGATAGTCGGTGATCTTTTCTGTCAAGGGGGTGTTCAATTCCTGTTCGAATATCTGCGAAGAATATCAATATACGCCATGTCCCGGCATCGAACCTAAGCTAGGTATTACGAGGGATGTCTTTTAAGTTTTGCATATAGAAACATAGTAGGCCGCGCGGATCGAACGTCAGTACTGAATCTTAACCTCACTCTTTAGTAAACTTAAATTCAAGGTTCTACAACAATACGTGCAGTGTTTTCACTACAGTGAACTTTTAAGTGTCACCAAGTCAATAGAAAAATGGAACTCAACCGAGAACATTTTCGCGCCATAATTTGTTACAACTTTCAGAGACAATTATCGCAACAAGAATGCCTTGACCGTTTCAATTCCGGAAACCTCAAAAAATGTGTACGGCATTGTTAGTGGTGATGAATCGTGTATTTACTGTTATGAACCAGAAAATAAACGACAGTCGGCTGTTTGCTGTTTGGGTGTTCCAAGGTGAAGAAAAGACACAAAAGTCATCCGTTCTCGAAGTGTTTCGAAAAGATATTGCAACAAATCCTCTTAATGAGCAAAGAACTGTTTACAGCGGATTGGTATACCACCATTTGTTTTGCCAAAAGTCATCTCCGAGCTTCAAAAAATCAACCCCGATAGAAGAATCATCCTCCACCAAGACAATGCAAGCTCGCACACCGCCCAAAAAACAAGGCAGTATTTAACGGAAGAGAAAACGTGGAATTATTGGACCATCCTCCATATAATCCCGATCTAAGTCCTAACGATTTCTTTGCTTTCCCGAAAATTAAAAACGGACTGCGTGGTCAAAGGTTCCAGTCACCAGAAGAAGCAGTTGACCCATTCAAAATGCCGTTTTGTATCTGCCAGCAAACGAGTGGAATAAACTGCTTCGAAATAGGTTCGAACGCATGCAGATGTGTATTAATATTCGTGGAGAATACTTCTAAAACAATAAAGTCATTTAAAACTACCTACCGTGTTGTTTATTTCCATATGCAAAACTAAAGACATCCCTCGTAGTAGTTGCTAGGTCACTCCTTCCTGGTGAGGATTTCTATAACCTAAATTGGCAGTTGTTCCTTAGTGGAGCGAATAAAAACATAGGCACTGGCGGATTTAGTGGGGGCGCCCTCCCCCCCTAGACGTCTGACATTTGCTTTTGCAATCTAACACCATTGTGTTACTTTCTGTCACGTCATGGTGACGGAGGCATACTTACTATAAGTTATAGCTATAGGACTGAGCATTATGGTTTTTGGTATCCTTTGGTATTCCAAATGCTGTCCCTCTTTGACATCACTTGTTTACAACACAATTCTTACGATTTATACGTATATATGAGTATTGTGACTTGTGACACGTCTAATTCTGGGTAATATATTAGCTATACAGATTGCAGTTAGAAAGTGATTTATTTTCTGTTTGCTGCTCAATAGTAATTTGAAAAATATGTAAAGCTTAACTGATTTTGTTCGGGGGTGGTGTTGCAGCGAAGCACTATGTTAGATGAATGCCCAAATTGGAAATAGACATTTATGAGATCTGTTTAGCGATGCGCCTGTGGCCTGTCTAGAAACTGCGACGATCGATGCTCAAGATCAATACCACACGTCCCGCATCTCTTCTCGCGTATGTATGTGTCTATGTATGTTGCTATATTGAATTCGTTTAAATCACAGAGCTGCACTATACGTGAATATGTACAGCCCTGTATTCCTGTACTTGTTTAATACAACATACATTATCAAAATAATTACGATCTAACAGATATACTTTTTTCCAAGGATTTCCAATATTTTTACAGTCAACACCGGTGAAAACTGAGAAAACAGCTATGCCGTAAATCTAAGTTCGACAACGAACGTCTGAAAAATAACTGTAAAATCTATATTGAATTTCAAAAACCCCGACGCCTACTGAGCGGGGCCGTGACAAATGCTTGTTCCGGAAGTTGTTGCATCCAGCATTCAACTTCTTCCCGTACAAGTGATTGTACACGCGTTAAGGAACATCTCAGTACCGATTGCCGGGTGGCGGTACAAGTCCGCCATCGGGCCACCTTAGGTCTATTTAATATCATTAACACGCAAAAGGAAGGTGGTAGACAAGGACAGTCGACCGAGGCGGTACCACCCTATAGCTTTTCCCAGTGTGTCTTATAAATGTCCGCATGTTTCCACACCTAAACTATGCAGTCGGTTTGTTTCCAAAACAAAGAAATTAATGATGATGGATCCTCGAGTACTAAGAATTCCGCATGTAAGCTCTCTCCACTCTCAGAATGTCCGGGTGGAGGGTGAACTCAAGGGAACAACATCGAAATAAAATTTGTTTCACTAACATCTGCAGGATTAACAGCAACATTGATGCTGTTCATCATTACTTGCAATCCAATCGTCATGCCATGCTTTTCTTGGCGGAGACAAAAATCTCAGACACCGCACCGATTAACCATCTTAGCTTACCAAATTACGAGGTGCACTCCAATCTGAGAACGAACAGGGGAGTTGGGGCCTTTGTATTTCCTGCTGCAGAGATGTTTCTCTGGAATCAGGCCGGAAGGACATTCTGTGGCTTCGCCTCAACTCCAAAACATCTCCCAAATTTATTTGCTGCCTCTATCGCTCCCCTCGAACCATAACTGGGATGACCTTCTTGGATACCTCGCCGTCAAGATCGACTTCCTGAACATCAATGACTCCGCTTCAGAGGTAGTTCTCCTCGGTGATTTCAATGACCACAATTTGCTTTGGTTGGGCTCAAACAAGACCGATGCAGCAGGTCGTGCAGTTAAAGCGTTCGCTCTTGCACAAGGGCTGACCTAGCTGGTGACGGGCCCAACTTTTTTTTCACATGCCAGTATCTTGCTGGATCTCTTTCTGACCACGCATCCTGTCTCTTACAGCTCTGCTGTCCTGTCTCCCCTGTGTTGTGGAGGTTAGGTTTCGGTCAGAACCCGCTGTTTCACCAGAAACTCGCGCAGGCCGCAAAATTAGGCATTACGGACATGCCGGCTGGGAGGGGCTCAGATACTTCTTTTCTACCTTTCCTTGGAGAAATGTCTGTTTCACTGACGCGGACGCGTCGGCTGTCTGTTCTTCGATAATCAAAATTATCCACGTCGGAATAGAGGAAATACATGCCTCATACTGCTGATATAATAGAAGTGCTTGATTGTGACAGTATTTGTAACATTTACTTGATTTGTTTAATGGGCAGTTCAGAGTCTTAATCCTTAAGCTTCTTACATACCTGTAGACCCCGTTGCGCAATTTGTCTATAGGCAGTCTGGAGACGGTCTCAAGACACGATTTATATATGGTCTACAGACATCCTTCTTTGTCTTGTCTAGCGTCCATACGATAATGTGAATTTTTTGGTCTCATGTTAGTTTTCGCAATCAAAGACATGGTTTTGGGTGGAATGGACTGGGATATGTCTCGGGGACCCTCAGAATGTTTTATTTATCTTTAATATTATTACACTAGTTACTTATAAATGCCACGTACTTATTTTGTTCTCATATAATAAATATTGGTTTTCTTAGCAATTTCCATGTTTTTTTCAAGCTGGCCTTGACCAGATAGAACACAATGGACTTAAGGAGTAATAATAGGATAGATTCTAGAAGCTCTACTGATCGGCCTCAAATATCGTCTGCGCCCTCCTAGACGAAATCCTGAATCTGCCCTTGAACATAGGAATGGATCCTGTATCCTAACCGTTATTACGAAGTGAGATGGGTTTTGCGTTGCCCGTCAAGTACGTTAGAAAAAAGCACTGACGGCGACACAGCTGTCAGGTTTTGCCTTATCACCACTACTGAAGCTCAAACCCCAAGGCATTTTCTGACTACAGAAGGAATTCGATTTCCTGTAATTCCATCTGCCACAGATGAAGCAAATAATAAAATCTTGGCGTCTGTGTACGACCGATTCACAACGTCAACGTCCTGGGACGCCGCTGGTCCGCCGGTCTTCCCGGCCATTGTCTTACGCTTCCCGTGGAGATTTATCACTTGTAAGGGAATCGTCTCTGGTCCCGGCCATACTTGCACAGCCGGGACGTCGAGTTGGGATAGCAGCATTCTTGTCCGTTTCCAATTGATACGAATCGGAATTTTGAACGGGTAATAGCTAATTTCTTTCGAATCCTCGCTGGATAAATCGCTCTTTGTTCTGCTGCCTGGAGATGTTTTCGTTTTTGCATGGAAAGCTATTTATGCACGGCCGTTTCCATTCGACTTCGGACAATGTCCCCACACAAATGTTTGATAGGAAACCATTAGGGATATCGTTGATTCTAAATTGCGGGCTATGCTTCTGAATATTGTTACGAGTGTAAATCCTGTATGTAGCAATCACATTTTTGATAAGACATTTTACAAGCAAATATTGCACGGGTTTAGTTGTTCTCTCTGTCGGCAACGACCAAATATTTTGTAAATCTTAAAGAAGATCATGAGCACTTCCACCAAAATCAAAACAAAGACTATGGCTTTATTGTACTTTAGCGCATATCGCAATATTTCATTTCTTATTTTAAAATCAAAGATTAGGATGTAATTTGTACGAAAATAACATTTTTTCCTCAAGGAACTCTCTGCTTGCTATTTTATAGAACTTCAAAATTGCATTTTGGGTGGTGATACTGTGGTATAGAATTCTGCCTTATAAGCTGGATTTTTCTTGCTTGCACAAAGGAATGCTCAGCATTATATGAATATAACATAAACTGTATATTACTGTGACACTGTTCATCGCAAGAATGCAGTTTTGCATCATTTTAATGATAAAAATAGAACGTTGTTAAGTAGTAATTTCTTTTATTTAAGATAAATATTCTCCTCACTATACCACCATCACTATCATAATTTCTGCATCTAGTTGCGATGTTGCCAAATCATGGATAGTAATATACTTTGATTTGGTTTATCAAATTCTTACTTATATACTAGCGCGAAAATGTGAAATTGCCACAGGATTGCCATGAAAATGCGATTTGGAGGTGTGGCCTCGTGTCCTACTAAATACACTTTTTTGAAGAATGCCGTATGCCTTTCACAAAACACTTCGCTTATTGTATGTCCTACATTATAGTTATAATCTATTTACTTTTTGTATGTAAGTACTTGAAGAATTACTCAAAGTAAAGCTGATGTCACAAAATATACCATTAAATGTGATATACGAGTATATGAGAAATTACTGAAAAATATACTAAGTGACATATAAATCCGAACACCCAGTTTAAATGGTTTTATTTTAATAAAATATTCTATAAGTACTTAATGAAGCATAATAAGTAAATAATAAAAATTTCAAAATGATTGCACTGCTTTAAAGCCCTTTGACCTTTAATAATGTGGATGCACCCTGATGTGCTACGCATTCTCCAACGCGCCTAGGCATGCTTCTGATCAGGTGGTATCTCATTCCAGACAACCACCAACTCCTCTCGAAGTGCTTCTAGAGTCTGAGGAGGACGTTGCAAATTGAGCAATCTCCTACGCATCATATCCCACACGTGCTCAATTGGGGATAAGTCGGGAGATCTTGGTAGCCATGGTAACAATGTGACATCATTATGTTGAAAGAAGTCTATTGTGACTTTTGCAACATGTGGTCGGGCATTATCTTGTTGGAAAGTTGGATCTGCCAGGGTGTCAAGATAGGGTAAAAGATGGGGTTCTAGAACTTCGTGGATATAACGCTGCGCGTTCATGTTACCTCTGATGAAGATTAAAGGTGACCTGGAACCATAAGTTATAGCACCCCAAACCATAACTCCAACAGTGTGATGAACATGTCTTTCAACAAAAAACTGTGGATTCCTCCTTTCACCACGTCGCCTTCTAACCCTGGCACGACCATCGTGCATGCCTAACAAAATCGAGACTCGTCACTAAAGACAATACTGTTCCATTCCTGATCCCAGAGTGACCGTTGTCTGCACCACTCAAGCACTTCTAGAGGAGTTGGTGGTTGCCTGGAATGAGATACGACAGGAGGACATTGACCACCTGATCAGAAGCATGCCTAGGCGCGTTGGAGAATGCGTAGCACATCAGGGTGCATCCACACATTATTAAAGGTCAAAGGGCATTAAAGCAGTGCAATCATTTTGAAATTTTTATCATTTACTTATTATGCTTCATTAAGTACTTATACAGAATTTTATTAAAATAAAACCATTTAAACTGGGTGTTCGGATTTATATGTCACTTAGTATAGTAACTAAGTAATGAAAACATAACAAAGAAGAACATGCAAGTTTTTGATGATTTGATGAAATGGTCGTTGATCTTTATTTAACTATAATGGACGATGATTTTTATATGCAATGATCGCTTTTATACTGTTTAGACACGTACTGTTCAAAGTTTTATATAATTCTCAGTAAACATGGGGATAAGTTCTTATAAAGCAAGCCATTTACAATAAATTAATACTCATTTTACAAATAACCTCATTTTTTTATTACGTATTTCTCCCAAAAAAACAGTTTATATTATCTGTCAAGAAATGAACGTTAGAGAATGGCCTTTGAGAATTATGTGTACTCACTACAAATATTTCTTATAAACACAAAAACTTTGATACGCGAAATAAGATGGTCAAAGAATTTCAAGAAGACATCCAAAAATCTTAACACAACACCTTTACACAGTTTGCCAAGTAAATACCATCATTTACTGTATGTATTTTGAGCTGTTATTTTAGCTTATTACACGGCTAGTTTTGAACCTTTTTTTTTTTGTAAAAAAACGGTTTTTTATTTTTCCTTAAAAAATGATCATTGCTGCTGGTTTCTTCAATTTTTTTACGAAGAAAGCAAGAATTTCGGCCTTTTTGCGCTAAAAGTATAGTCTTAAAGGTATGTATCTGGAACTGTCATTTAAGCTTATTATACGGCTAGTTCTTAACCTTTTTCTTTGAAAAAACCAACGATTTTTTACAGTTTCATATATATTTTCCTTAGTACTATATAGTGTAAGTTATATTCCTATAATTTAGAGTATTTTTTTTTTGTGAAAAAAATCAAATGACCAGCGTATAAAACAGTATTAAATTGGAAATTAATTTCATGCGAGGCGCATCTCTTACCTATGTACACTGTGCAGAAAATTAATTTCAGGTTGTGCGCATCTAGCATGTCTCTCTGTTGCTGTGATCACGACTGTAAACAACCTCCATCTTGTCGGTTCGAACGAGTTGCAGGCAGAAGTATTGGATAGTATTAAAAACCACGAAGTACTAAATCTACAAAGCATGGCAAAACGATGCGAAATGCACATAAAGATTGCGGAAGGCTATGTTGACATTTTTTTAATGCGCAGTCGCTTTGCGATATGTTTTACGCTCACTAGATTTCGGCAGCTACTCCATCTTTGGCGACAGGATTGGCTTCTTACGAATACAGGTATCTCTTAAGCAGTTTAACCTTCTTCTTTCTAATCTTAAAGATTATTACACATTTGTTCCATGTCATCATTTCTGTCATAAGTTTTCAATGCTTTGTTTTACGCTCTGTGTCTGTTGTACATCATTCTTGTTCAACTGTTTGTTACCTGCAGTTATCTGTAGAAATATTTTCAGTTGAAGAATATTGCAACAAAAATATTCATGGAGCTTATGTAGATATGTTTTGCAAACATAACCTCTTTTACATACAATTTAGTACACGATACTGAGCTAAAATTTGACCATCCCCCGGTAAAATTACACTGATATTTCGGTGGAAACATGAGCAAAGTGTTTTTGGTAGGATGTGCTTCCCATACTTTGTTAATTACTAACAACAGAGCTAAAGCCTAGAGTCACCATGATCGCAACGTATGTAACGGGTGATTTTTTAAGAGGTATAGGATTTGATTTTCAAAAAAAACACAAAAAATTTGAAAAAGCGATTAAATCTTTATTTGAGTTGATAGAACGGTCGATATAATTTAATGTTTAAAGATAATTTCATGTAAATGTTGGCCGCGGCTCCGCTTTAGATGGCCCATGCGCAAGGTCCAATTTTGGCACACTGTCTCCAACATATCGGCCGGTATCTCACGAATAAATACTTCAATATTGGCTTCAGTACGTAAATCGTTGCTGGTTTATCCCTGTAGAGATTGGCCTTAACATGGCCCCACAAGAAACAGTCCAACGGCGTTAAATCACACGATCTAGGCGGCCAACTGAGGGGCCCCAAACGTGAGATAAACTGTTCACCGAACTCGCCTCTCAATAGGGCCATTGTTTCGTGTGCCTTGTGGCATGTGGCACCGTCTTGTTGAAACCACATGTCAGCCAAGTCCAGCTCTTTCATTTTGGGCAAAAAAAAGTTTGTTATCATCGCACGGTAGCGCTCGCCATTCACAGTTACGTTTCGGCCATTGTCGTCTTTGAAGGAGTACGGCCCGATGATGCCACCGGCCCATAATCCACACCAAACAGTGATTTTTTTGGGATGCATTGGTAGCTCTTGCAATGCTTCTGTCTTCACTCCAGATACGGCAATTTTGCTTGATAACGTACCCATTCAACCAGAAATGAGCTTCGTCACAGAACACAATTTTTCGATAAAAATGTGGATCTTCCTCCAACTTTGCCAGCGCCCATTCACCAAATTGGAAACGTTGTGGGAGGTAGTGTGGCTTCAATTCTTGCACCAGCTGTATTTTATAAGGTTTTACACCCAAATCCTGTCGCAAAATTTTCCACGTAGTGGAGTAACAGAGGCCCAATTGCTGCGAACGGCGGCGAATCGACATTTCACGGTCATCACTAACACTGGCGGATACAGCCGCAATATTTTCTTCAGTTCTCACTCTACGTCTGCGTGTTGGTGGTTTAATGTCGAATAATGTAAACTGGGTTCGAAATTTAGTCACAAGCTTCCGAATAGCTCCCTCAGTAGGCCGACCAAATTGCCCATAAATTGGAAGCAGTGCTCGATGCACTCTCTTAACCGAGCATGAATTTTGATAGTAAAATTCAATAATTTGCAAGCATTGTTCGTTCATAAGTCGATTCATGGTTAAATTATAGACCAAACTGAACAAGTTTGACAATGATACAAGACACGATTCAAGCGTCATTTGTCAAAAACAGTGTTGCCAAAAAGATACTAGCAAAAAAAATCACCCATTAGAACACAAACCTGTTTTCAAGATCGTGTTTTAAGTTTAATTCCGATCCCTTCTCATCTCCAAAAGTCACGATAGATATCCGCCGTGACTTTCTAAAATTGCATTTCCCAGATAACAGATCGCCATAATTTCTGGGCAACAACCAAAGATAACTCGCTGGGAAATCGCGGTAATAGACTTTTATACGTTGATTTTCTCGATTTTCCTTCGTCTCTGATCTTGATTACTACCGCCTCCCGTCCCGTTGTCTGGATACCCTTCCCAGAGGATAGCGGGGCAAAGAGCATAGACGTTTAATAGGTAAGGAGATTTATAGGGATTAAATGCCGAACTTTCGCTGAGGGTTAGGGGAAAAGGATATATCAAGGTATAATAAAAGTTTTCCAACTATTGGGAGGACTGTGCCTACTGTCGTAATGTACCTGGGGCTCAAACCAGGAACATGGATACGAGTTCTTCATGTAACATGGAATCATAAGGGTGTTTGAAAACTTACCAACACGGATTTATCAAAAAACCACTGATTAAAGAAAACACGCCGGGACACGACAAAAGATTTCTCAACCAAAAACTACTCTAATTATAAACGAATTGTAGATTTGGCAAAGCATAACGGGCAGCATTTTGAACACTTATTAAAATGAAAAGTGATATTTTCGTGTGTTTCTGTTCTGAACAAATTAAGATAAATAAAGATTTTTCTAATTTTCTCGAAATCGGATCGACTGATCTTAAAAAATCACACGTCAAAATAAACACCTTTGGAAAAGGACGGGGGACATTGGGCTTGTTGTTGTTTTTATACAGTATACTGTATAAGTTCGATCTTCTCTACGTTCGTTTTGAAACACCTTGTGGCTGCAACCTCACCGACGAAATCTTGATGAAGGCTCCATAGAGAATTGCGAAAGATTTTATCGTCAAAAGACTCAACTTTAGCCTAAAAGATTTGCCAATTGCCCAATTAACTATATATATATATACAGGGTGACTTTGAAGTTGAGTCATTAATTTTCAGATAATGATTGTAGAAGGAAGACAAACCAAAATATGTGTGTAAAAATGAAAAAAAATTAAAAAATTTTTTTACCTTGTTTTATAAAGTATCCTCCCGACAAGTATTTCAGTGCGGACCTGTATTTGATCGTGAGGTCTTGGAGCACCGGCATGCCCTCCCCTGTGAGGCCTTAACTCACCTGATTCACGAACCCGTTGTACTACATTAACAAAGGCACGAGCGGTTGGTTGCACTCGATTGGGAAACCGATCCGCATAAATATGTGCTATTTTTTATTTCGTTTGAGCCACGCAGCAAACACCACTATTCACTCACGCGTTACCGACTGACACATTGACTGAATAAAAACATCGTGACCAGCGTTTCAAATTCTTTCGCTTTTTTTATTTCCGATGCGATGAACCGATAAGGTGGAGTATATCCGTTGTTGCCAAACACGAGCACATAATATTATTATTGAGACAGGGCGGTACTCAAACTTCTAAAGGGCTATAACTTTGTTACTTTAATTTTACCACAAAAATGTTAAAGGAAAAAAACATTTATTTTGATCAGATCTACTACTGTTAAAATAAATCACTCAACTTCGAAGTTATATAGGTGAAAAATTAAAGCTTCCGCCTTTTGTTGGGTACTTCGACAAAATTTAAGCAAAGAGGACTCTTTATACTTTTTTTAATTCTCTCTAGCTTTCAATCGACTTTGCCATCATCATCAGGAGCTGCAACTACAATGATAACAGTAGCAACAATAGTGTAAAATGAATTTAAATTGACTTAACTTACAGTAGTATATGAGGATGTTGCTAATTGTTGTTTACGTTTAGGATGAGGGAAACGCCCAGTAACATGGTGAAAGCTGGATAGATGGTACAATGGTCAAAATTATATAAAATATACACAATTGTGTGACAAGAACAAGTTAAAACAGATTAAAAATTTTTTTTAAAACATGAAAGCATTACATCGTGAAGCCACTTGATGATTGCACAAAATGGTGGTCATGGAAGAATGAGTGAGATGAACCCTTTGACAGAAGGCCGAAGGTTGTCAATGTCTGTGTGGAAAGATGGAACGAATTGTGGGCGTGTGCCAACGTTGCCAAATCACTTCAGATGATGTGATTTTCAGAATGTTATTTAAGAAATTGTTAAACCGACCAGAGGCAGTTGAATTAACTATATTTTAATTAATGGGAAATTAAATTAACAATTATTATTAAATCGTGAGGAGAAAATTATTAGAATTTGAGTGGAATGAAGTTTATTGGTGGAATCGACCAAGAAACAGATTCCATTTATGGTTGTGAAGAGTCAAAATTTGAGGAGATATGTAAGTTCTCCAATTTTTCGCAGTTTAGCAAATATGAGTAAATGACACTCAGTTGCTTAACATCTCTCTTTTTGTTGATACAGTTGTTATTCATGAAAATGTAGGACATTTCCAGGAATAAACGTTTGGATAGACGTTTTTCTTTATCAAGAACTTTGATACTTGTGTAATTCATAGAGTGCCCTGTTGTGTTAACATGAGATGCTAGAGCGCATCTTTCAGGATGAAGCCTAGAATCACTTTTGTGTGATGTAATCCTTCCTTTAAGAGATCTGGAGGTCTGACCTATGTATATTTGGTTGCAGTTGTTGCAATTGATGGAGTAGACTGTCTTGGTTAAGCCAAGCAGCGGGACTCTGTCTTTCATTTTTGAAAAAATGCAGTTTATAGTGATGAAGGATTTGCAAGCAATTCGAAAGTTTAAAGGACTGCACAATCTGATCAGCTTAGGGGTCAGTTCCTTGATATAGGGCAGGACAGCAAAACCAGGTCTGGAGTCCGGGTTGGTGCTTGTACTGTTTGAATTGATGCTATTGTTGGGGATTCCATCAGTTCCGTTATTAGGGGTTGTGCGACTATTACCTGCATCATCAGAGTTCGGCAAAATATTGGAAGGTGAACTGAATAAGATCTTGTTAATTCTACACAGACATTGACAACCTTCGGCCTTCTGTCAAAGGGTTCATCTCACTCATTATTCCATGACCACCATTTTGTGCAATCATCAAGTGGCTTCACGATTTAATGCTTTCACACAATTGTGTATATTCTATATAATTTTGACCATTGTACCATCTATCCGGCTTTCACCATGTTACTGGGCGTTTCCCTCATCCTAAACGTAAATAACAATTAGCAACATCCTCACATACTACTGTAAGTTAAGTCAATTTAAATTCATTTTACACTATTGTTGCTACTGTTATCATTGTAATTGCAGCTCCTGATGATGGCAAAGTCCATTGAAAGCTAGAGAGAATTAAAAAAAGTATAAAGAGTCCTCTTTGCTTAAATTTTGTCGAAGTACCCAACAAAAGGCGGAAGCTTTAATTTTTCACCTAACTGGTCTAGACGACAATGACCACGTCTCAAGTTATATATATATATATATATATATTTAGAAACCTTTACATTTGCCTTTAAGGTTTCGAATGATACTTTCCTAATCTATAAACTATTATTTAAACCAATGCGGCATCAATTATTAGTACAGTTGCTATGATTCACTCTCAATTTACTTCCTTTCCAGTTTTTAACATGTCATGATCTATGAGTTCACCCCTTAGATAAACACATAGTGCTACGATGATAACTTCATCACACCTAAGACACGCGATGTCCGTATTAGCAGGTGACCAAGCAGTTCCTATCTACAGCAAAGGAGGGTCTCTAATTGCCACTCCCACTACAAAACCGAGCGGGATCGTCTTCCTGACAGCAGATGCCACCTTGATGCCTGCACTCCAACATATCCAATGCTACTCAGTAACGCTACTACCGAAATGTGGGGTATTCGCACATGACACCTCGAAAACTGTATAAAACATGTACCCCGGGGAGGATTACACAACGTCAGCCCCGCGACACGGGTGTGTAACGCACATACACAAGATAATTCAAGCTCTTCTTCCAACAACGTGGCTAAAAACAAAAATTTTTTTTTTTACCTTGTTATAAGCATTTGTGTGGTTGCTGATATTTCACATGCTATTTTTGAAAATAATACACAGGACATTTGAGATTTTTAATATAGGTTACTTAATTTCAGTCGCGTTGCTGTGTATTGTTGTATATGTTGTGACGTTGACGCTTGTACCGAGAAGGCTGATGAGAGGGTGATTTGAAGGGATGATTAGCATCCCTTGCGCCTTATACTTCCTTTTTCCTCAAATCGGGTATCGTACAATTATGAGTGAACGTGTTGGGTCTGGTGCTTTGAGCAAAGGGTCGTAATTGGGTTAGCAATTTACAAAGAGATTTTCTCCGTTGAGGGGGATCTTTTCAGGGACGATATCCTGTTTCGGCTTGAATATTAGCTATATGATTTTTAATATTTTCTGTTGATCCATTGATGACTAAGTAAAGCCTATTACAAACCGTGTAATTACAGAGCAATTATTTGGAAAAGTATTAAGAAAGAGGTTTACGGATTCCACTAAAAAATATAACATTATATCGGCCCAGAATACGGATTTCAGCGAGAAAAATCAACACAAGATGCGATTATGCGGTTAACTAATAAAATATATGAAAACATAGATACAAGTGAACCAACTGCTTGCATTTTTGTTGATCTGGCCAAGCCATTCGATACCATCAGTCACAAATCTGCTTTGGCCACTCTTAAGATTCAGAGGTACCACATATAAACTCATGGAAAGTTATTTATGAAATAGAAATCAGCCTGTTGAAATAACCAGTGCTTTAAGCGAACAACAGGTAGTGACTTATGAAATGCCAAGGTATAGTGTTAGGCTTCTTGCTCTTCAATTTACATATCAACGATATTCTTAATTTAGATACTGTTGACGAAATCATCGGCTTCGATGACGACACAGCTATAATCTATATCTACAAGTAATGATTGGTATACCTTAAGAACTGAAATTGAAAATGGTGTTACAACAGTTATGCATTTTTTTTCAGAAAGAACTATGACTATAAATTATAAAAAAACATACTATATAACATGAAACACTATTTAAAAATTACAGAGAACTCAAATTTCAAACAAAATAAGAAATCCAGTTAATTAACTAAAATAGTCAAGTTAATACTAGACAAAAATTTAACGTGGAATGCACATACAGAAGTCTTAGTGAAAAATTCAAGTATTTTCCTGATTTTTTTTATTCTCTACCATGCTCTTGTTTATCCTGTACTATCATATATTATACTAGAATGGAGAAAACTCATGAAAAACTAATATAAAAAGACTGAAATCTTAAAGAAGTCGATACAAAAACTGAACCTCCATAAAGATACTACATGTCCTATCCGATAATTTTGATTTAAAACCTCAGCCCCTGACGTTAGAAAAATCTACTTTGACAATGGATTATGTACCACATCAAAAATGAGATGCATCTAAATACTATCAGTCACAACTACCAAACAAGGTTTAAACAAAATTCAGTATCTGTGCGAAAATCTACAAAGGCCATAGGTCAAAGGTCTCTTCTCTTTTTAGGCCCAAAATAATTAAAACACCAAACATTTTGAAAAAACACAAACTCATGGATTATACAGGAACCAAGAAACACGATCCATAAACTATAGACACTAAAAACTAAAGTCAAAACAATTTATGTATATCATGGGTCTATTCACGTTTGACCTGCATTTAAGGAGAAATATTCTAAACACAATTAATTCATATAAAAAATTGTCTGATAATTTAGAAAAATATAAAATTTCTACACTTAACTACATTATTTAACATTTGTATTTTTTCTCATTCTCATGTGAACCCAAGCACAAGTTCAAAATTCTTCGGTATGGTATGTTCATTGTAAGATAACGATTTTGTTTACGTTATTAAAATTAACATTATTATTATTATTATTATTATTATATGTTGGTAAATCTGGCTACATGTATATCCCAACTAACAATTATCACTCCTATTAGAGTTGCAAGAATGATTATACAGTATTCCTTACACAGCATTGTATACTGTAAGAACATTGCAAAACCCTCTTAGAACAGCTATACAAGCGGAACGGGCCCACCTAATAGGACACTTCAGACATTGAAGAGGTTGTATAAGGGCTGCAGGTAACAGTTATACAACAAAAGTGTAAGCCTCTTGCAGCCGCTATAGGACATTTGCGTCAGTGCAAGATTCAGTTTTTGTCAACTATACAACTATTCTGTTACGTGATTCTACTTTATTGCAACCAAAATATTTCTTATGTATTATATAGACGAAGTGAAGAATATATACCCTAACACAATACAGTCATCTTGTTTACTTACATATCGGCCATTGTGAATTTCATACCCAGGTATATGATAGACTTCTACACTGTGATATAGCGCAGCAAATTTTATTGTGATTATCGTGCAAAGTAGTTACGCAATTTCTACGGGCTTCGTATTTGATTCATATTTTGATAATGATCAAAAGTATGTCTAGATTTTTAAGATGGAAAACTGAACTTATCTGCGTTGAATCTTCCACAAATCCTATATTTAGACACAATTGCACTAATGTTTATCACGTTATATCTATAATTTCGAACTGAAACATAATTATTTAATATCAAACAGAGGAATAAATGTTTGCCCAATATGGCGCGTGGTTGTGTATAATCATGGCATCGTCCATGTTGTCTTTAGTTTATTAGAATATATCGGTGTTGCCTGCAGGTGTTATACAACAATTTGACAAATGTCAGAAATGAAATACCGACAGAGTCGAATGATTTACCTAGAATTTGTACCAGATCTATATCTTCTGTTTGAACAGTTGATAAAACCTTTTAATCAATATGCGTGTCTTAAAACACTGGATATGGCATTTTAACAAAAAATATGACAGCAGAAAGTTAGGTTATGGTGAAGTTGTTTACCAACATATTTAGATATGTACAGCCTTAACAGTTACTAAACAGCAGTTGTATAAGTGCTTCCGTTGGAAGCAATTTGTTGGCTAAAGTAGGAAATTTGCACAGCAAAACAACAAGGATCGGGTTTGTTTTATAAACGTTACCATGGACTGCCACAACACAACCATTTTGACTAACCTGCAAATATGCCGTATAAAATAGTTGTATAAACGTTTATGCAACAGCTAAAATTTATCCTATAAGGTGTTGTGTAACTATGCTATAAGAATATTTTAAACACCTCATTTCAGAGCAAATTTGCATTCCACACAACATTAAGCCAGCATTTTGGTGTTCAGGCAACAACAATAGAGAGCTTTTATGGCTGAACGGTTCTTTTACCAAAAGCTTATAGCACTACTTTGCTAGTTGGGATTGCAGTTCAGATCAAAGCAATTCGACTGGCTTCATGACAATGTTTAACG
>CAVLJG010000014.1:0-21277 GCA_963669975.1 Acanthoscelides obtectus
AAGATGAATGTGGTGATTTAACTCTAAAATAATGAGCAGCAGTGCTATTACACCTTACACCCATCTTTTTGTTTTTTCAGGCCTCTTTATCAACCTCAGGACAAAAAATATTCGAGAGGATGTTGAAAGGCCCATCTTCACAAAAATATGACCCATCTATTAGATGTTTTGCTTTGACGCTATCTTTTTACTCCCCAAAAGCATACCAGTTCGTAAGGAATACTTTTAATAAATCTTTACCTCATCCATCCACGATTTCTAAATGGTATCAGTCAATTGATGGCTCTCCTGGTTTTACTTCAGAAGCACTAAATGCTTTGAAGTAAAAAAGTTAGCGTCAAAAAACCAGAACATCCTGTGCAACCTGGTCTTACATGAAATGTCTCAGGGAGCAGGTCGAATGGACTGGGACAAAATTCACTGGTTATATTGATATTGGAACTAAATTTGATTCAGATGTTCTACCTCATGTCAAAGAAGTTTTAGTATGTATGGTTGTTTGTATAAATGCTTCATGGAAGTTACCTGTGGATTATTTTTTTTTTTTGGACGGCCTCACTGGTGTTGAGAAAGCAGAGTAGTTAAGAAATGTCTCACATTTGTACATGAGTCATGAGTCATAGTTACCTCTATAACTTTTGATGGTGCTCCTGTAAATTTTACGATGTCATCATGTTTAGGTGCAGATTTCAAGGACATTAAAACCTTAAAACACATTTTGCTCATCCAGTAACAGGTAATAAGGTTTTCATATTTTTGGACCCTTCGCACATGATGAAATTGGTCAGAAATACATTTGGCTCACAAAAATATTTGATAGACAATGATAATAATACCATAGACTGGACTTTTTTGGAAAAGCTCGTAGAAATTCAAAATTTTGAGGGACTACATTTAGGCACAAAAATCAGAAACCGACATTTACAGTGGACTCTAGAAAAAAAAAAGTGAAAATTGCCACTCAGACATTAAGCAAGAGTGTGGCTGATGCATTGATGTATTTGAGTCTAGATTTGAAAATACCATCATTTAGGAATGCGAAACCTACAGCCGATTTTATCCTGAAATTTAACAATCTATTCGACATTTTAATTCCAGAAATAGATTGGCTAAATACATATTTAAGCGACCATTATCACAGGCCACTGCAAAAACTTTTTTTAGTTATATGGATGAAATGTGCCAATACATTAGCAATTTGAAGTTGGCTGATGTTCCAGTAACTCAGTCCCCTAAAAAACAGGTTTTCTAGGATTTCTGATAAGCGTCACTACTTTGAGGCAATATTATTCAAAATTTGTTGAAAAATCAGAATTAGAAGGCAAAGAGGTAGACTCGGAACAATTAAAGTATATTTTAACTAACAAATTTTCTCAAGATCATCTAGAGCATTTTTTCGGAGCTATAAGAGCTAAGGGTGGATTTAATAATTACCCTTCAGCCAGACATTTTGAAGCGGCTTATAAGCGCCTCCTTATACATACAGAGGTCACAGGACCAGAATCTGGTAATGTGTCCATCAAAGATCTCACCATTCTGACTTGTGGGAGTGGACATCAGGTTACAATGGATGATAGTGGCAATGATTTGAAAAGTAGTGAAACCTATTTGGATTTTGAAAAAAAAATTATGAATGATATTGCTACTTATAAGTTTTATTCATCACAAGCCTGGAATTTAACAGATTATGTTGAAGATGTAGTTGGCTATATTTCAGGCTATGTGGTGAGAAGTTTTCTGAAATGCATAACTTGCAGTCAATGTACTAAGGTACTCGAAGGTGATAATGTCAAATATTTACAAAAAAGAAAAAAATATAGAGCATTAACTACTCCCTCAGACATAATACTCCAAATTTGTGTAGCTGCCGAAAAGTATTTCAGATTTTTTCATAAACCTAGAGACATATTTAATAAACATGTGCCAAATCTTCCTGCTATTTTGATTAAAAACACAATGGAAACTATATAGTACCTACAAAAATTTTAGATAAGTTTGAGCATCACTTGTTTGAAGATGATTTGATAGATGGATATTCATTTAGTATTATAAAGCTAATTTTACAAAAATATTTCAAAATTCGGATTCATTATGAAACGATGAAAAAAATGGATCAATTGAAAAAAGAAAGGATAAGATGTATGTACACAAAAACAGTGCTATTTAGACATCAGTGAAATATCATTCATCGCACATTTCTCATATCAATTTTTCAATCAATTAAATAAGTTGCTTTATTCATATCAGAATAAACTAGTAGCATAAGCTGGAGTTTTAGGTCAACCTAGTAGCGTATACATTGGTGCAGAATTAGTGCTATTTTTGTCAAAATTATCCCGTTTAACACCTAGACCTTGCGGAACCGCTGGTATAACATCAGATCGAGTAGTTTGTAAGAACATTTTTGTAGCATACCGTTTAGAAGAGCAGTTGTTATTTTCTTGAATTGCTTTGCAAAGGGTTTCGAACTGGGGATGTATTCACGAATCATGTATCACATGCTCTGTAATAACTTAATTTCTGAATCACAACATGGCTTTATAAAAGGGAAATCGATAAATACGGCTATATACTCCTTTAGCCACAGTATTATAGAATGTCTGGGAAATAATATGATATCATTGGGTTTGTTTTTTGATCTCTCCAAAGCATATGATTGTGTAGAACATTCTGTCTTACTGTAAACTTGAGGCATTTGGAATCAGGGGAAGTGCCTGGAACTGGGTCAAGTCTTATTTAACAGACCGCCAACAAAGTGTTTCCATCATAAAGAATAGCAGGACAGCAGTCTCATCGCAGTTAACAATAGATAGAGGTATCCCACAAGGAAACGTCTTGGGTCCTCTCCTCTTTGTGATGTTTATAAATGATCTGAGTGATAGTATAACAAACCCGAACAATGTATGTACTATTCAATATGCAGATGATACTAGTGTGATTATAGCTGGCCAAGATTTCAACCAAGTAGCCGAAAATACATTGAGCATATGCGAGAAAGCATTTTGGTGGTTTGCTCGCAACGATCTATCCTTGAACACATCAAAAACAAATGCGATAATATTCAAGTTAAAGAAAAAAATGGAAGCTACGAAGATCCACTTAGCTGATGAGGGTAGAAGTCAAGCTGCAGACTGTGGTAGATTCTTAGGCGTATATATTGACAAAGGACTTTCCTGAGCTACACAACAACCCCTACTAAAGAAGATTACTTTTTACAGAAATCTTGTTTGAGTGCAGATATTATAAGGAAAGTTGTAAAGATGACTATTGGTCAGTCAAATAATGCAAATTGGCAAGAAAGTACAGACTGACATCCAGCAAGTTTGGTACACTTTATCAGTCTTGCCAAAGGAAAAAGTACCTAAACCATTATTCAAAGTGTTATTAGATGGCTATGAATTGAGTGGTGTTCGGGCTATTCAGTGGGGGAAGGGAGAATGAACATACTGCCATAGAAGATTTGGAGATATTACAGGATTACATTTAGAACCTGCAGGATTCTGCTTTGGTGAATGTGGTTTTTTAGGTGCAAGCCTTGATGGATATAAAGTGAAAATTGTACTATTGAAGTGAGATGCTCTTTCAAACGTAGGAATGAAGAAAAATTGTCAGAGGTGCTCACTAAAAATAAAAATTATCTTGTTTCGTATTATAACTGTTCCTGGACCATTCATCAAAATTATAATTATTATCACCAAGTGCAAAGACAGTTACACATTACAAATAAAGGTATATAGTGATATAGACTCCAAAAGATAAAGTAGTTATGAGAATTTCAAGAAACGATGAATGGGAAAGTAATTTTAAATATTTTAAAATCATTTTACAGTGAACAATTTCTGACAATATTTTATCATGATTGAAAATAAACATATTTATGCAACTGGTGTTTTATTTGCCATTGTTTACAGACATTATCTTCTCTACCCGCTGTCAAATTATTTTGTCCACAATTATGTGCTCTAGACAATGGAAACTATATTTGTACATAAAGGATGTTTGATAGGTAGCTAGTCGACTATATTAAGCGGTGATCGATTGTTTTGAATTGGTAGTGATTGGTAGTGGCTTCGGAAATTGTATGACGTCGACCGCGGTTTCCGGTTTTAGGAGGTTCGCATACGTCCGGAGGAAAGAGGGTACCGTTTCGGAAGTAGAAAACTCGGCGCTTTACGGGCGGCGAGAGACGGTCGCGCGAGAGCGAACGGATCGGATCGAAAACGGCCGGTAAGAAGTCGAAAAATCGACCGTTTTTTCGGACGGTACCGCGGCGTTTATTTCACACTGGTTCGCCCGTTTATCGAATATCGACTCGAGATCGGTGTCTCGTTTCGATAGCCTAAACGCAAAATACGTGCCTATTAGCTCTAAATCTGTTCGGTTTCCGCGTCTCGGTTTTTTTTTTTCTAGATATGTTCGAAAAAAAAGGACAAAAATGACGAATCGCCTTGAAAACTACGATATCTCCCTTATGCGAAGAGAAAGGAATTTCGCGTGCCGTTTCTTACATCTCGGCGAGCGCTACAAATTACGCGGAGAGACGTTTTTTCGTTTACGTGTACCCGTTTTCGAATAAACGAACCTACGAAACGTCGTCAAGAATGGACTTTTTTGCGTATAAAGGCGCGCGTGCTTCGCGTATATCAGCTATCTCCTCCGAAGATAAAGGAGCTACGAACCTGACGATTTTTGCGTGAGAAAGCCAGGACATCGGACTCATTAAGATAGCTATGTTTTTTTTCCTTATCCCTTGTACGTTCGAAAGTTTCGATTTTTTAAAAATTCCTCGACAATACGCTACTTTTCGACCGCGAAAAAGTCACCTTGTCATCCGGCTCTGTCCTCGCCTATCTACTACCGTACGTGAGCGAGTAAGAAATTATACAGCTATCGAAAATAACGATAATGAGCTGACGAAACGATTCTGACCGTCAGAATTACATGTCAAATTCGAAGAAGTAAAAGTAACTTTGAGCGCCTCAAAAGTACCGATGACAACCGTTTTTCGGCTGGACTTTGTCTTCGTCGATACGGACCTGCGTTACGGAGCGACGTAGCTACGATTTTTTTTCGCAAAACGAAAGACCAAAGTCTCCTGATTAAACCGACATACGACACGTTACCCGATCGCATTTTTTAAACTCGGCAGATTAGAAAATTCAAAGATATGCACACATTTTTAGTTTGAAGTTTCAATTTTGAATTTCCCCTCCAGATCCCCGGATTCCTGTTAGGCGGGGTATTGTAGATACGATCGTATTACGAAAAGCGGCGAGTGCGAGCGGAACGTCAAAAACGTGCCATTTTCGGCTTCATGACTATCGCTTCATCCAATATTGGATCACGCCAAATAGATTGTCCTTTTTTACGCGTGAAAATCAACATTTTCGAAAAGATTCAAAATTTTATATTCCATTGTCTAAACGGACCGGACTAGAGCCATTAAAATCGGATGAATCTAGTAGTTTTTTTATGTTTACAGATTGCGATGTCTACCGCCAAAGGCTGCAATTATTCTTTGACGTTCATCAGTTATTGAAATCATTATCGGGTTTATATACAAAAAAATATGATTGTAAGCCCCTATTCATGTTATAATTTTACATATGGCATAAAGCTCCGCTTTTCCAACCGATTGATATACAGCGTATGTCCGATTGCATCACCTCGATTCTAACCTACAACGTATATGAATGTAAACATTATCGAAATCTTAATAATGAGGCTCCGTAATAAGGATTAATTAGAAGCTTAGAACAAGCAATTGCAACTACAAATAGTGAGTGTTGTGAAGTGTTAGTGTCCGTGCAGAAGTAGATATTTCTATGGCCAAAGTAAGTTTGAATTTATCACGTGTTTGATTTAACTTGAGTAGGGTCTCTGTTCTCTAACTAAATTAAACAATCATTCAAAATATGTAATAGTAGTGTCGAAGTACCCAACTACAATTTGTCCAGAATTAGCATGTCTTCTTAAATTCTTAAACAACAGTTTCCTATTTCTAACCTACAACGTATATGAATGTAAACATTAGCGAGATCTTAATAATGAGGCTCGTTAATACGGATTATTAATTAGAAGCTTAGAACAAGCAATCACAACTACAAATAGTGAAAGTGTTGTGAACTGTTTACAGTGTCCGTGCAGGAGTAGATATTTCTATGGCAAACGTAGTTTGAATTATCACTTGTTGATTTAACTTGAGTTAGGGTCTCTGTTCTCTTAACTAACTAAACAATCATTCAAAAATGTAATAGTAGTGTCGAAGTACCCAACTACAAATTTGTCAGAATTAGAAGGTCTTCTTAAATTCTTAAACAACAGTTTTTAACTATATTTGAGGTCATCATACAGATTTTTGTAGAAGAAACGGATGATACATTACATGAAATGAAGAAACTCACAGTGTTATTGAATTGCTTTGTGACTACTAAAGCTTATTTTTGCCAAAACAACAGACACTATTACTTGTCAAAAAAGAATGACCACAGGAGTGCTTGAACTGTTCAAAAAAGACATGAATGCCTGGTCGACTAATGCTGATGAAGTTTAGAAGCATACGCAAAGACCTAAATTGTAATTTTCAGTACCTAATTTGCTAGCATAGCTTCATCAGCTTTTTTCGTTTCTCTGTTCGCATAAGGACTAGGTTTTGAGTTGTAAATGATCTAAATACGAAACACACATACAGAATTAGAAGGTCTTCTTAAATTCTTAAACAACAGTTTTTAACTATATTTGAGAATCATCATACAGATTTTTGTAAAACGATGGATACATTACATGAAATGAAGAAACTCACAGTGTTATTTAATTGCTTTGTGACTACTAAAGCTTATTTTTGCCAAAACAACAGACACTATTACTTGTCAAAAAAGAATGACCACAGGAGTGCTTGAACTGTTCAAAAAAGACATGAATGCCTGGTCGACTAATGCTGATGAAGTTTAGAAGCATACGCAAAGACCTAAATTGTAATTTTCAGTACCTAATTTGCTAGCATAGCTTCATCAGCTTTTTTCGTTTCTCTGTTCGCATAGGGACTAGGTTTGAGTTGTAAATGATCTAAATATAAACACACATACAGAATTAGAAGGTCTTATTAAATTCTCAAACAACAGTTTGTAACTATATTTGAGAGGCATCATACAGATTTTTGTAGAAATGATGGATTCATTACATGAAATGAAGAAACTCACAGTGTTATTCAATTGGTTTGTGACTAGCAAAGCTTATTTTTACATGATATTTTATTGATTTGACAGTTGTGAATCTTCAATTAGCGAAAGTTCAACAGATCAAGTTACTCAGCCATTCAAGGGGATGTGCCATCAAGATAACATTCCTGATGTAAAGAGGTAAATGATCATTCTCATATCAAAGCAAATAAATATATTCAACTGAAGCTTGCAGAATTATGCAGAACTAGATACTTTATAGTAATATAATACTTGCTTTTTGTTTCAGGCTGAAATTTGATGACCTACCCAACATTTCTGGCTTGTCTACCAGTAAGTATTTTTGTTTTGAATATTAAATTACATGAAATATTTTATATAATTTAATATAATATAATTATATTATGATATTTTATTTTTATAGGTCAGCAACAGGAAAAAAGCATCAGTTTCCAATCTTGATCAAAGCTTTGGATCTTCTTCATCAACAATTAGCGTCTCAGAAACTGAGAACCAACCAGAGCCTGATGCTGGGTTCAAGGATGTTTCTCTTGCAACTGCACGTAAAAATAGGTGAGAAATATTGAGAAAATAGATGATCTAATAAGATTTTAATGACATATGCTTCACATATGATGAATTCCAATCATATCTCATTGTTTCAGAAAAAGAAGGTATGTGGGTGACTTATCTTCATCAGACTTTTCTACACCAGAGAAGGCGAAGAAGAATTTTCATTTGATGAAGAATACTATAACTGCTCTGAGAAAGAAGAGTCATAATCTTCAGGCTAGCAATACATACTTTAAGAAAAAAATCAAGACATTAGGAGGCTTGATGAAGCTGCTTAAAGAAAAATCATATAAACTAATTCGTCAGGGACTGTTCTTGAGGTAAAAATCTCTAAATTAGATAATATAGAATAACGGACAGAAGTAAAATTATTTCAATTTTTTTCTTTGGTATCAATCATACTGATTTTTGGATAGTAGTAAAGACTCAGTTTAGGGTTCATGTTTTTAATTGAATGTGTAATAAATTTACTTGTTTCATCAATTCCTGTTTAATTTAACTAGTTAAATGTATGTAAATGACTGGAGAAGGTAGTCAAAATCAACCTTTTAAGATGAATGTGGTGATTTAACTCTAAAATAATGAGCAGCAGTGCTATTACACCTTACACCCATCTTTTTGTTTTTTCAGGCCTCTTTATCAACCTCAGGACAAAAAATATTCGAGAGGATGTTGAAAGGCCCATCTTCAAAAATATGACCCATCTATTAGATGTTTTGCTTTGACGCTATCTTTTTACTCCCCAAAAGCATACCAGTTCGTAAGGAATACTTTTAATAAATCTTTACCTCATCCATCCACGATTTCTAAATGGTATCAGTCAATTGATGGCTCTCCTGGTTTTACTTCAGAAGCACTAAATGCTTTGAAGTAAAAAAGTTAGCGTCAAAAAACCAGAACATCCTGTGCAACCTGGTCTTACATGAAATGTCTATCAGGGAGCAGGTCGAATGGACTGGGACAAAATTCACTGGTTATATTGATATTGGAACTAAATTTGATTCAGATGTTCTACCTCATGCCAAAGAAGTTTTAGTATGTATGGTTGTTTGTATAAATGCTTCATGGAAGTTACCTGTGGATTATTTTTTTTTTTGGACGGCCTACTGGTGTTGAGAAACCAGAGTAGTTAAGAAATGTCTCACATTTGTACATGAGTCATGAGTCATAGTTACCTCTATAACTTTTGATGGTGCTCCTGTAAATTTTACGATGTCATCATGTTTAGGTGCAGATTTCAAGGACATTAATAACCTTAAAACACATTTTGCTCATCCAGTAACAGGTAATAAGGTTTTCATATTTTTGGACCCTTCGCACATGATGAAATTGGTCAGAAATACATTTGGCTCACAAAAATATTTGATAGACAATGATAATAATACCATAGACTGGACTTTTTTGGAAAAGCTCGTAGAAATTCAAAATTTTGAGGGACTACATTTAGGCACAAAAATCAGAAACCGACATTTACAGTGGACTCTAGAAAAAATAAAAGTGAAAATTGCCACTCAGACATTAAGCAAGAGTGTGGCTGATGCATTGATGTATTTGAGTCTAGATTTGAAAATACCATCATTTAGGAATGCGAAACCTACAGCCGATTTTATCCTGAAATTTAACAATCTATTCGACATTTTAATTCCAGAAATAGATTGGGAAATACATATTTAAGCGACCATTATCACAGGCCACTGCAAAAACTTTTTTTAGTTATATGGATGAAATGTGCCAATACATTAGCAATTTGAAGTTGGCTGATGTTCCAGTAACTCATCCCCTAAAAAACAGGTTTTCTAGGATTTCTGATAAGCGTCACTAGTTTGAGGCAATATTATTCAAAATTTGTTGAAAAATCAGAATTAGAAGGCAAAGAGGTAGACTCGGAACAATTAAAGTATATTTTAACTAACAAATTTTCTCAAGATCATCTAGAGCATTTTTTCGGAGCTATAAGAGCTAAGGGTGGATTTAATAATTACCCTTCAGCCAGACATTTTGAAGCGGCTTATAAGCGCCTCCTTATACATACAGAGGTCACAGGACCAGAATCTGGTAATGTGTCCATCAAAGATCTCACCATTCTGACTTGTGGGAGTGGACATCAGGTTACAATGGATGATAGTGGCAATGATTTGAAAAGTAGTGAAACCTATTTGGATTTTGAAAAAAAAATTATGAATGATATTGCTACTTATAAGTTTTATTCATCACAAGCCTGGAATTTAACAGATTATGTTGAAGATGTAGTTGGCTATATTTCAGGCTATGTGGTGAGAAGTTTTCTGAAATGCATAACTTGCAGTCAATGTACTAAGGTACTCGAAGGTGATAATGTCAAATATTTACAAAAAAAAAAAAATATAGAGCATTAACTACTCCCTCAGACATAATACTCCAAATTTGTGTAGCTGCCGAAAAGTATTTCAGATTTTTTCATAAACCTAGAGACATATTTAATAAACATGTGCCAAATCTTCCTGCTATTTTGATTAAAAACACAATGGAAACTATATAGTACCTACAAAAATTTTAGATAAGTTTGAGCATCACTTGTTTGAAGATGATTTGATAGATGGATATTCATTTAGTATTATAAAGCTAATTTTACAAAAATATTTCAAAATTCGGATTCATTATGAAACGATGAAAAAAATGGATCAATTGAAAAAAGAAAGGATAAGATGTATGTACACAAAAACAGTGCTATTTAGACATCAGTGAAATATCATTCATCGCACATTTCTCATATCAATTTTTCAATCAATTAAATAAGTTGCTTTATTCATATCAGAATAAACTAGTAGCATAAGCTGGAGTTTTAGGTCAACCTAGTAGCGTATACATTGGTGCAGAATTAGTGCTATTTTTGTCAAAATTATCCCGTTTAACACCTAGACCTTGCGGAACCGCTGTATAACATAAAGATCGAGTAGTTTGTAAGAACATTTTTGTAGCATACCTTTTTAGAAGACAGTTGTTATTTTCTTGAATTGCTTTGCAAAGGGTTTCGAACTGGTGATGTATTCACGAATCATGTATCACATGCTCTGTAATAACTTAATTTCTGAATCACAACATGGCTTTATAAAAGGGAAATCGATAAATACGGCTATATACTCCTTTAGCCACAGTATTATAGAATGTCTGGGAAATAATATGATATCATTGGGTTTGTTTTTTGATCTCTCCAAAGCATATGATTGTGTAGAACATTCTGTCTTACTGTAAACTTGAGGCATTTGGAATCAGGGGAAGTGCCTGGAACTGGGTCAAGTCTTATTTAACAGACCGCCAACAAAGTGTTTCCATCATAAAGAATAGCAGGACAGCAGTCTCATCGCAGTTAACAATAGATAGAGGTATCCCACAAGGAAACGTCTTGGGTCCTCTCCTCTTTGTGATGTTTATAAATGATCTGAGTGATAGTATAACAAACCCGAACAATGTATGTACTATTCAATATGCAGATGATACTAGTGTGATTATAGCTGGCCAAGATTTCAACCAAGTAGCCGAAAATACATTGAGCATATGCGAGAAAGCATTTTGGTGGTTTGCTCGCAACGATCTATCCTTGAACAAAAAACAAATGCGATAATATTCAAGTTAAAGAAAAAAATGGAAGCTACGAAGATCCACTTAGCTGATAGGGTAGTAGAAGTCAAGCTGACAGACTGTGGTAGATTCTTAGGCGTATATATTGAAAGACTTTCCTGAGCTACACAACAACCCCTAATAAAGAAGATTACTTTTTACAGAATTGTTTGAGTGCAGATATTATAAGGAAAGTTGTAGAGATGACTATTGGTCAGTCAAATAATGCAAATTGGCAAGAAAGTATGTCAGAGGTACTCACTAAAAATAAAAATTATCTCGTTTCGTATTATAACTGTTCCTGGACCATTCATCAAAATATATTATACACCAAGTGCAAAGACAGTTACACATTACAAATAAAGGTATGTGCTATTTAGTGATATAGATTCCAAAAGATAAAGTAGTTATGAGAATTTCAAGAAACGATGAATGGGAAAGTAATTTAAATATTTTAAAATCATTTTACAGTGAACAATTTCTGTCAAATATTTTATCATGATTGAAAATAAAACAATATTTATGCAACTGGTGTTTTATTTGTCATTGTTTACAGACATTATCTTCTCTACCAGCTGTCAAATTATTTTGTCCACAATTATGTGCTATAGACAATGGAAACTATATTTGTACATAAAGCTAGTAGAGCAGATGAATTATAAAGCAGTATCATACTAATGTGTGAATGAAACAAGTGCTGGACAGTTTTTATTGCTAATTTGTGTTACTAGTATTATTATACTATAAACTAAATACACTATTATACTATATACATATCCATTTTTATACCAAACTACAGTTTATGGGTACCTTCAGAATAAAACTGTTCAACTTCTCTTATAAGTGGATACTGTAAGTTAGTCAAAGTACCTATAACTTGAAATACTACATCTGCATGTGGCAACAAAGCATATGGAATAAAATCGAATATACTGAATGTTTTTATTCTTCTTCTTCTTCTTCATGAATCCTAGCTTGTGCAATACATTCTGTTTGTCTTACCTGTTCAGCAGTGAACTGTTGTGTTGTAAGAAATGATGGAATGTTAATATTGACACCAGAAGGCATTAAGTCTTTTATTAAAAAACCTTTATCTTCCAATACTAAATCTCCTGCTTCAAGCTGATTGAGTATTCCACAATCCTTAATAATTTTTTTGTCTGACCCAGGATACAAACTTGACATATAAGTAAGTGCTCCATTAGGAGATACACCAACTAACCTTTTGCAGGTATTTCTGTATTTGTATGAGCTATATGTTAGTTTTCATGTCGCTATACTTGACCGACATACAGATGTATATACTTCAGTACAATCTATGATTATCCTATAATTTGTAAAACTACTGAAAATATTTTCATGAAATAAATGTATCCATGTTATTATAACATTTGATACTGGACCCTGTGATACATTGAATCGAACAGCTAAATCGTCATGAGGGAAATTTTGTCTTGGCTTAGTAAGAGTCATGAATAACTGATCTATTTTTCTCATTTTTTTAACTTTCCATTTATAATAATAATATATATCAATGTCCTTCAACATGTTGAATAAAGAAAAAAATATTTTCTCTGATGGTAAGCCTGTATACACCAGTACTAGCCTGTCATTTCCTTTCACAACATCAAAAGAAAACCTATCAGTGAGATGCATAAGGTTCGCTGTAGCTAGCTCCAGATCCTGCCGAAGATAATAGTTTTCAGCATCTAGTGATGCATTTGACATCGAACCTTTTGTATGAGGTTCATCAGTTTGTACTGAGGTGGATGGTTGTGGCTCGCTTTCAGATCTGTGAACACACTGAAATTGCACATACGTGAATAAAATTGATATTGTAGGACTAACCTTATATCTACATCAATATTAAAAGGTTTATCAATGGTCTTTTTACAGGTTCTTCTTTCTGGTGATGTAAAGTTTAATTGCTTCTCCCTATTATACCTAAACAGTGTAGGTCCATTTTCTTTTTTACCATCTACAAAATGACAACTACATAAGTATGCAGCAAGATCTGGTTCAACTGTTCTCCTGCAATCAAATGAAACAATACATGTATTACTTTTATTGTATTCAATTGTACGTTCCGCATGTTCCTAACAAATGATAATTCCAGTATGGTCTTTGTGGTGTTACCTTGTAAATTTTATCCAATGATTCCTTGTTTTTGGATCTTTGGGAAACCTGAACATCTTACGTGTTTCTCTAACATTATACTGCTTACAGTCGGGTGCCCAGCATTGCACCATTTTCTGTAATAAATAGTAACAATAAGACAAAAGTTCAATTTGAAAATATCCTATCAAAGAACGGTAGCTCATGTGAATAGCAATGATATCTAAATACAGCATTTTTATAAGCAATACACACACATTAGCGGATCGCTCAGTTACATACCTGCTTGTAAACTAACGGCCTTATTTTCAACAAAAATTGTTTTAAAACTCCACTTTAACCACTTGCTACGGAAGAAGTTTTCTCAAGGTGTTTATGTTTACTTTTTTTTGAGTTTCACGGATTTCCTTACTATGATATTTAGGAATTAACTTTCAGAATCTTAATTTTTCCTTTCATTATGTTGTAGATGCACACATCTCACAATAGGAGTTATTGAATTTTAATTTTAAACAAAATACATTTCATATTCCAGGTTAGAAAAAATTACCTATGACAATGACATTGACATTACAAAACAGAAAACATATACACTGAAGAAAGCATAGTCCACTGCTATCCATAGACGAACACGGTTGACATATGTCAGTGTCAAGCGCCATTTTTTTGCAAGTCGTGTTATAGCTAGATTTATGCGACGATCCTCATATAAATCTAAGTCTGCTATACAATTTGCTACATGGAAGATTTTATAACGCCATGTATGGTATTAACAACAACACATGCGACGTTGCCGGCATCTCACATAAATCTGAGTCTGAGTCAATTGTATACAGGATATTTTCAATGCTATATGGAAGATAACAGACAACAGATAACAGGTAAAAGGTGGTAACAGGTAACAGGTGGTAACATATAACAGATAACAGATAACTTATAACAGATAAAAGATAAAAGATGACAGATAACAGATAAAAAGCAACAGATAAAAGAAAACAGGTAACAGATAACAAATAACTGATAACTGAAAACTAAAAAATGAAAACTGAAATCTGAAGAATGAAAAATGAAAAATGAAAAATGAAAAATTGAAAATTGAAAATCAAAAATTGAAAATCAAAAATCAAAAATCAAAAAATCAAATCGAAAAATCGAAAAATCGAAAAATCGAAAAATCGAAAAATCGAATAAACGAAAAATCGAAAAATTAAAAATTAAAAATTAAAAATTAGAATAGAAAAATGAAAATTAAAAATTAAAAATGAAAAAAAAGATTAAAATAGAAAAATGAAAATGAAAACTGATAACTTATAAAAGATAACAGATACCAGATAGCAGAAACCAGAAACCAGATACTAGACACCAGATACCAGACACCAGATACCAGATACCAGATACCAGATACCAGATACCAGATACCAGATACCACCAGACACCAGATACCAGACATCAGATACCAGACATCAGATACCAGACACCAGACACCAGATACCAGACACCAGATACGAGATACCAGATACCAGACACCAGATACCAGATACCAGACACCAGACACCAGATACCAGATACCAGACACCAGAAACCAGATACCAGATACGAGATACCAGATAATAGATACCAGATACCAGACACCAGATACCAGATACCAGGTACCAGATACCAAACACCAGATACGAGATACCAGATACCAGATACCAGATACCAGCCACCAGATACCAGACACCAGATACCAGACACCAGAAACCAGATACCAGACACCAGATACCAGATACGAGATACCAGATACCAGACACCAGATACCAGACACCAGATACCAGACACCAGATATCAGATACCAGACACCAGAAACCAGATACCAGATAAAGAGATAACAGATACCAAACACCAGATACCTGATACCAGATACCAGATACCAGATACGAGATACCAGATACCAGATACCAGACACCAGACACCAGATACCAGACACCAGATACCAGACACCAGATACCAGACACCATATACCAGATAAAGAGATAACAGATACCAAATACCAGATACCAGATACCAGACACCAGATACGAGATACCAGATACCAGATACCAGACACCAGACACCAGATACCAGATACCAGGTACCAGATACCAAACGCCAGATACGAGATACCAGATACCAGATACCAGATACCAGCCACCAGATACCAGACACCAGATACCAGACACCAGAAACCAGATACCAGACACCAGAAACCAGATACCAGATACGAGATACCAGATACCAGATACCAGACACCAGACACCAGATACCAGATACCAGACACCAAACACCAGATACCAGATACCAGATACGAGATACCAGATACCAGATACCAGACACCAGATACCAGATACCAGGTACCAGATACCAAACACCAGATACGAGATACCAGATACCAGATACCAGCCACCAGACACCAGATACCAGACACCAGACACCAGAAACCAGATACCAGATACGAGATACCAGATATCAGATACCAGACACCAGATACCAGACACCAGATACCAGACACCAGATACCAGACACCAGATACCAGATACCAGATACCAAACACCAGACACCAGATACCAGATACCAGACACCAGATACCAGATATCAGATACCAGACACCAGACACCAGATACCAGGTACCAGATACCAAACACCAGATACGAGATACCAGATACCAGATACCAGATACCAGATACCAGACACCAGAAACCAGATACCAGATAAAGAGATAAGAGATACCAAATACCAGATACCAGATACCAGATACCAGACACCAGATACCAGACATCAGATACCAGACACCAGATACCAGATACCAAACATCAGATACCTGATACCAGATACCAGATACGAGATACCAGATACCAGATACCAGACACCAGATACCAGACACCAGATACCAGACACCAGAAACCAGATACCAGATAAAGAGATAACAGATACCAAATACCAGATACCAGATACCAGACATCAGATACCAGACATCAGATACCAGACACCAGATACCAGACATCAGATACCAGATACCAGATATATGATTCCAGATACCAGATACCAGACACCAGACACCAGACATCAGATACCAGATACCAGATACCAAATATCAGATACCTGATACCAGATACCAGATACGAGATACCAGATACCAGGTGCCAGAAATCAGATACCAGATGCCAGACACCAGACACCGGATACCAGATACCAGATCCACATACCAGATACTAGATACCAAATACCAGACACCAGATACTAGACACCAGACACCAGATACCAGACACCAGATATCAGATACCAGATAAAGAGATAATAGATACCAGGTACCAGACACCAGATACCAGATACCATTTACCAGATACCAGATGCCAGACACCAGATACCAGATGCCAGACACCAGATACCAGACACCAGATGCCAGATACCAAATACCAGACATCAGATACCAGATACCAGACACCAGATACCATATACCAGATACCAGATACCAGATACCTGATACCAGATACCAGACATCAGATACCAGACACCAGATACCAGATGCCAGACACCAGATACCAGACACCAGATACCAGACACCAGATACCAGATACCAGATACCAGACACCAGACATCAGATACCAGACACCAGACATCAGAGACCAGATACCAGATCAAACATGCCAAAGGATAGAAAATGATTAGAGATAGGGATAAAGTATATATCGCTAGCATTGCATTAGCGTACCAGTGGTTTTAAATAAAGACATCAACATACAATATTTGGCATAGCGTTAGCATGCCAGAAACTGCGCTAGTCGACTATATTAAGCGGTGATCGATTGTTTTTTCCTTAGAAGGTCACGTGACGTTAGAGTCAGGCCGTGCGACGTCGACGCGGTTTTCGCGGTTTTTTAGGAGGTTCGCGGTACGTTCGGAGGGAAAGAGGTACCGTTTCGGAAAGTAGAAACTCGGCGCTTTACGGGCGGACGAGAGCCGTCGCGGCGAGAGGAACGGATCGGATCGAAAACGGCCGGTAAAGTCGAAAAATCGACCGTTTTTCGGACGGTACGCGGCGTTATTTCACACTCGTTTCGCCGTTTATCGAAATATCGACTCGAGATCGGTCTCGTTCGATAGCTAAACGAAAAATACGTGCCTATTAGCTAAATCTGTTCGGTTCCGTGTCTCGGTTTTTTTTCTAGAAATGTTCGAAAAAAAAGCGACAAAAACGACGAATCGCCTAGAAAACTACGATATCTCCCTTATGCCGAAGAGAAAAGGAATTTCGCGCGCGCGCGCGTTTCGTACATCTCGGCGAGCGCTACAAATTAGCGGAGAGACGTTTTTTCGTTTACGGTACCCGTTTCGAATAAACGAACCTCGAACGTCGTCAAGAATGACTTTTTTGCGTATAAAGCGCGCTGCTTCATCGTAAATCAGCTATCTCCTCCGAAGATAAAGGAGCTACGAACCTGACGATTTTTGCGTGAGAAAGCCCATGCTTCGGACACTCTTTTAATACTATTTTCATCATCATTATTCGTTTACGTTGAAAAGTTTCGATTTTTTAAAAATTCCTCGACAATACGCTACTTTTCGACGCGTGAAAAAGTCACCTTGTCATCCGGCTCTGTCCTCGCTTATTACTACCGTACGTGAGCGAGTAAAAATTATACAGCTATCGAAAAATAACGATAATGAGCTGACGAAACGATTCTGACCGTCAGAATTACCGTCAAATTTCGAAAAAGTAAACTTTGAGCGCCTCAAAAGTACCGATGACAACCGTTTTTTCGGCGTACTTTGTCTTCGTCGATACGGACCTGCGTTACGGAGCGACGTAGCTACGATTTTTTTCGCAAAACGAAAGGCCAAAGTCTCCTGATTAAACCGACATACGACACGTTACCCGATCGCATTTTTTAAACTCGGCAGATTAGAAAATTCAAAGATATGCACACATTTTTAGTTTGAAGTTTCAATTTTGAATTTCCCCTCCAGATCCCCGGATTCCTGTTAGGCGGGGTATTGTAGATGCGATCGTATTTCGAAAGCGAGCGAGTGCGAGCGGAACGTCAAAAACGTGCCATTTTCGGCTTTATGTTGGTCGCTTCATCGAATATAGGATCACGCCGAATACCATTGTCCTTTTTTAAGCGTGAAAATAAACATTTTCGAAAAGATTCAAAATTTCTATATTCCATTGTCTAAACGGACCGGACTAGAGCCATTAAAATCGTATGAATCTAGTAGTTTTCTATGTTTACAGATTGCGATGTCAACCGCCAAAGGCTGCAATTATTCTTTGACGTTCATCAATTTATTGAAATCATCATCGGTTTATAAATACGATAAAAAGATTGTAAGCCCCTATTCATGTTATAATTTTACAATATGGCATAAAGCTCCGCTTTTCCAACCGATTGATATACAGCGAATGTCCGATTGCATCACCTCCGATTTCTAACCTACAACGTATATGAATGTAAACATTATCGAAATCTTAATAATGAGGCTCCCGTTAATAAGGATTAATTAGAAGCTTAGAACAAGCAATCGCAGCTACAAATAGTGAAAGTGTTGTGTGAAGTGTTTACAGTTTATGTGTTTCTATTGCAAACGTAAGTAGTCAGTCACTTCTATGAAGTTCAGTAAGAGTTCAGTCTTGACCCTCAGTTCAATGTATCTAAATATGTAGACCTATTAGCTGGCTAACAGTGGCACATATTATCAAGCAGATGAAGGAATATGCAAAGCGCTGAAAAATAGCATTGATAATCATATCTACTACCAAAGTTTTCAAAATTACTAAGACTTTCACAGCCACTGCAGTTGTTTATTTTGATCTCAATGCAGAATGTATGTACTTCGATTTAGAATGTAGCTGCTTTAAGGAGACTTGTCACTTCCAAGACTTGTCAAAACAACAGACACCATTACTTGTCAAAAACTATAGCACTTGATGATTTCAGATTTCTATTCTGTTTTTAAAGATGTTATTATTATATGTCTAATTTCAAGGATACTCACATCTGTCCTGTTTCTAAGACTGATCTTAATCATAGATTACAGAAAAATTCATTATTGAATCAGAGGAAACAGATTACAAAATTTGATTTTCAAGCGATACTATTACTTACTGTCCAACAACTATAGTACTTAATAATTTCAAGCTTCTGGTCTAATTTTTTGAGATGTTATTATTATATGTCATGTTTCTAATTGATTGATCATCATACAACATTAAAAAAAATAGAGGAAATTTTATTTTAAGGCGATAGCACATTTTTCTCCAGATCATAAAGCGAGCATTGTTCATCTGCTTCTGTTGAATTTTTCCCAAACGAAGAACTTTACCACCAACAAACTCATAAATATTGTAAAAACCTTGTAGTAGTAGTATCTCACCTGAGTAGTATGTATAAATGGAAAATAAGTAAACAAACTTGTCATCTATCCCTTCGATTGGCAAATAATCAAGCAGATGAAGGAATATGCAAAGCGCTGAAAAATAGCATTGATAATCATATCTACTACCAAAGTTTTCAAAATTACTAAGACTTTCACACAGCCACTGCAGTTGTTTATTTTGATCTAAATCGATTTAGAATGTAGCTGCTTTAAGAACTTGTGACTTCCAAGACTTGTCAAAACAACAGACACCATTACTTGTCAAAATTTGTAAGATAAGTACTCTTGCACAGTATAATCGTAACTTGGTATAGACATATTTGTGATATCGCTTAGATTAAGCCTGCCAGGGGAGTGAAAGTTACCTATACGAGTACTGAACTCTACATTAAAATAATTTATGATGCCATGTGTTGTATCTAAAACTATTTTTATTTTTGCAGATCACATAATTATTACATACATCCCTTAAAAGGGCCCAATTTGAAGTAACATATTATAGAGTTCAATTTTCACATTGTTGTTATTTTTACGGGTTCTTCTTTCTGGCGATGGAAAGTTCAATTGCTTCTCCCTATTATACCTAAACAATGTAGGTCTATTTCTTTTTCCCATCCACAAAGTGACAACTACATAAGTATGCACCAGGACCTGGTTCAACAACTGTTCTCCTGCAATAAATAGTAAAAATAAGACAAAAGTTCAATTTGAAAATATCCTATCAATATCCTATTTTTTATAAGCAAGATACACACACATTAGCGGATCGCTCAGTTACATACCTGCTTGTAAACTAAACGGCCTTATTTTCAACAAAAATTGTTTTAAAACTCCACTTTAACCACTTGATACGGAAGAAGTTTTCTCAAGGTGTTTATGTTTACTTTTTTTTTTTAGTTTTACGGATTTCCTTACTATGATATTTAGGAATTAACTTTCAGAATCTAATTTTTCCTTTCATTATGTTGTAGATGCACACATCTCACAATAGGAGTTATTGAATTTTAATTTTAAACAAAATACATTTCATTTTCCAGGTTAGAAAAAATTACCTATGACAATGACATTGACATTACAAAACAGAAAACATATACACTGAAGAAAGCATAGTCCACTGCTATCCATAGACGAACACGGTTGACATATGTCAGTGTCAAGCGCCATTTTTCTGCAAGTCGTGTTATAGCTAGATTTATGCGACGATCCTCATATAAATCTAAGTCTGCTATACAATTTGCTACATGGAAGATTTTATAACGCCATGTATGGTATAACAACAACACATGCGACGTTGCCGGCATCTCACATAAATCTGAGTCTGTTATACAATTGTATACAGGATATTTTCAATGCTATATGGAAGATACAGACAACAGATAACAGGTAAAAGGTGGTAACAGGTAACAGGTGGTAACATA